>CM072519.1:37094951-37192451 GCA_036898135.1 Oncomelania hupensis | reverse complement strand
AAGAAAAAGGTATTTAGAATTTTTTTTTACAGATATGGTTAATGTGTGACCGCCAGCTAAAATCATCATCAATGATTATGCCTAGCACTTTAAGTTCACGAACTTGATCAATATTATATACGACCCTAAGTTTAGATTAAGGCACATAGATCCATTTTGACGATTTTGTTTTGCAGTAAGAAGCAAACTTTTTGCTTTTATTAGGATTTAAGTTCATTCTATTGTTGTCATACCAGGTATCAATTTCATTTATGCTTATAAGACTTTGTTCTACCTTTTGTAGATTTTTATTATGAGTATGAATGGATGAGTCATCAGCAAATAGGTCAAGGTTAACATTTTGTTTGAGAAAAAGGGGCATGTCATTGATAAATATACAAAATAAAATAGGACCAAGGATCGATCCTTGAGGAACTCCACAAGTGACATCTCCAGGAGGCGAAAATGAACCATTAGTATACTGATTGGTGCCTGTTTGAGAAATATGATTAAAAAAATAATACAGATGCAGAGTTTTAAAAATAGTAGTTTAGCTTATTAATTAAGATGTCATGGTTAACTAGGTCAAATGTTTTTTTAAGGTCAAGAAAAACTGCCCCTACAATGTCTGTTTTGTTTATAGCATTAAGCCAAACATCACAAAGATGGGAGAGTGCTGTTTGACAAGAGTATTTAGATCTAAAGCCAGACTGAAAAGGATGAAAAAGATAATTATTTTCTAAGTACTTCATAAGGTTAATAAGACCATATATCTTTCCAGGGGTTTAGAAAGAACAGGCAGAATGGAACTTGGTCGAAAGTTGTCAAGAACTGAAGTATCAATTGTTTTAGGTAAAGGTTTTACTTTAGCTTTAAATATTGAAGGAAACTGATGTTGTTCAATGCATAGATTATAGATGTAGGGGGGGGGAGAGAGAGAGAGAGAGAGAGAGAGAGAGAGAGAGAGAGAGAGAGAGAGAGAGAGAGAGGGGGGGGATGGAAAGGGAGGGAAAGGGAGAGAGATGGCAGGGAAGAGGGGAGAGTTATAGAAAGAGAGAGAAATAAGGGGGAGAGAGAGGAAGTAGGTGATGGAGAGGGTGTAAGAACTGGATTTAGAGGGAGATGGTGTACTAACACACGGTGCACACGCATTGGAAAATGGAGAGAGCCCTTTCCTAGTAACATTACACCAAGTTTGTTTGATTAGGTAAAACAATGCCTTGGATAGGCTGTGATGTGGTAAAATGGATTGATGAAAGTGGATAAAACGTGGCCTTCGGAGAAAACTTCTTCAGTGGGCTAAGATCCTAACATTCTAGCCACTGTCATGGGTTGCCGCCCAGTCTCCAGTAGACTCATTACCAACCCTCTGAGAGCAGCCCCTTTCAACATCACCCTCATTCAGGCCTATGCCCCAACATCAGACTATGACGTCAACGAAGTCGAGGATTTTTGTGAACATCTGCAGGCTGTCCTTGACCAAGTGCCGAGGAAGGACATAGTCATAGTGCAAGGTGACTGGAATGGCAAGGTTTGCTAAGATGCATTCCACAATTGTGTAGACACATTGTGACGACACGAGTTTTCAGACGGTAGGGAGAGATACATTTTTTGCGAAGTTACACTTCTCCGTATATCTGCTGTACATAGAATAGCGTGACCGATTTACTTTTGCGTATGAAAGTGCAGTTTCGTAGAGTCCGTGCGATTCGTAGAAGACAGGGAGTCGGCCAATTTCGAATAGGGGTACGCGTAATAAAGAACGTGCATACTGACGAGAGCTCGACTGTTTTGCTTGTGGCCGGCGCAGATTTTGAAGGGCAGAGTGGTTTGAGATGCTATTGCGTGAGGAAGGAATTCTAACGAGGCAGCAACCCTGTGACAGAGGTCATCGTAGTGTAGGGTACTGTTGGAAGGGTGTGTGTATTGTTTTATAGCCACCCAAGGTCTTATGCCCACGTCGGGATAAGGATGTTTAGAATTCGAAGGAAGATGGTAACTGCCATTCGCCAGTGAGTGTAGAGTTCCATACTTAAGGTGCGTGTGGTTCTCGATTGAACACCCACCAAGACTTAGTGTCTGTAGCAGAGCTAAGGTGTCCTCATCCTCAGAATAAATGTTATTTGGACAGTGAAATAACGTGCAAGAGCAAGAGAAAGAGACTCTCAAAAGACTAATCCATTGTGTTGTGCCAATGTTGTGACAGTGTTGTGACAGTGTTGTGTCGTGTTGTGGTGTTGGGGTAAAAGGCGTCACAAGCCGAGGCCTGTAAGGTAAGCAAACCCTGTCGTTCAATTCTCTAGTGGCGCGCTCCGAGTACTGCGTACGTGTATGAGTGGTAATGAGTGGGGGGAAGGGGATGTATTTTAGAATGTGTAATGAATTTTTGTTGATTTTATATGATTTTCTTATGATTTTCTTATTGTATATGTAATGGGGGAAATGTCGTTGCTGTTGTTGTTATGAAGTGGATCAAAGGCGACGATGGGGAATATAGAGAGGGAGAGAGAGAGAGTGAGGGTGTATGTATGGGGGGAGCGATAGAATGTAGTATACTGAAGAAAGATGGGGTGATGAATATGAAGGAAGCATGTTTACAGTATGGATGAAGGGAGGTAATCGTGATGTGCTATAATTGTTGGGGGTGACGGTGGTGATGAAGGAGGGCGGAATGAATCAGGACTGTGAGATTGTAGTGTGGTTGCGATAATTATGTATATTTATATAAACATTGGTGTGTAAAGAAGATGCGAATTATTTAGCATCAAAGGGTGATTTATATTATTGAAATGTGTGTATAGTATCTTGTATTATTATTATGATATTCATAACTATACAGGTCAAGATGGCGGACGGAGGACGGCGTGTTATGTTATATTATATAGTATTTATTGTTCGGTGGGCATATTGTTAAGACTATGTATATGTCAACAGGTGTGGGCTGATGCTGATGATGATTATTACATCTACGTGTTTATTTCTACGCATTATTTCCACGATGTTGCCTTAGATGTTGCCTGTCGTGCTGTACTGATGTTGATGTTGTTGCCGCTGACTGGGTCCTAACCAGCCTGGGATGTACCTTTGCCTCTACAACAGAGTAGTGTTGTGGTGATTTCTTACACTGCTGCAGGTTTTGCCTATGTATCGAGGCAACACATTTCCAGGAGGTTTTCATACCTAATTCATGCACACACAGACTCACATTACACGCACCTAAAAACATATCCATTTAGTTAGACGAATCATCCACTTTGTGAAAGAGACTGTTAGCTCTCTGAGCTACTTAACAAGAACATTGAGACATTACTTCTGTGCCACAGCTTTGTCTAGCTAATAGTTTATGATTCAACGCCATTGCTTGTTATTTGAAGACTTGCATTTTGAATTGGTTTGTTGATTTTGATTTTTCTGTATACACTTTGTAAAGAAACTGTTGTTGTTTAGTTCTGTTTGGGGTTTGTTGCAAGGGGAGGTAATTGTTAGTTAGTATTGGGACGGGGGTCTGTTTAGGGGTTGAGGGGAGGTTAGTTCCCATTTGTCCTGTGTTTGCTTGTTGATTGTTGAATAAAAGAGTGTGTGTTTGTACTCTGGCATTTTGTGTTAGTTTATTTTGTTTGAGTTTTATTCTTTTCACTCGCTTTATGAGCTGACGTCACTGAACCCGCTCGGGGGACGTGACATTTTTTGGTGTCAGAAGTGGGATTAACTCATTTTTTTTGTTAGGGTATTGCCAGAGATGTTTATGTTGTGTGCTTGAGTTGTTGTGTGAAAGGGTACGCAGCGGGCGGTTGGCGGGAGTGTGGGTGTATTGCACTAGGGAACACACTCGGAGTGTAGCATTAACGGGGAATTGGGTTGCGGGGTTCACTTGCTCGCCTTCAGGGGTACGACGGTGAACGATTCCTCGGCTCCTGTGACTGTTGGGTTGCGTATTCATTCTGTTAGGTGTTTGTATCAGTTAAGTGTTATTTGTTTTGTGTATACTAACATCTGTTCTTCCCTTCTTTTCTGACATGGCTACGCGGGATGCTCGAGCCGCGATGCGCCGCGACGCTAGGACTCGTAAGGAGGAGGCCGAGCAGGAGGAGCAGGACTTCCGCGATGACGGCTCTGTGACAGGGTTGTTGGAGGAACCTTACGCAGTGAGTACTCAGACCACTATGCCTAAGATGTATGCCAAATCGCCCGGTGCACAGAGCAAAGTCGAGGTCGCGCTCGGTGATAGTGAGAGATTTAGACAGATTGGGGAAAGTCTGGGTTTCCGAGACGGAGCGCTAGCGCACTATGTCGTTAGTGAGATGAGAAGGGAGGAAGAGCGGAGAGAGAAAGAGGAGAGGCGGAGGGAGAAGGAGGAAGAAGGCAGCAGAGAGGTTAGTTAGGGAGGAAGAAAGGAAAGAAAGAGAAGAAGATCGTCGTCGAATGGAGGCTAGGTTAGAGGCAGAAAAGGCAGCGAGGGCAGATGAGAGGAGGCTTTTAGAGCTTAGATTAGAAACCGAGAGGGAAGACCGGCGTCGGTTGGAGCAGAGGGTGGAAGTTGAGAAGCGAGAAGAGAGAGAGGCTAAGGAAGAGGAAAGGAGGATGTTTGAGATGAGGCTAGAGGAGGAACGTAGAGCCAGAGATGAAGATCGAGCTGATCAGAGGGAGAATAGGGCTAGAGATAGAGGGGCAGCGTACTCAGTCAAGTTGAAACCCTTGGAGGAGAGGGAGGATGTGGAGGCCTACCTCCAGATGTTCGAACGGGTGGCAGAGATTCAGGGTTGGAGGAGGGAGGTATGGGCGGTTAGGCTAGCGCCTTTGTTACAAGGGGAAGCCCGGGATACGTACCTTCGTCTGACGCCTGAGCAAGCCCAGGATTTCGACATTGTGAGGAATGCGCTGTTGAAACGCTTCAGGAAGGACGCCGACTACTATCGTAGGCAGTTTCGAGAGGCCAAGAAGGAAGCTGCAGAGACGTTTCCTCAGCTAGTAGTAAGGCTAGGGTCGTTAGTGAAGAAGTGGTTTTCGCTCGCCGGCAAAGACATCACCGACGTAGAGCAGGTACTAGACACTTTCATTGGTGAGCAACTTTTCTCCATCATGACTACCGAGCTAGAGATCTACGTGAGGGAGAATCTACCTGAGACTAGCCATGCCGCAGCAGAGTTAGCACAGCGTGTGGTAGATGCCAAGCGGGCAGCATCAGCACCGGCACCCGTACTACCCAGTCAGAGACGCAGTTTTCCCAGACGACCGGAGGCTCCTCAGCAACCTAGCAACCGGGGAAGTCAGGGTCAGAAGGTAGGGAGGACAGAAGGGGGTAGTGGGGTACGTCGTTGCTACCGATGTGGGTCGGAGAAGCATGTGGTCAGGGACTGCAAGGTCAAACCTCAGACAGTAGGCCAGGTTACAGTGGGACGGACTATTTCCACGGAGACCGCACCTCGGGCTAGCGTGTGTGCAATCAAACCTTATGATCCATGGGGCCAAGGTAGGGCGAACGGGCAGGACGTTCGGGTATTGAGAGATACGGGGGCGGAGATAGGGGCAGTCGCGAGCAGGTTAGTCAAACCAGCTGATTTGACGGGTCGGACTGTCGAGATTTGCTTGGCGAATCGATCGAACGTGGGTTTGCTACCTACAGCTTGGGTGGAGTTGGATTGTGCGCTGGTCAGGGGGAGAGTAGAGCTGGTGGTTTTCGAGGACGGGCCCGATATCATCCTGGGTAACTGGGTGACGTTTGATAGTGGGGAAAAGAGTCCTGTTTCCTTGTTCGGAGGTGAATGCGCGATGGCTGCAGCAGTGCAGACTCGGGCGCAGGTGAAGGCCGAGAAGAAGAGGGAGGTACCCTTAGCAGTGGTCGAACCATCCCAGATCTCTGTTAGCACCCCAGAGTTGATCAGGATGCAAGAGACCGACGAGACGCTCGCGAAGGCGAGAACGTTGGCACAGAGTGGAGGGGCGATAGCGTCAGGTAGGGCGTTAGCTGAGTTTCGCAAGAAGAAGGGGGTGTTGTACCGGGTACACACGAAGAGAGGTAGCCAGGTCACGCAACTGGTAGTCCCGAAACAGTTGAGAGGGGGGATCCTTCAGTTGGCTCATGATCCACCCATGGCTGGGCATTTGGGAGGGAAACGTACCAGGGAGCGGATCTGGGGAACATTCTATTGGCCGGGAATGTGTGCCGAAGTACGGAGGTATTGCGCCAGTTGTCCAGAATGTCAGAAGGTAGTACCGAGGGGACAGGTGAGGAAGGTACCACTACAGCAACTTCCGCTGGTGGATGAGCCATTTCAGAGGGTGGCGGTAGACATTGTGGGACCCATCAAACCCAAGTCAGATCGGGGTAACATGTACATCCTAGTGGTAGTAGACTATGCCACACGCTATCCCGAGGCTGTACCGCTCAAGGGCATAGAGGCAGAGAGGGTGGCAGAAGCGCTGTGGGAGATTTGGTCGAGGGTGGGCGTTCCTAGGGAAATTTTGACAGATCAAGGGACGCAATTCATGTCTGAAGTCATGCGGGAGATGAACAGACTACTGTCGATCCACGGGAAAGCCACCACACCGTATCATCCACAGTGCAACGGACTGGTTGAGCGATTCAACGGGACGTTAGTGTCCATGCTCAAGAAGTTAGCCACAGAACAACCTACAGCGTGGGACCGCTACATTCCAGCGCTACTATTTGCATACCGAGAAGTAGCACAGGAGTCTACAGGGTTCTCTCCCTTCGAGCTCCTATATGGAAAGACCGTGCGGGGACCGATGGCTGTATTGCGAGACCTCTGGACCAAGGAGATACAAGAGGAGGAGGTGAAATTGAGTAGCCAGTACGTGGTGGATTTGCGTAATCGCATCGAGGAAACCTGTAAGTTGGCACAAGGAAACCTCAGAACCGCGTCAGCCAAGCAGAAGCGGCACTTCGATAAGAAGGCGAAACGGCGTTTGTTCAACGCGGGGGATCAAGTGTTGCTGCTGCTACCAGAGAAACACAACAAGTTGCAGCTAGCATGGCGAGGACCGTACGAGGTGATCGAACGTGTGGGAGAGTGCGACTACCGGATCAGGATGCGTGGGAAAAGCAAACTATGCCACGCCAATCTCCTGAAGAAATTCCATACCAGAGCGACGGTGGCCACGATCGTCGTAGACGACGAGGGGGTAGAGGAGGAGGAAACTATGCCGGTGTTTGGGGATATTCCCGTAATCACCTTGACAGCATCAGAGACGCCCCGCGACGTGAAGATGGACGACAACTGCCCAGAAATACGGGAAGAATTGCAGGAGCTGGTGTGGCAGTTTGAGGATGTCCTAACCGACTTGCCGCTACGCACTACACTGGACGTGTGCGAAATACGTGTGGACAGCGACATTCCAGTGAGGACGCGGCAGTACCCACTTCCCCATTCGCATCACGAGACCATCAAGAAGGAAGTGGAAGCGATGCTAGCGATGGGCGTCATTGAGAGGGCCAGTTCGCCATACAGCTCGCCTATCGTATTAGTAAAGAAGAAGGAGGGCACGATGCGTTTCTGCGTTGATTTCCGGAAGTTAAACAAGCACGTCGTATTCGATGCGGAACCATTGCCGAACATCGACTACTTGTTTTCCAAACTGTCAGGGGCCAAGTATCTCACCAAGATCGACTTGACCAAAGGTTACTGGCAAGTGCCTATGAACAAGGGAGATAAAGCGAAGACGGCATTTACAACGCCAGAGGGACAATTTCAGTGGACCGTAATGCCATTTGGGCTGAAGACGGCGGGAGCAGTCTTTTCTCGCATGATGCGGAAGTTATTAGCACCCCTGGGAATGTCGGAGATCGACAATTTCGTCGACGACTTGTTGGTAGCCACCATTACCAAGCAGAGACACCTGGAATGCTTGGCACGTCTTTTCCTTAGGTTGCGTGAGGTGCAGCTATCCGCCAAACCGTCAAAGTGTTACCTGGGTTTCCGAAGAGTAGAGTATCTTGGGCACGTGGTTGGTCAGGGAGAAATTCGTCCTGAGGTGTCAAAGATGGAGAGAATCCGAGATGCACCACGACCAACGACCAAGCGGCAAGTGCGCTCATTTTTGGGTTTAGCCGGATACTACAGGCGGTTCGTACCCAACTTTTCAGCGATTGCTTCACCACTACACGATCTGACCAAGGGAGGCAAGCCAGGGGCGGTACAATGGACCGAAGCATGCGAAGCTGCATTTTGCACACTGAAGGAGAAGCTGTGCTATGACCCTGTGTGCTGTCTGCCGGACTTCACCCTACCGTTTGTGCTACAGACAGATGCGTCGGAGGATGGAGTAGGGGCCATTTTGAGCCAGGACAGGGGACAGGGATTACAGCCTATTGCGTGTGCAAGCAAGAAACTGTCGAAACCCGAGAGGAACTATTCGACCATTGAGAGGGAGTGTCTAGCGTTGGTGTGGGGTGTGCAGAAATTCAGTCAATACCTGTACGGACGTACTTTCGTAGTGCAGACTGACCATATGCCACTGCAGTACCTACAGCAGGTGAAGAACACCAACAGCCGACTGATGAGATGGGCACTTCAGCTGCAACCCTTCTCAATGTCTGTGGAGCACATTTCTGGGAAGGACAACGTTCCAGCAGATTTCCTCAGCAGAAACGCTCAGTAGGTAGCATAGGGGGTAGTGAGAAATTCGCGTCGTAGTTAAGGTTCTTCAAGGTGTTAAGAACTGGGGGGGGGTTGTGTGACGACACGAGTTTTCAGACGGTAGGGAGAGATACATTTTTTGCGAAGTTACACTTCTCCGTATATCTGCTGTACATAGAATAGCGTGACCGATTTACTTTTGCGTATGAAAGTGCAGTTTCGTAGAGTCCGTGCGATTCGTAGAAGACAGGGAGTCGGCCAATTTCGAATAGGGGTACGCGTAATAAAGAACGTGCATACTGACGAGAGCTCGACTGTTTTGCTTGTGGCCGGCGCAGATTTTGAAGGGCAGAGTGGTTTGAGATGCTATTGCGTGAGGAAGGAATTCTAACGAGGCAGCAACCCTGTGACAGAGGTCATCGTAGTGTAGGGTACTGTTGGAAGGGTGTGTGTATTGTTTTATAGCCACCCAAGGTCTTATGCCCACGTCGGGATAAGGATGTTTAGAATTCGAAGGAAGATGGTAACTGCCATTCGCCAGTGAGTGTAGAGTTCCATACTTAAGGTGCGTGTGGTTCTCGATTGAACACCCACCAAGACTTAGTGTCTGTAGCAGAGCTAAGGTGTCCTCATCCTCAGAATAAATGTTATTTGGACAGTGAAATAACGTGCAAGAGCAAGAGAAAGAGACTCTCAAAAGACTAATCCATTGTGTTGTGCCAATGTTGTGACAGTGTTGTGACAGTGTTGTGTCGTGTTGTGGTGTTGGGGTAAAAGGCGTCACAAGCCGAGGCCTGTAAGGTAAGCAAACCCTGTCGTTCAATTCTCTAGTGGCGCGCTCCGAGTACTGCGTACGTGTATGAGTGGTAATGAGTGGGGGGAAGGGGATGTATTTTAGAATGTGTAATGAATTTTTGTTGATTTTATATGATTTTCTTATGATTTTCTTATTGTATATGTAATGGGGGAAATGTCGTTGCTGTTGTTGTTATGAAGTGGATCAAAGGCGACGATGGGGAATATAGAGAGGGAGAGAGAGAGAGTGAGGGTGTATGTATGGGGGGAGCGATAGAATGTAGTATACTGAAGAAAGATGGGGTGATGAATATGAAGGAAGCATGTTTACAGTATGGATGAAGGGAGGTAATCGTGATGTGCTATAATTGTTGGGGGTGACGGTGGTGATGAAGGAGGGCGGAATGAATCAGGACTGTGAGATTGTAGTGTGGTTGCGATAATTATGTATATTTATATAAACATTGGTGTGTAAAGAAGATGCGAATTATTTAGCATCAAAGGGTGATTTATATTATTGAAATGTGTGTATAGTATCTTGTATTATTATTATGATATTCATAACTATACAGGTCAAGATGGCGGACGGAGGACGGCGTGTTATGTTATATTATATAGTATTTATTGTTCGGTGGGCATATTGTTAAGACTATGTATATGTCAACAGGTGTGGGCTGATGCTGATGATGATTATTACATCTACGTGTTTATTTCTACGCATTATTTCCACGATGTTGCCTTAGATGTTGCCTGTCGTGCTGTACTGATGTTGATGTTGTTGCCGCTGACTGGGTCCTAACCAGCCTGGGATGTACCTTTGCCTCTACAACAGAGTAGTGTTGTGGTGATTTCTTACACTGCTGCAGGTTTTGCCTATGTATCGAGGCAACACATTTCCAGGAGGTTTTCATACCTAATTCATGCACACACAGACTCACATTACACGCACCTAAAAACATATCCATTTAGTTAGACGAATCATCCACTTTGTGAAAGAGACTGTTAGCTCTCTGAGCTACTTAACAAGAACATTGAGACATTACTTCTGTGCCACAGCTTTGTCTAGCTAATAGTTTATGATTCAACGCCATTGCTTGTTATTTGAAGACTTGCATTTTGAATTGGTTTGTTGATTTTGATTTTTCTGTATACACTTTGTAAAGAAACTGTTGTTGTTTAGTTCTGTTTGGGGTTTGTTGCAAGGGGAGGTAATTGTTAGTTAGTATTGGGACGGGGGTCTGTTTAGGGGTTGAGGGGAGGTTAGTTCCCATTTGTCCTGTGTTTGCTTGTTGATTGTTGAATAAAAGAGTGTGTGTTTGTACTCTGGCATTTTGTGTTAGTTTATTTTGTTTGAGTTTTATTCTTTTCACTCGCTTTATGAGCTGACGTCACTGAACCCGCTCGGGGGACGTGACACACATGTGGACTCCATTGCAACAATGAGACAAATCACATAGGTCTGAGACTCTTTGAGTTTGCCAGATACAACTATCTGGTACTAGCAGACACGCTTGGTCCCCACAAAAAAATCCAGACGATGGACCTTGCACAGTCCCAGCGGGGAGCATCACAATCAGATTGACTACATCATGGTCAAGAAAGGCTTCAGATCAAGCGTCAACATTGGCAGGACAAACACTTTTCCAGGAGCATACATTGGAAGTGACCTTGATCTCGTGATGATTTCTTTCCGGCTCCACTTGAAGGGAGTAAACACAGCAAAGTGCACCAGACTGAAGTTCGACCTGGACAAACTGCAAGACCCGGAGGCGAATGATTGGAACTAGTTTGGAAAAAGCAAGTTCGCGACCCGGAAGTGGCAAAAATATTCCAAACCACAATTGGAGGGAAATTCGCACCACTGCTCATTTTGGGAGCTGGTGAAGTAGATGTCAACATCATGGCCACCACCTTCAATTCACCTGTGACAAATTCCTCCACTGAGATCCTTGCCAAGCACCGCAAAAAGAAGAAACCGTTGATCACCCCTGAACTTTTGGACCTGTGTAACAAACGAAGAGAGTTGAACAAGAAAAAGAGCACCTTACAGGAAGCTGATGCCTACCGGAAAATCAACGGTGACATCAGAAAGGGCATGTGCACAGCAAAGGAGAACTGGATAGAAAATCAATGCTAGGAAATTGGTAACAGTCGGAACAAGAACAACAGCAAGAAGTAAGAAGAGCAATATAAGTAAACTAAGATGTTGATAGGTAAAAGGTTTACAAGCTTTGTTAGATAGCTGTCCTAATCACCAGCTGACCACAGTGACAAGGACCAAGGTTTGCAAGCAAGGATAACAGTTATCTTCATAACAGCACAGTTTTTTCATTTTCAGTCAGACTGTGAAGCGGCAGAGAAGTATTAAGCAGCCCACTATCTCCACGATCCAAACAGCAAGAAGACCTACCACACTGTGAAGTGCCTGACAAGTGTTAAGCAGCTCAAGATCTCCACGATCCAAAGCAAGTCTGGTACATATCTTACAGAAGGACAAGAAGTCTTGGATAGATAGAGTACTGCTCTGACCTTTACAACCACACACCAAACGGCGATCCATCAGTTCTAGCATATCCCCAGGACAGAGAAGAATAGGAAATCCTCCCAATTCTCCGAGAAGAAGTTGAGGCAGCAATGCAATGGCAGAAGAAGGGGAAATCAGCGGGAGTGGACACATACCCGCAGAGTGGCTTCAAGCAGGAGGAGAAACGATGATTGGCGCCCTCACCATTATTTGTAACGGGATCTGGCAGAGTGGGGAGTGGCCTACACCATGGACCCAGTCGTTGTAGTGGGCTAAGATGTTGACAGATAAAAGGTTTACAAGCTTTGTTAGATCCTATCCTATCCTATACTGTAACTCGGAGGTCGTAAGGGCACCACAGATGATTGCTTAACCAGCGTACTCCACCTTTCTCTGTTCTCAGCAACCCTGATGGCTTCTCTCAGTGTGAAGCCAGTCCATTCTCGAATGTTGCCCTCCCACCTCTTTTTCGGTCTCCTTATTTCTTCTGCCTCCTTGCACTGTGCCTTGCAGGATGGTCTTAGCAAGGCCTGATGATCTGGTGACGTGGCCATACCATCGGAGTTTTCGTTTCTTCACCACTGTGAGCAGGTCATCGTGTTGGCAAATGGCTTGTGTGATGATCTGTCGGACTTCGTCATTGGTGATGTGCTAGGTATAGGAAATGCCCAGAAATATTCTGTAGCACCTCATCTCCATGCTTTGTAGTCTTCGTTGTGGATCTACTGTGAGGGTCCATGTTTCGCAAGCGTATATGAAGATGGAGATGACAAGGGTGCGCAGCAATCTTACCTTGAAATGTAGACTGATGGTCCTGTCTTTCCAAATGGGCTTCAACCTTGCCAGGGCAGCAGTTATTTGTGCGATCCTGGAGAGGACTTCCTGTCGAGATCCTTTGTCTGATACAATGGCTCTTAAATATTTGAAGCTGTGCACTGTGTGGAGGGATTGGCCTTGGACTTTGATGTCCGTGTTGAGGCCATTGGGGTTGTTGGTCATAATTTTGGTCTTCTCTGCACTTATTTCTATTCCATAGGGTCTGGAGGTGGTGTCAAGCATTTGTAGCAGCTGTTCAAGTTCTTGTTCCTCTCCAGCCAATCCAACAATGTCATCTGCAAAACGAAGGTTGGAGATAGCTCTTCTCCCTATGCTGACCGTGCCTTCGTGATCAGCAAAGGCATCTGACATGATGCGCTCTAGGAAGATGTTGAAGAGAGTGGGAGAGAGCAGGCATCCTTAACGCACACCGATTGTTGTTCTGGACCAGTTTCCGATGGCGCTGTTATGGAGGACTGTACTGGTAGCCTTGTCATACAGGCTTTTGATGACTTCAATAATTGTTAGGGCTGATGTTATACACTGTCATGGTTGCCCACAGAGCTGCATGCCAGACTCGGTATACGCCTTCTTGAAAGTCTACGAACACATGATATAGATGTTGTTGGTGCTGTAGGTATTTCTCGCAGATTATTCTTAGGTTGAAAATCTGTTCAGTGGTACTTCGCCCTGCCATGAATCCTGCTTGTTCTTCAGCTATGATTTTTCAGCTTCAACCTGTTGAGTATTATTTTCAGGAGGACCTTGCTAGGATGGATGATGTGGATGATGTTGTGGTAATTTTCACATTCCTGAAGGTTACCCTTTTTTGGAAGAGTGATGACAAGCGACTGGGTCCATGGTGTAGGCCACTCTCCACTCTGCCAGACCCCTTACAGATAATGGTTAGTGCTTCAATCATCGCTTCTCCTCCTGCTTGAAGCAGTTCCGGGGGTATGTTGTCCTCTCCCACTGACTTCACTTTCTTCAGCGATTGCACTGCTGCATCAACTTCTTCTCGGAGAAATGGGAGGATTTCTTCTTCTTCTCTGTTCTCGGGACATGCTAGAACTGACGGGTCTCCGTTTGGTGAGTGGTTGTAAAAGTCAGAGCAGTACTGTTTATCTGTCCAAGACTTCTTGTTCTTCTGTAAGGCATATACCAGACTTGCTTTGGATCGTGGAGACCTTGGGCTTCTTAACACTTGTCAGGCACTTCACAGTCTGGTAGGCCTTCTTGCTGTTGTTCATGTTCAGACTGTTCTCTATTTCCTGGCATTGATCTTCTATCCAGTTCTCCTTTGCTGTGCGCTTGCCTTTTCGGATGTCATTGTTGATTTTTCGGTAGGCATAAGCTCCCTGTGAGGTGTTTTTTTTCTTCTTCATCTGTCTTCGTTTATCACACAGATCCAAAAGTTCAGGTGTGATCCACGGCTTTGGTCGGTGCTTGCCAAGGATCTCAGTGGCGCATCTGTCACAGCTGATTTGAAGGTGGTGGCCATGGTGTTGACATCTACTTCACCAGCTCCCAAAATGAGCAATGTTGCAAATTTCCCTACAATTGTGGCCTGAAATATTTCTGCTACCTCCGGGTCTTGCAGTTTGTCCAGGTCGAACTTCAGTCTGGTGCACTTTGCTGTGTTTACTCTCTTTAGGTGGAGCCGGAAAGACATCACGAGATCGTGGTCACTTCCGACGTCTGCTCCTGGAAAAGTGCGTGTCCTGCCAATGTTGATGCTTGATCTGAAACTTTTCTTGACCATGATGTAGTCGATCTGGTTGTGATGCTCTCCCTCCCTCCTCCCCCCCCCCTCCCCAGGGACTGTGCCATGTCCATCGTCTGGATTTTTTGTTGAGACCAAGCGTGTTTGCTAGTATCAGATTGTTGTCCAAGAGTCTCAGACCCCTGTCATTTGTCTCGTTGTTGCAGTGGCGTCCACATGTGTCTCCCCAGTTGTGGTGCGCATCTTGGCCAACCTTGGCATTCCAGTCGCCTTGCAATATGACTATGTCCTTCGTCGGCACTTGGTCAAGGACAGCCTGTAAATTTCATAGAAATCCTCCACTTTGCTGTCGTCATAGCCTGATGTTGGGACATTTGTTAGATAGCTGTCCTAATAACCAGCTGACCACATGGACCAGGATCAAGATTTTCAAGCAATGATAACAGTGATCTTTATAGCAAGCACAGTTGTTTCATTTTCATACACGATAAACACTAGCTTTGTTTGTACAGGTGTCGATAATAAATGTACTTATCTGTTTTTGTGCTGTAACGGCGGATGTTATTCAAATCTTGGTGTACACTAAGCGAAAGTATTCAGTTTAGTCTTCAAACAGGCTCTCTGTGTGCGTTTGTGTGTGTGTGTGTGTGTTCAGTTTAGTCTTCAAACAGGCACACACTACACACGCACACACACAGAGCCTGTTATACATAATTGTGTGTGTGTGTGTGTGTGTGTGTGTGTGTGTGGTCTGTTAATAGTTCTTTTTCTCCCGTTTCTGAGCTAAAAGTAACTACTTTAAGGTTTTAAACTTGTGTGTAATTCTCCATTTTGTCAACACTATGTTTGGTGGCCTGGATATGGAGACAATAGCATGAATGTAGGGTATTTGAACTCTACGGTTAAGCTTTCAAGCAAGGATTAAATTCCAAGATTTGTCACATAATATTTGGTGGCTTTTGAGGTATGTCTTGAAACAAATTCTCCTTGAGTACTGATTTGAATTTGTATTGCCCATATTGAGTTAGATCCTGTATCGGCTAGTGCCTTGTGCTGCTCTTGACCTGAAAGAGCGCTATGCGCTATATAAGAATGATAAAATAAATAAATAAATATTCTGAACGTTTAGCTTAGTGTAAGCATAACTGTACCGTATTTTCTTTGTGGAAACCACTCTGTGTTGTTTAAAATGTTGTCGAATTCTCGGTTTTGTTACACAGTATGTGGTAGGCTTTGAGGAGAAAGCATGATTGTGGGGTATTTTCTTTGTTGAAGCAACTGTGGTAGTGTAAGCTAACGTTTGTGTAATTTTCAGGTGGTTCTCCCCCTCCCTCCCTCTCGACCCACCCTCCGCTTCCATCCTCACCCAACACATTATTTAAAATAGTGTGGTGTCATTGTAGTATCAAATGACAAAACAGTAGTAACAATAGCTATGTAATTCCAAGTGTGCAAGAATTAATTTTGACCGGAGATTAAAACTTGATTGTTATTTGTTGGTTGAACTGAAGAAACATAATTTTGTGTAATTTAAACTTTAGTGTAATTCTCAAGTTTTGCCAGACAGTACTTAGCTCACGCTTCTGTAATCTTTGGGCTAAATATAAACTGTGGTCGTAGTGTATGCAGAAAAGATACAGCTTTTCCTTTATTGCAGCAGAATTATTTATATTGACAGCAGAATTTAAATTATGTTTGTAGCTTATTAGAGAATTTGTTGCTTTTCCACTACTGATAATAGTTTTCAGGTTTAAATTAAAAGCTTGACATCTGTCACACACCGACAAAGTATTATGCAAGAAATTTTCAAGAATATGACCTGGTTATCTATCAGATATCGGGCCTGATTAAACGAAGTTGGGGTATCTGGGCAACAAAGTTCTACCTTCATGTAGCTTTCAGTGTTTTTCAGTGAATTAAATAATTATCTATAGTAGCTTTTAGTGTTCTTCAGTGGAGTGATTATTTTGTGACTTGAAAAATTCCCTTGGACGGTCTAAGCAAAGTTAACGTGAAGCTACGTTTGTGTTGTTGGGTATGTTGTTTTAAGGATTTGTGAAGGTACAATTTTACCGAAGTTTCGACTTGCCTAAACAGCTTAGTCTACTGGGTTTGCGTTGTGGAAATTTTCGTCCTTTTTATATAGAAATATTACACATGTTACACATTGTCGTTATCATCATCATCATCATCATCATCATCATCATCATCATCATCATCATCATCATCATCATCATCATCATCATCAATACATTATCGGCATCATCATGATTTATTATCATCATTTTGAACGAGTGGTATCGGGCACCTTAGTTGTGAATGTTTTTATTCATTAGCTTTCAATAAATAAGTCAGCAAGGTAATACTATTAGAAGGTGGGCAATAATTATATATATACAGATGTTGTCTATTATAGATAGCAATCAATGTCATCATGACCAACACTTTGCTGCAATCACCATTATTTTGGTAAATAGGGATATAATTACTAGATTAGCATTATAGATTATGATTATTTGTTTATTGATTAAATCAACATTGTTCATTAAAACAGCGGAGATGCTTACTGCAATTAAGGCCGTGAATCGCAGTCTTTGCTCGCAGCTGTTGACATGGCTTTGATTAATTTCTTCCTTTAACGGCCGCGGCATTCGATGTATAATAGTTTTTTGAGCCTTGTAAGTTGGCTTATTAGTTGTAGCCAAAAATTAAAAATTTTGGGAAGCTGGCAACCATGTATGCTTCGTTATCCGACACCACGTTCTTTGATAACTGGCAGATTAGACTCGGGTTTGTAGCAGAGAAACAGGGTGCAACTGTGTCAGAACGTAAAATTACGAAAAGGCTTTGGAGATAGCAGTGACACGTTTCAATTTTCAAAACGGCATTTTTTTTTTTAAAGAATCACGCATTTTGACACCATTTTCTTTTTTCTTCTTTTTTTCTGTGACAGTTGTCGGTGCACAAGATAGTACGGTAACATGTTCGGTTCGTGTTGCATTCCGAGAGTTTGTTTCGTAGACTACTAAATATTATTCATATAGCTGATATTTCGACATATTCCTTTTATACATAGGAGAAATTATATTTTGTTTGAATACTGACCACTCCAATATCGTCAGTGGAGTCAAAAATTCTAGTCTATCGTTGATGCTGTGCGCTTGCCTTCAACTTTAAAAGCAACGATGGATTTCGACGGTGACCAGACCTTTGAGGACCCTATGAATAAGGCTAAAAATATTCAACGCCCTGCCAATGATTCTGACATTATGGGTTCCACTTGCAATGTTGATAAGGTTTCCAATTGCCATGCAGTTGATGTGAATTCACTCCATTGTGATAGCGGTGGTATCAGTCCAACTTTTACTTCCAGTTCTGTAGAATATTCTGACAGTAACAGTGATTTTGTAGATTCCAGTTCGGATTCTATGGTTGTGGATTCTTGTTCGGATTCTAAGGTTGTGAATTCCACCACGGAATCCTGCATTGCGGATTTGAGTAACTGTGTTCTTAAAGACAGTGGTTCCAGTTGTGAATCAGATTCAGCCAAATCGGAACATGAATCCAGCGTAACGAACACGGACTTCAGTCCTGATCAGTCCGATATTGCTGATCACAAAAGTCACAACGATTTTACTGGCGATAGTGTTACGTCAAGCTCCAGTGCCAGTAGTTCACATAGCCCAAGTTCTGAGCACGCCGGAAACGATGCCGAATCCGTTAACTCTGACAGTGACAATGACCGTTTGCATTACAGAAGACGGAAGTAAGTTATGATTTGCTTATTTTGTTCCGTTGGTTGTATTGATTTTTGTTGAATGTTTTAATAGATTAGTGTTGCTGTGGTTTGTGTGAGATACATGCTCCACTTTCTTGTCCTCCCCTTTTGGTTGTTAATCATGAAATTCTGAACAATTGGGGTTTGGGGTTGTGATCAATGTGCTTCTTTCTCTCTCTCCCTTCCCCTACCTCCCCCCCCCCTCCTCATTCATTAATAATGTTTTGGAGCTCAATACAAAGTAGAGACAGAGACATATTGGAAAATGAAGGTGTGGACGGATTTAATATCAATGGTGCCACTGACGTTCTGAAGACGCTTTCAGTATTATTTTGTACTAGTGGTTTTGTACCCTGGCAAGCCAGGGTACACAGGTTGCTGTTTAAAATGTAGACAGAGAGACAACTGTTGTCTGCGAGTTTCATTTGGACGATGATACCTCCCCATATCCCCCTTGATACCTCGCCATACCCCCACCCCTGATATCTCCCTGTCCCCCCCCCCCATGATGCCTCACCATACCCCCTTGAAACCTCCCCGAACCCACTTGATACCTTCCCATACCCCCTTGATACCTTCTGTACGCCCCTTGTAACCTACCTGTACCCTCCTTGATACTTCCCCGTTGATCGTTTCGCAGGTATGGATGAAAGGAATCGACCATCACCATACCCCCTTATATATACCCGTATCCCCGTTATGCCTACCCATGCCCCTTTAAACCTACCCGTAGCCCCCTTTTACCTACACGTACCACCCCATCCCGATCCTTGGTAATAATAATAATAATAATAATAATAATAATAATAATATTGAATATAGAATAATACAAATAGAAATCATAAAAAACACCAAGGTTTTAAAAGAAAATTTGATATAAGATATAATAATAATAATAATAATAATAATAATAATAATAATAATAATAATAAATTAAAGGTAAAAAGCCTAAATTAAAAAGAAAAATATCCATATTGTAGTGTAAAAAAAAAAAAAAAACATAAAATATATGCCCCGCGTGAGATTTGAACTTGGGTCGCCCTGCACGGTAGGCGAAACTTTTACTAAGTAAGCTACCAAGGCTTCGTATAAAAACCATCAATTTTTTGGTCTATATGGGAAAACATGCTAAAACCTCAATTTGATTTTTAATGGAAGCACGCGGAATGAGGCTATTGCAGTTTGTGGACATTTTGTTTATTTATTTATCTCAGAAACGGTTAAACGTTCGGTAAGGAAATGTCGGCTATAACGATTTCGCTGGTTTTGAGCGTACAGCAGGCCGATCCGCGGGGCCCAGCACCTGCCCAGATCAGCGTCCATACCGGACAAACTTTATAGTAGAGGCGAAGAAGGACTTCCGGCTAAGCAATTTATATATATAGATAATCTTATTTTTTCCAGTCTTCTCTTCTTTTCTTTTCATTTATTTTTGTTTCTCATAAAATAAATCTGCTAATGTCATTGTTATTGGTAACACTGATGGCTCAAGGATACCAGGATAACCAATTAATTTTTTTTTAACAGCGTTTTTGGTTTGTTTTGTTTTTAATAGTAGATAGTGGTCACATTAATCGACTAAGAAACAGCTGATAGTTTCAAGGCCAAGGTCGCTAGCATATACTTTTTTTTTTAATCGCGCAATAATTCATAGGCACTTAACTTTGTTCTACATTGATTCTTCCCTTTGGTTCTCTCCCTTTGTGTTTAGTTTGTTACCTTTCTTTGTGCCTTTCTGTTTCTGCCTTCTTAGATTTATGTTATACATTTTGTTAATTTGGTAATCATGCGCAGCTTCTTCTTCTTCTTCTTCTTCTTCTTCTTCTTCTTCTTCTTCTTCTTCTTCTTCTTCTTCTTCTTCTTCTTCTCATTCTTCCCCTCCTCCTCCTACCCCTCCTTCTCCTCCTCCTCCACACAGGGTATCAGAGCTGCTTCTATTTTTTTTTCCTTAAGGGTTTACATTTTCATCTTGGATTCTTATTAAAGACTAATTTGAAGGAAGAAGTATAATTCTTGAAAATCTTAAAATGTTTATTTTCCAGATAAATGTGTGTGTGATGTACACTAAATACTTTACACTTCACTTTGCACTAGAGAGCAGTCTGGAAAGTGATACACAGCTGTGCGTTAACGAAATAAATGAATATGCAGTATTTCAGTACATTTTTGTGGTTTAGCAAAAATAAATAAGACATGATCTAACTTGTGTCTGCAGTATACATTGCTTCATATCTATCTATCTATCTATCTATCTATCTATCTATCTATCTATCTATCTATCTATCTATCTATCTATCTATCTATCTATCTATCTATCTATCTATCTATCTATCTATCTATCTATCTATCTATATCTATATCTATAAATTAAATGACTTACACTTGACTTTGTATGAGATTTGGGGTGGATGGAGATATCGTAAATGAAGTTAAAACATAACATTAATTAATAACAGTGCTAATACACTTGCTACTAAAACACTAAAAGCACCACAAAAGTACATGTGCACTTGATCTTCTTGACCCTTTAATGTGTAAATGGTGCAAGTGTGAAGAATGAACAAAGAAGAATAAGAAAACATGCTCTGTTGTGCACTTGGTTTGACTTTCATTCCTGTATTATGTATATTAACTTATGAAGTGAACTTTGGATTACAACTACACTAGACTGCTGAAAGTACCAACCCTGTCTCAATGTTGCATTATTTTAAGTAATTTTCCTGTATAGTATATGTGTACTATAAACAGTCATGTGCAGTTCGTGTGTGTGTGTCTTTTTAGCCCTTTTATTTATTTGTTTCTGTAGCATGAAAGCTCTGAAGACTATTTGTGTGTGCCAGATTTAGTTATTCTGTGACAGCAGAGAAGTACAGCTAGTGTTCAGCTAGTTTTAGTTATTTAATAGCAGCAAAAAATCATGGCTAGAGTTCAGCTAGTTATAGTTATTTAGTAGCAGCAGAAAATCATGGCTAGAGTTTAGCTAGTTTTAGTTATTTAGCATAGCTAGTGTAGCTATTAATGTTAGTTATTAGTAGCAGCAGAAAAATGTGAAAGTTTACTCTTATTTTATAGCCATCTTTTTCAGGTAGTGGTATTTATTAGTGATATTATTTCCAGTTCTTATTCTAGACTAGTTATTTAGTGGTAGCATTTTTAGCTTTAGTTCTTTAGTGACATTGTTTTTTTAGAGTTTGTGCAGACTTGGCCAGTGCCATTCGGGTGAACTGTACTATAATAATTTAAATGTCACTTATAAATTCATAGAATGCTACATAGAATCCACTCTGGAATCAAGAGTTTGGGCCCCAGCAACTGTTTTACATTTATGCTGAATATCCATATTTGTTGAACAGAATTACAAACAGTTAATAAGCCAGAGCAAGTGACAGTGGTAACAATGATTCATTTCACTGTTGATACAAAATTGTAAACTATATCCTTTGTGTAATATGTACACAATTTTTTGTGTGCTCTATTCCAATGGGCGAAATAATTATAAAACATGAAGAAGAAGAAGAAGATGTGAGAGACTATGTCTTTTCCACCACATGAGGGCTTACAAGGAATGAATAGAAACCTAATAGGCCTACTATGGTGTATCTACCTGCGCGAATTGGCGGGTAAACTTTTATTATATATATATATATATATATATATATATATATATATATATATATATATATATATATATATATATATATATATATATATATATATATATATATATATATATATATATATATATATAAAAGTTAACATATAACATATAAATACATATATATATATATATATATATATATATATATATATATATATATATATATATATATATATATATATATATATATGCTGTTTTGCATGTTTGTATGGTGTATATTCCTTTTTCTTATTATTTTATAATTATTTTTTAATATATTTGTATATTATATTGCCAACAGTTTTGATATTTATTGCCTAACCATAATCATTTTTTCTCCCTATGCTTTAAACTCGAGATAAAAGGTTTAAGATATGTGCACATCTCAATCCTCAGTACAGATCTACTTTTAAGCATAGGTCAGATTAATGAGCCTAATGCATAATTTTGTTTGTTCTATAAATTCGGTTGCCCTAAATAATGGTTTGCATTTTTCCCATCTAGACTGGTGTGTGGAGCCCATGTTAAAAAAGAGTCCAGCACACATGATGATGTTAGGCAAGGGTAAATTAGTTAAAGACCTGTTGTTGCTTCAGAGGAATGCTTTAAAATATTGTGGCTGAATGACTTGCAGAATCTCTGGTTAATTCATGTTAATGCATGTGTTGTTGTTTGTGGTTTTTTTTTTAAACCTTGACCTTTTAGTTGGCATGCCCTGGGAGGAATGCGTGTCGGAATTTTTGAGAACTTGAAAGGAAAAGGGAAAGAAGAAAGAAGTTTTACAGTTGGGACAACCAATGTCTGCATTAAAAATGTTATGCCTCTCTGCCCAATGTTTGAGCAGGTGTTATTCAATTCAATTCAATATTTTAATTTAACGTCTTTTCACAACAATGTGATTTTAGACAACCATAACAAACAAAGAAACAAACAAACAAATAGAAATTGTTAATTATAGTAACTTAAATAAATCTGTTTAGAGCAGGTGTTAGTATTTGAAAGGGTGACCATACTTGAACAGCAATCACCAAAATGAGACAAGTAATGAAACAAGCGCACAGTACCTCCCTTCACCTCCCCCTCCTTCCTCCAGTGTTCTCAGCTCTGCATGGGTGCCTGGCGCTGTTTAGAACCAGGGAAGTGAAGGCAGTGAGGGAGAGGAGATGGGCACTGCCCTCATTAAGATGGCCCAGAAAAAAAGGGATGTCCCAAACGAATCTTTGTCTAATGACCAAAAAAGTTACAGGAACATCTTTACCTACTTCATAAAATGGGCATTGAACAAAACAAAACGTTGCTTGCAGATTGTTTTGTTTTCGGGGGTAAAGGTGGTTCAATTTGCAAATTGTTTTGGAATGTTTTTATTTTTTTAACCTTTTTATTGTTTTTTTTTCTTTTTTTAAGGAAAAAAATTCTTTGTTTTTTATTTATTAATTTTCTGCTACTGTACATCATAATATTCAATATAATATCTGAAGTTTTCAATAAGAGAGAAAGAGATAGAGAGAGAGAGAGAGAGAGAGAGAGAGAGAGAGAGAGAGAGAGAGAGAGAGAGAGAGAGAGAGAGAGTGAGTTCATTACAAGGAAAGGGATAGACATTTTTTTATTATTATTATTTCATTCATTTGAGTATTGTTATGATTTTTAAAAAAATTTTGTTGGTTATAATTTCATTTATTGATGTGTTTGACATATTTTATGTATTTATTTATTTTATGTTTTTATTTTGATGTCTAGACTGAAACAGTTAAAAATTCCACTAGTTTTCACAACATAAACTGTTTAAATGCCTGTGTTCTATGTATAATTTTTGTAAAGGACTCGGCTGGGCTTTTAGATTAATTGGAACGATGTGCTCTATGAAATAATGTTCAGATTTTGTGCCTGTTGCAGTGGTCAGATCCGATTTATATCCGATGAAGAATCTGAACCAGAGGAACCAGAGGGTTTCGTTGGTCCCACACACGCTGCACCACGTAAGAATGTTGAATCATCTTGTTTAGCTACAATTATATTTATTGTCAATACAATTTTGAATTGGGAAATATAATAAGTATATATATATATATATATATATATATATATATATATATATATATATATATATATATATATATATATATATATATATATATATATATATATATATATATGTAGAGTTAGTTTTCTTTGTTAGCATATTTGAATTAATGGTAGACGGAGAAGAATCATGGAAAAGAAGGAAGAAGTGGTGGTGATAGTAATGGTGGTGGTGGCATGTACGTTACATTCTGGCTTTCAGTTTATGTGCTTTTCCATGAGCTTAAAGAACTCAAATGTAGCTCAAATGCATTCATAAAGCCTGGTTCTTCTTACACGTTTCGACCTTTACCAAAAGTCTCATCAGAGGATGTTTAGTCTTGATGAATGCTTATATATAGATTGTAAGATCAATATCATTGTTGAATTGTGCTCTGTTAGATTTTGAAAATAAGTGAAGTCAGTGTTGTTGTTTTTTACGTGGTGGTTGACAAGCAACTGTATTTTCTATGTATGGTTGCGTTATTCATTAGACCAGGACATTTTTGTGGAAATGAGGACTCTCCTGTACTAGTTGAATAATTAGCAAATTTTTATTTTGCAGGGGACCCAAATCCTGATCTGTCACATATTGATGTGAGTACTGTTCATCATCATCACCATCACCATCATCATTATAATTATCACCATCATCATCATCATCATCATTATTATTATTATTATTATTATTATTATTATTATTATTATTATTATTATTATTATTATTAATTAATTAATTAATTAATTAATTAATTAACTGACCAATTTTATTTTATTTATTACTTCATTTGTTAGTCTGCTTGCGTGCATTTTCAGAGCAATGGCATCAAGCAGCAAATTATGCGGGAGTCTGGCCGGTGGCAGCAGTCAAAGAGAGCCCGTCTTTCAGTGCCCACCATCACCCACCTTATACAGAAAGTGAGTTAAAATTTAGAGTGGGGATAGGGTGGGGTGAGGTACACTATTTTGCAAGAATTCAATAGGGTCAGGAGAGACAAAAAGTGTGTGTAGACCACACATGATGTAGGTGTTTGGCCTAAAGAAATGGGACTGGACCCTGAATATATAATCCTTTAATCCGGGCAATGACTGAATGATAGGAAAGATCTATCTCCCCTAGTTCTCTGCTGCCGATGGTTTGCATTTGTGGATTTGTTTCATAGATACGGATGGCCATTTCAATTTATCCTCAACTCGTCAGTGTATCATATGGGCTTGCTGAAAATCAAGTGACAGATTTTCCAAAGCATAAGAAGATGCCAGGAAGTAGAGAACAGTCTGAACAAGAACAACAGTAGACTGTGAAGCAACCCAAGGACTTCATGATCCAAAGCAAGTCTGGCATATTCCTTACAGAAGAACAAGAAGTCTTGGATAGATGGACAGATTACTGCTCTGACCTTTACAACCACACACCAGATGGAGACCCATCAGTTCTAGCATGTCTCTAGAACAGAGAAGAAGAAGAAATCCTCCCATTTCTCCGAAGGTTTTTAAATCTTCAGTTTCCAGCCTCTTCCCTCTTATTGCTCCTTACAACCTCTATTCCAAATAGATGTCATGCATTCTTTGTGTCAGTATGATTTAACGTAGTTTTATCAATGTAGTCTTATCTTTGCTAAATCAAAACCTGTAACCAATATAAATGTAATTTTAAGGGAGTTGCAAGAAACTTGCACTTGTTTGATAGACATTTGCTAAATGTTTTGAATCATATAAATTTTTAATTAAAAAACATATGCGATGTCTAGGGGCGCCTGTACTGTCCCTCATTTAAGTGTAATGTAACTGCGAGATAAAATATGAGAAGATGGTGTATGAAGGGTGGCTTTGGTAAGAGCCTTACAGGAAGATTGAAATGAAAATAGAAAATAACGATTCACTGTAAATTTTGTTTTCATTACATTTATTTTTATGCTTAGTAACTAAAATACATGGCATAAATATTGGTATTTAGAGTGTTTTTGTTTAATATGATTTAACAAAACTTGTATTGATTGTATATCAATGTGGAATGTTGTTGGTTTTTTTTTCAGAGAGAAATAGGACTTGGTCGTACAGGCTGTTTTTCTTCAGGGGATCAGTGCCTTTTCAATTCCAAGTTAGTGGTCAGAGTTTTTAATTGTACTTTCCAGCTCAAAGAAGTGCTCAAGGCATCAGCCCCTGGCTGAGATCCAGAATACACGAAATAGTTTAGTCATGATAGAACACATATAACCCAAAATTAAAATTGTTCTTATGCAACTTCAAATGCAAGGGACAGAAGTTAAGCTAATTATATTATAAGCCTGCACTTCACATGATGACATGCTCACAGTGTTGAAGATACGGAAACTCCGATGGTATGGCCGCATCACCAGATCATCAGGTCTTGCAAAGACCACCCTGCAAGGCACGGTGCAAGGAGGCAGAAGAAGATGGAGACAAAAAAAGAGGTGGGGAGGACAACATTCGAGAATGGACTGGCTTGACACTGAGTGAAGCCATGAGGGTTGCTGAGGACAGGAAAGATAGAGTACGCTGGTTAAACGATCATCTGTGTTGCCCCAACGACCTTCAAGTTACTGGATAGGATATGATAGAATCATAAGCCAAAAATGAATAATGGCTACATAATTAATTATATGGTGAAGATTAGGAATATCCAAGTTCACTTTTATTCATGTATTCCATATGTGATATATGATACATGAATTTTTTTTTCAAACTTTACCATAAATCTTAGTGTTTGTTGCCTGCATTCAGCTATATCAATTTTAAAACATCAGTTATATTCAAGTTGATAAACATGCTCAAGCTGTTTTGTATTCTACATTAAACTAGAAATGTGTGATATTGGAATCTTTGACTCAAAATTTACATTTGTTTTCTTTCTAGATATTTGTGTAAATCTGCACAAGGTGAATCCTTGATTATTATTATATGATCCTCATTATAAAGCAAACATCTGCTGCATTGTATAAATAATTCTGTGCCAGTGCCATTATGGACACTTAGGAAATATTACTACTGTTGTAATAATAATAATAACAACAACAACAACAACAATAACAACAACAACAATAAAGATGATAACAATAAAAATAATTCTGGATTCTTGTTAATATTATTTGCAACTCATTATATGTTGAGGTTGAGTTACAACAGTAGTTCTTCCCAATATTAATGTTAATTAATTTTCCCTCAATGCATTTTGCAGGTTTTTACCCAACAGACATGAGAAACTTGCCCATTATCATCACAAAGTGTTTTGTGGCCAGTACTCCAAGAAAGGAGACATCTTCCTTTCAGCCTGTCAAGGTAATACTTTAGTTGTTTCCTTTTAGTTTTATGATGATGTTTCATATATGAGATATTACCACTAAATTCCCCATTATGAGTGCTCCGAAGACAACATGTGTATGTTACAGTGTTTCCCACATAGTTTTTGACACGCATGCATAGCACCCCCCAAAACTCTGTGGAAAATGAACCCTAAATAGTCCCCAAAAAAATGATATAGAAAAAAAAGTCCATCCATCTGTATGTTTGTCCACCTTCTGTCTGTGCAAAAATTATAAAATGGCTAATTACTCGGAGCCTATTTGAACTATCACAACCAAACTAGATAACATGGTGTATACTCATGAGTCCTCGAAAGTGATCAGTGAATGAATGACTGTACTTTAAGGTCAAGGTCACAGGGTCATCAAATGTTAGTCAAAATTTAAGTTATTAATATTGAAGTTATGATTCTTCGATACATGATAAATATCAATGAGACACACATCCTTTGTAAATTTGGTCAACCTCACTCCAAGATCAAGGTCAGTGGAGCTGTCCAAAGTCAGTTAGTATAGGTTCTTTGAAGTGACCTTGACACTAAACTACGAGAGATATCATGTTCAAATTGTGGTATTTAGAGATGATAGATTGATCTTTCATATTTGTTCAGTTTTTGCATTGATCTTGAAGGTAAAGGTCATTTTAGGCCTTGAAAAAACATGTTAAAAACAGGTTTTTTGTACAGTGGAATGGTTCTAATGAAAAATGCGTTGTATAAATGCAATTCATTATTATTATTATTATTATTATTATTATTATTATTATTATTATTATTATTATTATTATGAGATAGTAATAGTATCTGTGTGTATTTATGTGTTCATGTATGTTTGTTTAAATGCGTTAATCTGTATGTATGGTCTTTATCATCTTGATGAAAAAAATACGTTAATAAAACAACCAACCATTATTATTCTTCTTCTTCTTCTTCTTCTTCTTCTTCTTCTTCTTCTTCTTCTTCTTCTTCTTCTTCTTATTATTATTATTATTATTAATATTATTATTATTATTATTATTATTATTATTATTATTATTATTATTATTTAACCCATAGTATGCAACAACTTTGGGTTATTTGATCATACTTGAGAGGTCACGTGAAGGTCAGGGTCATCCCAATGTCACTGTTTTTTGGCATAATACAACTGTTGCTGTAGTTTATGTGATATTACATGAGTGTATTCGTATGGGATTTGCCCTTTGAGTTTAAAGTTCAAAATTTCAGAAAGGTTCAAAACATCTCAAAATAAGTTACTTTTGGTAGTTTTATTTTTTCCACACTTTCATTGCCTATATCTAAATTCTGAGAGACACTCTTGCTGCATGCAAGAGCATTGTATATTACAAGAACCACTCAATATTAGTTCCAAATAATCACATAAACAGTGCTAATTGTTACATGATTTAAAACGTTTGGGCAATTAATAATGGATATGTGTTTTGAGAGCATATGATGCCTGTGTGTGTGTGTTTTCATGATGCAGAGTGTGATTGTAATAGTTGGACTTTCATGAACTATCAGAACTCTGTGTGATTTGCAGACCAGCATGTGAGAGTTTACAACACAAAGAATGGTAAGTTTGACCTCATGAAGACAATCAGAGCCAGAGATGTTGGATGGAGCGTACTAGATGTTGCTTTCAGGTAACTAATGTTCTTTTGTTTTTTTTTACTGTCAGTTAGAGGGACCAAAACGAATTTTTAAATTAATTATCTTTGCCTTTAAAACCATTTTGACCTTATGCACTTCTATTTTTAACAGTCCCCCCATTACCCTTTCCGCGCCCCCTCCCTCTCCCCCCATCTTCCATGCTTCCCAAAGAGCAGTCTTGACAGTTTTAGAACATGAATCTTTTACATTTTATTCACAAGCGTGCAACTATATATGAATCTAATCTCTGCGCCATGGAGTTGTGCGCCATACAAAATATACATTGGAATCTTCGCCTCGTTTTGACATTTTTGTATTTTTGTCAACAGTCCAGACAGTAACTACCTGATCTACTCAAGCTGGTCTGATTGCAGTGAGTGTTATTATGTCTTGCATGCAGTTTTGTATGATTATACTTTCAGTTAGTTTAACATTACAGTGTTTTTATGTGTATAACAGATAAGCAAAACACCATAACTTTGTACAAGAACAGCAACAAATGATGTTATTGTTTTTTTGTCTGATGTTGATGTTACAAGGGGGTGGTTCATAAATAAACAAAATAATAATATTTTTTAATAAATAGACAAACGCACCAATAAATAAATAAGGCTATACAAATACAGTGAAGATTAGTTTATACAGTAGTTTTCAGCAGCTCTTGAGCTGGAAAAGCGCTATATAAAAGTGATTAAATAATAAATAAATAAATAAATTAATAGTTTTTGTCTTCTTTTAGTATTGCTTTTCTTCAAACTCTATCATGATCCTGGTTATTCTTTGCATTTTGTCAACATTATCATAATTATGTATTCAAAGATTTGCCAGAATGTGTGCTCAAATTATTTCCAGAAACTCAGTTGCATGACTCAGTCTAATCTTCATTCCTAAAACATTTGCTGAGTGTAGGAATGTAAAAAAACCCAACAACATTACTTCAACAATATGGTTTTGAGACGTTTTTTGGATTGTGTTTATATATTTTTAACAAAGTATTGACCATTTGCTGATGAGCAGTTTTCTCTTTGTAGTTCATCTATGCAACATATATGGGGACCATGAAGTTCATGAGGCTTTGCTGCTGGCTCCCAACGAACACAGCTTCTGCATCTTCTCCTTGATGTTCTCTTCCGACAACAGAGAAATCATTGGAGGGTATGTTAGATTGACCATTACAAATGTAATTAAAATTAAGATTTTTTAATGTTTTTGTCTCAGTAGGAATATTTTTTGTTTTAAGCATTATGTTATAAACTTCAGTTTAAGTGTTTGTGTACATGCATTCATATTTGCATTAGTGTATATGAATGTGTTCATGCATGTGTACATGTGTGTGTGTGTGTGTGTCAGAAAGAAAGAAAAAGAGTGAAGGAGAAGAACTCAACAGCAGTACAGATATGAAAGGGTTTCAGTTTTCAGATTAAAAGAAAATCAATCAAGTTTGTTCGTTTCATAGATTAAAGTCCTCAGACGCGTGAGCATATAGAAAACGGAGATACGAATTTATGATGTATTAAGATGTCAGAAGTAATTGAAGAGGTCTTGATGTCGTTGACTCACAGGAGATGTGCGCATGAGGCGGCAAGGAATTGTATGTGCAGGTGCGCATAGTTGTGGTAGGTGGGTGGTCTCGTCAAAGACTTGTGAGGAGGTGTGGCAATGAACCAGAAGAGGGACGAAGACGTCCTGTAAAGATGGCAAACGCCAGCATCGCCTGGTAGTAGTAAAAGATGAAAGTAGCCATGGAGTAAAGTAACCAGCTGCTAAGTGGCATGGTACCCTTGAACGATCCGCCGCCGGGACGCAATCCTTGGAGCCCACAGGTGAAAGAAAATGAAGCTTGATAGTTGTGGTGGAGTGTCATCTCGGGATCTCCCCAGTCCTCAGTTGCAGCAGGTCTCCTATGTCGCCAAAACCAACCGCAATCCCCCAAAAAGCCAAAGCGACGGCAACCCATGGAGTCTAAGGTCTGAGCTCCTCTGTTAGAACAGGTGTGAGTTAAAGCCTGGTGCCGCCGCAGTGGAAATTGTGGTAGGTGCAGGTCGGCTGGGCAAGATGTTGGCAGTGAAAGATGCAGGTCGGCATGACCGCTGCAGTGGAAGATGCAGGTCGGCAAGAAAGGTGCTCAACACCTCAGCGAATGTTGAATGCTGGAGCTCATGTGTGTGAATCAAGGGAGATAATTACAATGCAGTTATATGTTCACATCACCAAATGGACTGTCCTGAGACAGTAGAACTCTAGTGACTCACTCACATTTATCAGGAATGTTTTATTCCAGTATTTTATTATTTCTTTATTGTTGTTGTTGTATTAACTTTTATTCATCAGATTAACATAAGTTGTACTCACATTATTTCATTTGCTTTTAGTTAATAATCTTTACATTTTATTTATTTATAATTATTTAATATATTAATTTATTTTAAATATTTTAGTTATAGTATGTTTTTTATTTATATTCATTGTTCAAGTTATTGTATATTTTATAGTGCCAATGATGCTTGCCTGTACATCTACGATAGAGAGAGTCAGCAGAGAACACTGAAGGTGAGGATCAAATTTCCATAATGAAAGTATGACAATTGACATTATCACTCAAAGGTATTGTGCATGGCATTTCTGGAGTAGAAATACCACTATCAGAGGAAGCTTTACACACCAAATCCATCTCAGTTTCTACTCTGCTACAACCAGTTTGCAGTGTTCCCGATTACGCACAGTAGTGCGTCAATTACGCACAAAATATGAAAAACGACGCAGAAAAATTTGCATGTGTGCGTCCTGTGGACGTACACATTTTTTTCGAATCGCTGAAGTCAAAAATACGACCAACGAGTGGCGAACTAATTCACGGCATAATCAGAATCAGAATCCAACTGAGACTGCCATTGCAGACGATTAAAGATTGTGTCGGGAGTTGTCGTCCTTCAAAATCGCATGCGCGCGCATTGTAAACTTACTCCAAGCAATCCATTCACTGAACAGAAGAAATCTTCGTGAATCCATTCTTTGATTCTATCATACACGATCATGTCACTTCTGACTTGGTTGACTGGGCGAAAAACTTGTTCATCCACAGCAACATCAAGTACAGATCCTGTCATTATCGAAAATACGGAACTCCAAAGCAAGGATAAACAAATAAATGATGAAACTCAAACTGAAATAAAGGGTCCAAAGAAACGAACACTCAATGACAGATGGTTGCAAGAGTTCCAGTGGTGCCAGTTTGACGCAAGCGGGAGGGTATTTAATACATGTTTTAATTTTTTGGTTTTATATGATTATTATAACTAATGTGACGCTTTAACAGAGTAAAAGAAAAAAGTGAGGCTTGGACATGTTTTTACATTTCTTTTTCCGATTTGGGGACTCCCAAAATTTGCACAAGGACCCTTAAAATTTTATACCTGGGAGTCCCAAGGACTCTCTTTTTTTGTGTTTGGAGGGAACACTGAGTTTGTATAGAAAGCCAACTTCTGATTCCTTTCATAATAAATTTGCATTTGGATTTTCCACACACCAAATCCATCTAAGTTTTTACTCTGCTAAAACCAATTTCTATAGAATGCATAATGCTGATCCCTTACATTATAAATTTGGATTTGGGATAATATTCATCATCCATGCATACAAAGTTCGGGTTTTCTTCTCAGCGACATCCGATATATATTTGCATCACATTCAAACTGAATTGAACCATTAAAACCTGCTAGTTTGGTATTGGCCAGTTTCCACTAAACAGGTGACCTTGACAGTAGTTGAGTGTCAGGGATCTGTCAAGCATAGGCTGTGTGTAGGCATACGTGTATGCCCTTAATAAGCCTCTAAGACTCAGATTGAGACCACCGTCACGTTCAGACTGCTTCTATTAGGTTTGTTTGTAACTGCCCAACAACCGCCAAAGGTCTATTGTTTATTGTTTGCTTGTCTGACTTTCCAGTAAAGCATACACTTACGCACTCAGGTTTAAAGGTCTACTTCCACACCAAATGATATTTTAATCACTTGTAGAGATGCTGAAAATAAGAAGTTACTCAACATTTTGGCGGCCAAAATAAATCTTACTTTCTTCTACAGAGTTTTTTTTTTTTCGAAAACATGCACCTGGATTTTTTTTAAACAGGAGAGAGAGAGGAAGGTTATGGAAATGACCCTGTGAACTTATAACTAATGTACTTCCTTCTTGATTATAAAATATTTGTCAGAAGTACTGTCAAATAGTAGGCTCTAAATGAAGATTCAGAAACAGAGTGTAATTAATATTTTTGGTGGTAGTCGGCCTTTAAAAATAATAACTATGATGCAGCTGATGATGTAGAAATTAATTTTCAGGCACATAAAAGTACTTCTAGATATTCCAGGTTTGCTTTTTGAATCGTCAATGGCAGCTGGGATGAAACCAAAGATGAGCTTCTTCACAAGACCCTATTCCTATTACACAGCTGTATAGTACAGACTTCTTGTGCAAAGGTTCCACAAGAAAGAAGGTAGGAGTTGTTGTACAAAGTTGCCAAGGGCACTGCATCAAAAAATGTGCCCCCAAAATGATGTTCACGACGTTCAAATTTCGGACCTTCATCAAAGGAAGCATAACGGTGGGAAACTTAGTGGCTCAAATATTTGCTGCCTAGGCGGGAAGTTAGTTCATAGATCTAAAAAGCATCTGATTAACAGTTTCGTTCTTTGGGAGCCATTCCAAGGCAATTCTCATCGGAGATCGACGGATTTGCCCCTACACCTTTTTTAGACAGAAAAGGCAAGGCCAGTGTCTGTAACCTTGTGACCTCAGACCCTTTGCTAAATGCTTTAGAAAGCTTTGAAAGCCAGGTAAAAATGTCATTTTGGAGCTCAGTAACTTGGTAACAAAACGGATTTGAATCGTCAAATTTGGCATGTCTTATTTTCACCAGCATCTTTACCAATTGCAAAAATAACAGTCAGGTGTGGAAGTACTAGTAGTTCTTGAAGTGAAAAAGATTGTTTGTTATACTTCTTATGCATACTTTTTTTCACACACCACAAAGTAACTGTACACAGTGAGCTAATCCTTCACGACATTTACATTATAAGCTGACATTGCTACTCCTAGTGATCTTGAAGGCACTTTTACATTATTCATGTGCTTAGTGCATTTGTTGTTATAGATTGATGCCCACGATGATGATGTGAATGCGGTGTGCTTTGCTGACAGCAGCTCTCAGATTCTCTACAGTGGTGGTGATGATGGTCTTTGTAAGGTAGAAATAATTTTGTTTTATCATTATGATTGAATGTTATGCTACAAAGCAAGTGGGTGGGTATGTTTATACAGTGATGTCCCGAGGCCTCGGACATCGGTCATGGTCCGATTCGTTTGGAAAATGACCGAATGCAAACACCTGTGTCCCGTCAAATGTCCGATTCTATTGCGAAATTAGCGGTCATTGTCCGATAGTATTATGACTAGAGCGGTCACTGCAAGAAACATCTGTACAAACTGGGGTGTCAAAGCCGTTAAAACGAGTTTGAATAGTGGAAAATGCTAGACTATTATCACTCTTTAGTACATTCCGTCGAACAACAAAAGGGCCGCAACTCTCGACACTTTTGAAAGGGAAATAACCGACACCATACTTCCTCTGCAACAATTTAAAGAAGCACCATTAATCGGTTCGCTTCACAATCTGAATGTCCTATTGCTTTTATGTAGTCAGGACATGATGTCCGATTAGTTTTATGATTTAGGACATTTTGTCCTATTGCCCTCTAATCCTAGGAACACCACTGTTTATATATGTGTGTGTGTGTGCGTGTGTGCGTGTATATGTGTGTATGTGTGTATGTGTGTATATATATATATGTAGTATTAATACAATTTATTAACTTTGTCTCTTAGTTATGATAGCTGTAGAAATTGAATAGTGTTATTTTAATTTGTGCTAAACTGTATTAGTGTATTAGTAGTACACATGTGATATGGTTTTGTGGTTGTAAGTTATGATAGGATGACGATGAGTATGTGGTGGGCATATGTGTTTTTATACAGTGCGTATCCTGGTGGCAAAACAAATTTTCCTCTTTGATGGAATAAAGAATATATTGACTTGACTTGACTTGACTTGACTTGTTTTAATTTATACTACAGTAGAAGCCTGTTGTTAATATTACGCTGAGATACTAGTATATTTTAAATATTACCCTGCGATACAAGTATGTTGTAATATTACACTGTGATACAGATATATTTTAATACTACCCTCCGATACAGATATATTCTAATGATGTTACTGAAATACAAGTATATTGTAATGTTACCCTGTGGTGCAGATATATTTTAATGTGACACTGCAAGACAAATATATTTTAATATATCGATTTCCACAAGTGTCTTATATTTTCATTGGCCAAGTAAGAGTGTGACTAAAACTGATATCACATGGTAATTGACCAATCACAGATGATGATGTTTCTAGCAAGCTGTGAAATATACAAGTCGTAAGAATACAGGGCCTACTTTAACCCATGCAAGATCACTGTCTCTTATGCCTTTAATTAAAAGACTGAAAAACCAAATGGTCTTCTTGTATTTTATAAAGCACGCTAACACAGCAAGGTTTTTATTCCAAAACCATCAATAATTCACAAATACTACAGCAATGATGGTCTGAAGGAAATAAAGAGACAAAGAGTAAATGGACCGACTGAATCAGCAAATAAAATGGGCGGTTTTTGTTTCCATTCATTGCCTAAGCTAAAGTAGAGTTGACTAAAGCCTAGGCCTACATTTTGAACTAAGCTAGTAGTTAGTCATTGTTTATAGTGTTCAGTGGACTGCAAAGAGCCGAATCAGGACCACTTGAATGAAGCAGAGACGTATCAATGAAATGAAACTGGCTTTGTATTTCACTGGTGAAGTTTGGTTGAAGGAACCTGTCATGTGTCACGTTCTGGAGTTCATTTTTATTTACTCTGTGTATGTGTGTGACTGGGCAGGTGGGTGCTTGGGTGATGGGTCCATGCGCGTGCATTTATGTCTGTGTGTGTGTTGAATGAATGTGAAGGAAATCTTCTGATTTGGGGACTATTTTTGGTTGCGCATTCGGATGACATTAGTGGAAAGCAATGTGTAAAGTGGTCATTTACACACACCTTTCTGCTCTCGTCTAATTTTGACTTCTTTTTTTTTCCAATTGAAGAAATCGAGAAATAAATGTTGTTCGCATCTAGACGTGGAATATGAAAAATTGTCACATCTTGATCAGACAACATTGCACTCCCCCACTCATGAATATTGTCTGATCTCAATGTGATAATTTTCTATATCCCACGCCATGATGCGAAAAACGTATAATATTACCCTGCGATACAAGTATACTTTAATATTACCTTGCGATTCCAGTCTGTATTAATATTACGCTTCTATACAATTATTTTGGGGCCGAACTTCATGTTTCATAAAACATGTTAAACAATAAACAATCCTCTGTTATGATTTACCTAGAAATAAACATGTCTGACTCTCCACAGCACATTAGTCACACAGAAAAACAGGCATAACCCGCTCCGGATGATAAGCTACAGTGGTCTGAGCGGACATAAAAAGTAATCTTATATAGTCCACAAACAAAAGTAGTAGTAGTAACAGCAGCAGCAGCAAGTAATAGTAGTAGCAGCAACTGTTAGCAGTAGTAGTGCTACACTGATGCTTGTAATAGTAGTAGCAGCAACTGTTAGCAGTAGTAGTCATAGCAGTTGTTGTGGTACAGTACTAGTAGCGATAGTAATTGTAATTTCTGTCATTATGTATCTGCTGTACTAGGTATGGGACAGGAGAACACTGAGAGAAGACCACCCGGAGCCTGTGGGGACCATGGCAGGGCACATCGATGGCATCACCTTTATTGATACAAAGGTTAGCAGTAAAGAAAAGGAAAATAAAACAAACCAAACAGCATAAAACCAAATGAAATTCAAGGTGATAGGTTGGTTGAATTAAACCAAATGAAATTCAAGGTGATAGGTTGGTTGAATTTTCCACCAGAATGAGAGAGAGAAGGGGACGCAGGATTGGGGGACAAGATGGAGATAGTAAATTTACATTTAGTTGTGGTACACATATTTTATTATTGCTGTAGATAGATAACAGGAGCGTTAATTAGGAACTATAAATTGTATTTTGTGTGATTTTAAGATCACTTTGCTTATGTACTTGGCTTTGATAATACATTGTTCTAATCTGTATCACGTTTGGCAGGATATTTTTCTAATAGAAATCAACTTCCTGTAAAGACTCTTTAAAAAATGTTCCAATTTATAAACATCTGTGTAAAAAAAAAAAAATTCAAAATTCCATTTAAAAGTTTACAAATATAATCTCTGCATGCACGCAAGTATGCATGCACACACCTGCACACACCTGCACACACACATATATAACTGGTTGTAATTTAAAACTTAAAATAGGCATAAAACAAGCAGTTGAATAAGAAATTTTACAATCACAGTATTGAATTCGTTCGCTCATACACACACATGCACACACTCACATTTCCACGTGCACCTACAAACACATCATTTATTAAGTAGGGATACAGACTTGGGAGTGAAACTGTTTTTTGTTCTCATCGTTCTAAACTTTGGAGAAAGATAAGGAAGGACTAGATTAAAGAGGTGTAAAAGGTCTGAACGATGTGGCTATTGACTTGAAGGTTTCTGAAAAACTTTGATTTTGGGTGAATATGTAGAATAGAGTGAGGGAGAGGGGACACACTATACAATGTGAAAATGAAGTGACGGCCTATGTGTTTGTATTGTGTTTGTACAGGAGGATGCACGCTACTTCATATCCAACTCTAAGGACCAAACTATTAAGCTGTGGGATGTGCGCAACTTCTCTTCTAAAGAAGCTATTGAGGTAACAGTAACCATAACAACAGCTACAACAACATTAACAACAACAACAATAATAATAATAATAATAATAATAATAATAATAATTTTTTACAATGCTGTGTCCAAATATAAATTTGATACTTGAATAAGGGGCATTTAAATGTGGAGACAAGAGAAGCAATATTAGGCAGCAATCACCCTAGTACCAACTGTAAATATTAATGAGAACCTAGATAATAATGTACCGGGGAAGATAAAGCAGTTGGCGCGACGAGATGGGCACTGCCCTCACAAAGCTGTTCTTAAGAAAGGGAGTTTCCTAATACCCTTTTTTCCCATGCAACTAAAAGGTTAATGGAAAACCTGTAGATTTTTTTTTTACCCAAAAATTTGACACAATCAGATCTTCATTGTTTGGGGAGATAGTATTATGTTATAATGTAACTTTGGCTGTTGCAGTCTGTGAAGAAAACAGTTTCAACAATGAAGTGGGACTACAGATGGCAGCAAGTTCCAAATAGAGGTAGGAATAATGAATATACAAGTACAAGTATATTCTATGGTTCAGTTTTGTAATCCATTCAAATGTTTGTTGTTTCTTTTTGTAGTGAGAAGTCGATGATTGCAACGACTCTGTTTCATTTCAATCCTTCATGTGTATAGCTCCTACATTTGAAAATCTTATTTATTGTTTCAAAATGTAAGCTCAGATAAAGTCCCCACCATTATGTACTGTACGTCACATGGCAAGGTGTTGTCACTGGTATATTTCATTGAAGAAGTTGACTCTTATTTTAACATTCTGTTCAGATTTGTATGTAACTTGGCTTGGATAAAGCAAATTCTATATACTACATCATGCATCATAATATTGTAACAACATGCAAATACTTTACATCATTGCTATACTGAATGATAAATATTGGCCTGGGTCTGTTTGTGTTGACCAGACATGGAGAAAGATGTTGGATTATTAGGCCAGACTTGCCTGCGTGCACACTTGTTTTAGAATAAGTTGGTTATTTTTTGCATCCGCTTCACAGCATATTCAGTGACTGCTATTGTACAGGAAGATAATGGATAGAGCAAAACACATGGGTGTATCGAAGTGTTGGATTATTTAGACATTAACAGAAAGAAGATGACAAATTTAATCCATTTATTACTAATTATAAATATCTGTAATTTTTGCAGTAATGAAGAAGAAGGCAATGTATGACTCGGCCGTGATGACCTATCGCGGCCATTCTGTCCTACACACGTTGGTGCGATGCCGTTTCTCACCAGCCTTCACCACAGGCCAACGCTACATCTACTCTGGTTGTGCTACTGGGAGTGTAGTTGGTACATATCTTGATCATTACACTGTGTGCAGGAGGGGATGGGTACAGCCCTTTTGAAGTTGGCCCTCATTAAAGGGGAGGTCCTTAAGGCCACTCTCCTCTAAAACTACAGGCCTGCCTACCGTTCCGGAATTTCCGGATTTGTCCCGGATATAAATAAATATTACAACTGGTTACGGAAAATACGAAAGTTTTTTTCGCGTTCCGGAAATTTAAAAAAATTCTGGAACACACTTTTTAAGCGTGTGTGTCGGGGGGAAAAAAAAGACAAATGAATGCGCGGTTTCAGTTCCGACAGTGGCCGAAGTCACAGCACACGATGATGACGCGGCCTTCCGAGTGTTGCCGAACAGCTGTTTGAGCCGCACTGCGCATGGGCATAGAAACTCGTTCGAATCGAAAATGGCGTCAGAACGTAAGGTGCACGAGAGTGAATCCAAATCCGCTGGTGCTGGTGGTAAAAAGTCTACAAAGCGTCTGCAGCCTTACAGGGAGAAATACACCGAAAGATATCCGTGTATCAAACGTGGAAGTGTGGAATACAAGGTGTTTTGCACAATATGTGCCAGTGAATTCGGCTGCATGTACGGTGGTATGGATGACGTGAACCGGCATGTCGAGGGAAAGAAGCATTTGAAAAAAGAAGCGAGCTTGGAAAGTCTAAAAAAAACTTGACAAAACAAACCAAAAGTTGACTAGTTATTTTCCAAGTCAAGCGTCAAGTCAAGTTTCTAACCATGATTTGGACGTAATAAGAGCTGAAACCGTGATGGTGGATCTCGTGGTCGAGCTAAATTTGCCGATGGCGTCATTGGACAAATTTAACAGAGGTTCCAAGGGGATTCGTTTCAAGCAGGTCTCTTCCCAAGTCCAAGTAGATTCAGTGGTGTAGTGGAGTGGTGTACATAGATAGTGTAAATATAGCTAAAAGGTAAGCTTGCATGCATTTGATACTTTTAGTGTGACTGGGATCCTGATGATTAAGTGCCAATTTCCTTAGTAGTAGTAGTAGTGTAGGGACTAGATCATTAAGCCTCACGGCTTATTTAATGTCCCATCTTTAGCACATATATTTCAGGTCTGATTTAAGCCGGCTCAAGACGCTCAACTATCAAAATTGTATTTTATAGATTTTAAAATTTCTTGTTCATCAATAAGATTTTTGAAACTGTTTAAAGTTTTTGCCTGTTTAATATTTTGTGGAAGTTTGTTCCATAGAGGTGCAACTCTATTACTAAAAGTATGTTTTCTAAAATTAGTACGGCTATGCTTAATAAATAATTTGTTAACAGAGTTTCTTGTTATATCAAATTTGTTTAATTAAAATTCTTGCTCAGATTGCATGATTTTGGGTCCTTTGGACCCCACTACTTACTTGGGCGCGTATTGGTCGCCCTTGCTTGTCGGCCGTGCAAAATGTCCCTGAAGTTTCAAATCTTGGGTAGGCAGGCCTGAAACTAGGACAAAAATAATAATTGATTTATTTTCTAAAGCACAAAACCAAACTAAAACTTTGCTCTAAGTGCTGTTTGCAATCCTAAATAATAATAATAATAATAATAATAATAATAATAATACAGGATGCTATAAATCAATCATTCATTTATATAATGATTAAATAAACTATGACACTCCTGTCGATGGAAAACATGAAACCCAATTCATATTGTTGCTTTTCTGTTTCCAGTGTACGACGTGCTGACCGGCAAGGTGGTTAAATACTTGGAAGGAGGACACAGGGCATGCGTTCGTGACGTTTCATGGCACCCATATGAACCCATCCTGATCAGTTCATCGGTGAGTGTTATGCATAGTTTCCACTCCATTTAAAATATGCAGGAAAGTGGATAGGGTACAAAACTATACATTGAGATGCTGAGCCCCTGGAACTGTCTGGAATAATGGATTCAGTAGGCCTTAGAGAGTCACTTGGAGATGGACCCAAATGTTACCATCACAAAATAGCACCAAAATAAACCCTGAAACCAAAATAGATATTTCCACTACCAATATAAAAACGATTATAAAAAAAACCCACTGAAGCGGTTGTTCAAGGGAAGCAACTGTATGAATATTCTTTTACGACTAGGCCTGTAAGTAATAAAAGGGAGACAAACGCTTGTGGGGAAAGTCTAAGTTTAGTAAAGAAGTATACCAGTAAGAGAGTGACACTCTCACTCTAAAAGTAATAGTTTTGAATGTTGGTGTGCTGCTGCAGAAATCTTCAACTTTGCACTACAGTTGCTCTGCCCTAAACCTTATAACTCTTTCTATGCTATTTCTTTCATACTGAAATACACAAACGCGTTCCTGTACTTTCAAAAGCCGCAGTGTGTAGACTCAACATAGTATACCCACACCAGCTCAATTCCTATGTGAGCAGCACTTTTTAGTGCCTCCACATTTTGCTTGCTGCGGGCTATTTATAGCTTGCCTGCACCCTCCTTTTCAGTGAAAGGAAGCATCGGCGAAGCTATTTATAGCTAGCCTGGCTGACCTAACCTCAAAATCTAAAAAGCTTTGGTTGAGCCGCTGTGTATACCAAACAAAAAAACCTTATATTTTCATTTTAGAGTGCTCTGGCAACATACACCTGGCATTGACTACTACGGAAAATACGGATACTTGTTTCACAGTCCGGAAATAAATAAAAATAACATTGGGAAAAAAAAATCGAACTCATTGGCCTGTGGTAATGCACAGCGTGACGTATTTTCCAAAGACAGCCGAACTCTGTTTAATGCCGCAATGCGCTGTTGCAATAGAGACACGTGGCATCGAAGTTTGCCGAACCAGTTTTTGCGCAGTCGCAGTGAAGATCGGTGCTCGTGAGACAGAATTCAAAACATGGCGTCCAAACGAAGGGCTAAGCAAAGTGATTGTGAATCTGAATCTTCAAAGAAACGGCGCAAGGGGCAGACATATATTGCCTCATATTCGGAAAAGTGTCCTTTCGTTATTCACGGCAGCACTGACTCAAAAGTACGATTTGTGCCAACCAGTTTGGCATCTCCGCCGGTGGTATGAATGTCATCAAGCGGCACGTGGAAGGCCCACAGCATAATTATCAAGAATTACGAGGCTTTGGAGAAGAAAAAGAAGATTGGCAGCAAATCAATCTATCACTGGATTCTTCACATAATATCAAAAAGGATGAGTGCAAAAACAATAGGTAGTCAAAATAAATATGGAAATCGTAATAGTAATACTGAAATTTGAAAAAGCTAATACTGAAACTTCAAATTGAGGGTATGCATGCCTGTGGAACCCTCTTGTCGAGTGGATCAGGGCGTCCAGACAAGGGTCTTCCAATCTGCTTGGAGGATACCATCATTTTGATGTACACACTGATGATCTGTCGTTTTGAAGGCAAGCAGATCCATAGGTCGTTGCTGCTGGGCTGGTGAATTCTGTATAAAAGCAATCCATTCTGCACAGAAACTTCCACGGCAAAGGCGAGGAACGGCCACCACCACTTCTTAGTGCACATGGAGATCCTGTAGGCATCTACGTTTTGATCCATAAGGTCAACACCTCCCATGCCACTGTTGTAGATGGCGATCATTGTTGGCTGCTCTAGCTGGATCTTCTTTTTCTCCTTGGCCAACCACCAACTCATCTTGGACACTGGGTGCACACCACACTTGTTTGATGCCATGCTGACAACAGAGTTGTCATTCTAAGAGCAAATGCATATATATTGCAATTTGTGTCTGTCCGAAAGTCAAAAGAACCTCTTTTCTCCTTGAAAAGTTCTTGAATTTTCACAGGACACTTTTCCACTCTGTTGCCCCAGATTGTTCCAGTGGCCCTCAATACAATACAATACAAGGTTATTGCTTTAGGTCCAGCGGACTCTTCCGAGCCAAATCAGGACCACAGTGGCCCTCAATCCTCTTGATGCCAGATCTTCCAGCAGTAAAATCCCCATGAAGAAATTGAAAAAAGGATGTGAAACAGCAGAAAATCTGGGAGCTTCTTCGTGAGGTCAAGTACAACTGAGTGACCAAGACCCAGACTCCGGTCAAAGCCAGCTGAAGCTCCTTGGTATAGAGACAAGCACAAAGTGTATCTTAGGGGGTTGCCATTACCCACTGCTTGTAGCCAAACTGAATAGGTTTTCCGTGGATGCACTGCTTCATTGAATATTTGCTGAAGTAAGGGACCATGGACTCATCTGTTGAATCTTCATGTGTCATAGGAAAGTACTTCAGAAAACGCAAGTTAAGATGATCATATAGTGCTCTGACTTTAGCAATTTTGTCGTTCCCAGGAATGTTAGTGTTGTCAGCCAGGTGAAGATACTTAATGATCGGATCGAACCTTTTTCTGGGCATACAATTTGGAATGGCAGCATTGTATACGTCATCTTCTTGATCCCAGTACAGGAACGTCGTGGCAGATTCACATACCTAGGAGGATGGCAAGGAAGGCTCTGATCTCCTCTGCAGAAGTGCTGAAGTCAGGTTGGCCTTGACTGAGAGTGTACTTCTTTGTTTCTGACACGATGAACTCGATCACCTTGTTGTCGAAAAACTGCTCAAACTGCAGAGAGAGGATCTAGTTATTCAAAAAGTCTGGTTTGGGGGTCTGCCAACCTGCTTCATCTCTCTTGAGGTCGACCTTCTTCCACTGTCTACCTTCTATTCTGCAACATTTTGCCGTCCTCCTTGAAGTTGTGGGGCTTTGATCTCCACATGACTGTCCAGCCGTAGTTTCAGGTTCAGCTTCAAGCAACGATCCAATATGCAGCATGGTCCCATCAAAACTCTGCAATTCAGCCTCACTCCTGAGCTGGTGAGGGGGGCGGTTGTCTACTGGCACATCCGCTTGGGCAACAGTGTCCAAGTCATTCTCAATGATTGAAAGCACTTCATTCAATGAAAAATGCCTGCAAGAATAATTATTAAATTAAACGAGACTTACCTAAGGTGAAGTTTAATTAGAATTATTGTGAGTATGTTGATTGGGAGGCAAGGGTATCATATGAGAGCATCGCGCGCTAATGCATCAGGATTTAGCTGTGAGTGTTCCTCTAACTTGAACAAGGCTTACTTTGGGTGGGAATCAGAATCATTCTGAGTACGAAGTAGAAGGGCGGGCATATGATACCCTTGCCTCCCAATCAACATACTCACAATAATTCTAATTAAACTTCACCTTAGGTAAGTCTCGTTTAATTTAATAATTATTGCTCCTATGCCGATTGGTCGGCAGAGGGCTTCATATGAGATTTTAGCGACGAGGAACACGAGCCACAATTATCATAATGTAAGACCATGAACAATCAATTTACACAGATATTTATTCATGATGTACATATTTTTCAAGAACAGCCTGTGACAAACACTTTTGTTTCTGTATAGGTTTTAAATAGAACCTCTTGAAGGTGCTGTCTTTAGACCAGCCAGCCGCAGTAAAAATGCTGTCAAAATTTGCGTCCCTATTAAAAGCAGCTGATGTGCTAGCAGCACGAGTACTATGAGCTGAAAAAGTGGTAATTCCGGCACGTTCTAACACCGTCTTTAGCCACCTACTCAATGTATCCCTTCAGATATGGCTATGCGGCTTAACAAAGGAAATGAAAAGTTTATTATCCTGACGAAGTTTAGCAGTCATGTGAATATATGCTTTTAAATGTGAAACAATACACAGTTTACTATTCTCAAAACTGTCAAACTCTAATGGGTTTATATGAACCCCGGCTTTAGACTGCTTTAATAAAGATGAATAAACAATAGTACATTTTGTGGCCTTGAACTTAATATCATCCACTAATAATGAGTGAATAGCCTGTCCTCTTTGCCCTGAGAGCAATGCAACTAGCATTACTGTCCGTAAGGTTAATTCTTTCAGGTGAATGTTCTGAAGTGAAGGCCACTCCACCAGACAATCCAACACTGTATCTACATCCCAAGTTTCTGTATATTTAGGCAAGGCGGGTTTCTTCTCAAAAACACCCTTTATAAGTCTACATACCAGTGGGTTACTACCCACAGCATACATTCTATGCTTCATCAAATAGGCCGACACTGCACTCCTTGCAAGGTTCAACGTACTATAACTCAGATCTTTCTTATATAATTCTGCTAAGAAATTTGTAACATTTGACTCAGTTGGAATTGTAATTTCTTCTCTGGTTACATAGCTCTTCCACTGTTTGATGTATGGTTCATATGATTTGACAGTGTTCGGCCTCCAAGAGCCTAAAATCAATGCACACGCATCCTCCGAGTGTCCATCTTCTTGGAACGTCTCCCGCAAATCAGACAAACTAGAAGTTGTAGTCTTCTTTTGGCCACCAACCGGTGCGTTTGTCCCGGATTGCTGGGCAACTGCAGAAGATTCTGCCTGCAGGTCAGCCTCACTGGTGTTGTTACAAGAAGTCGCTTCATCACCGGGTACCAGACTTGTGTTGGCCAATCTGGCACCACCAACACCCCTTCGGCTTGATCCTGTTGAACTTTCTGTAGGACCTTTGTAAGGATGCTGAAAGGGGGAAAAGCGTAAAATGTCTCAGCTTGCCATGAAATAGAAAAGGCATCAATAGCTACTGCTGCTGGGTCTGGCCGGAATGCCACAAATCTATCCATCTGTGTGTTCAGCCTAGATGCAAATAAATCAATGGTTGGCGAGACTTGCAGTGCTTTCAATGCCAGCTGCAAACTCTCAGGGTTCAGTTTCCATTCTGCATCCAGATTAATCTTCCTAGACTCCAGATCAGCAGCAGTGTTATCTATCCCTGGGATGTGTGCTGCACTAAGCCAAATGTTGTGCGCAATACACCAATCCCACAAGACGTTTGTAAGTGTGTTACAAGAAGGTGAGTGGCTGGTCCCCATTTTATTGACACATGCAACTGTTGTCATATTGTCGCACATCAAGCGAACATGTTTGTTCTGTAACTTGGATCGGAAAGATTTCAACGCAAAAAAGGCTGCGTACAATTCCAAGTAGTTGATGTGAAAAAGGCTTTCAACTGGCAACCACTGACCCCCTGCAGTCACACCTTCACATTCACATCCCCATCCTATCTTGCTAGCATCAGAGGTAATGACAATCTCAGGATCTTTAATCAAGACATCATTGAACGCTAACGGAGCATTGATCAACCACCATTGCAACTCTGTTTTGCTTCTGTGTGATAGCGACATGGGTTTATCAAAATCTCCTCCATTCGCTTTCAGGGCCTCTTTCTTATCGTCTTCCAAACTACGGTAATGAAGTGGCCCATATCTGACAGCTGGGAAACTGGCTACAATCTTGCCAATGGCTTGTGCAACCTCTCTCACCAAGGGTTGTTTCTCTTTGAGGAGTCTCCCACAACAGTCAATAAGGCTTTCCATTCTATTAGAAGTGAGAGAGACTGTCATAGACTCAGAGTCAATAATGACCCCCAAATATTGTATCTTCTTGGTGGGTTTCAAAATCGACTTAGATGGGTGAACAAGAAACCCCAAACGTCTGAACAAATTCAAAGTTTCTCTGACATTATCAATACATTCTTGTTCTGTTTCTCCCAACAACAGGGAGTCATCAAGAAATGCTGTGGAAGTATAACCTTTTCCACGGAGGGTGGCAAAAATTGGTTTAAGAAGTTTAGTAAATTTCCTTGGTGCACATGAGAGACCATTTGGAAGAGCATTGAATTCATATATATCGCCCTTCCATTCGAATCTTACAAACTTTTTATGTTCAGAATGAAGGGACACAGAATAGTAGGCATCCTTCAAGTCTATGGATGCCATGAAGCAATCTTGAGTGATCAGACCTAATGCCGAAGTCAAGGTATCCATTTTAAAATGTTGATAAGTGATCTCCTCATTCAAACCCGACAGATTAAGAATCATTCTGTTTGTCCCATCTTTCTTCGGTAATGTAAACACCGGCGAAAGTACCTGGGTGGGGTCATACACACAAGGACTAGGAGAAATTACACCTTTTTTGATGAGTTTCACCACCTCTGAGTCAATGACAGCTGTCTCACACGTATTCATTCTGCACCGAGGTCTTGACAATGAAGGTAATGCGTCCATATCGCATTCCAAGTTAATTCTGACCCCAGCTACAATTTCAAGTATTTCGGGATCAGAGGTGAGTTGTCTCCATTCATTCGAAAAGTGCTTCAATCTACCCCCCAGAAACATATTTGCTTCCAACTCTAATGTGTGTAACATAGAAGGTAGACACTCAACATATTCACTCACCCTTGTGACCTCAGGTGCTAATTGCTGTGACGGTTGCTTTTGTTGCCAAACTTGAAGTGGCGTTTGTTTGTCCCCTTTCCAGAGTTGCCAGAAATCTGGTTGTGCTTGTGGTGGCTTTGGTAATGGGGTTGGAAGGCATGGAAACTGCGTTGGCCACCTTTGCTCGTCAGTCCTAAAAAAGGACCCGAACTCTTGCCCTTTGGGGTGAATGAACGCCTCTCGTTCTCAGTCGAGATATTGGCACCGAGTTTGTCCAATTCTTTCAGGTCCTTAATAGTGGTTGCCAAATTGTCACCAAACAATTTGTCAGTTACAGGCACCTCAGAATTATCGTCACACAAACGTGCAATTGTCTTGTTTACATACGGCCTAAGTGCATTACGACGGCGCTGTGAAAACTCTTGAGAGGCATGGCCAAGCAACGCAAGTGCATCTGTACCCTTACGTACACAGTCGTTTTGGCCAGAGAGAGACAAAAGCTTACTGACAATGTCAGCAACAGCAATAGCGGCCTTAACAATTGCACGCTGCGTGTGAGCGTGTTTTAGGTCAGACTTCCTGGCGTGTGCAGGTAAAGTGCGCCAAATCTCTTTGTTCACAGTGGGGACTATAAGCGCGGGACAATTAGCCGGTCGATTGTGGGCGTCAAGCCGCTTTTGCAAATTGTCATCCCCTAGTTTGCTTTGAAATCGACCGTTACACAATTTGGCCAAATCCTCCCTGATATTTTCACCCAGCTGTTCCTTTTCATTGAAATCGCTTTCTATTTGTTGTAGTAAATCATCCACTTCCTTGATTCCTTTGTCAATCTGACTTTGCCCCGCACACAACTTATCCTCATCGTCATCAAGTTTCCCTTCTTCATGCACCACTAACACATCATCATCCTCATCAAACTCAGGATGACTAGATGCATTGGACCTGAGCCGGGTTCTCTTTATTAAGTGTGTCGGCTCGGAGTCAGAATCAGATTCGGAATTTTTTCCCCTCTTGCGATCTTTGGACTTTACAATGTTCTCTGCGAGTAAATCAAATCTCTTTTGCCACTTAGCATCAAGTTGCTGTATTAGTTCGGTCACATCCACTTTTGGCACTTCGTTAGAATGCTTTGCGGACTCTGATTCCCCTTCCATTATGAGCGACTGGCAAATCTCGGGTCTCTTTCACGCACAAACTGACAAGCAATACAAAGCCTTATAGTCAGTGATGCCGACACAAGCGGCGTACAGTGAAAGATGAACCTACACAGGGGACCCTTTGCCTTGAAACACCTATAGAAGTAAAAAATTGTTATTTACTTACGATTTTGAAGCTTGTACTTGCAATAAATCCAAAAGAACAAACAGTCTAAAAACGGTCCTAACCACTTGTTAGTCTAGTATACCGATTTGTACAGGCGATAGGTTACACTCAACAGAGACACAGAATAGCATCTCTGTCCAGCTCCTGTTGCATACGCGTCTACGACTGATGCATTAGCGCGCGATGCTCTCATATGAAGCCCTCTGCCGACCAATCGGCATAGGAGCAATAACAAAGAATAAATGATATATATGAAGACTATATAATAATCTTTAAAATCCTAAATTTGATCACTAATTATGATAGAATACAATATTTTATGAAAAAAGTCAAATGAAGTAAAGTAAAACTGCATGGTGGCATTCTCTGCTAGCGTTCCACTTGTGGAACACTCCATCTCCGGCTTCTCACTTCATCTCAAACTGATTAAAAGTGCCACCTTCTTGTCAATAAAATTATTATCATGGATCCTATTCAAAAGAATATAATGCTTTTTAGCCTTCCAAAGCAGAATTAATATGTATTTGCATCTTACCTTTTTGGCTGAAAGCTGCCATTTTGGACAAGTTGTTCACAAAATGCGTATTGCTGGTTAAGCAAATTTCAAAACCATACTGAAACGATCCAAAAATATAAATCAAACTTCGGAAAAGTAAACTATGAACAAAATGATATTAAATCAGTGTTTAGGTAATTATTGGGGGAAGGTAATGAAGTGTTCCACATGTGGAACGCAGCAGAAAATGGGTTGTTTGTAGCTTATTTTGTGGGATGTGCCATGTTGGGGTGGTTGAGGAGGAGGAGGGGGATTGTGGGTAATAAATCGATCAATAGCAAAGGTAAGTCAATCAAACTTGGCAATTGGTTAGTCTATTTTAATTTTTTAAAGTCTCAACTACATTTCTTGTTTTTTAAAATATATTTTGATAAATAACTCAAACAAATCAGCCAGTATTGAATGATAAAAGGATAAACGACCCATACCAGTATAGAACGAGTTAAAGATCAGGATCTATGGGATGACATTTAAACACCAGTTGTTCTCCTTTCACACTTTATTTTCCGTGAAAGAAGTTTGTCAAATATTGTTCTTATCATTTCTTCTTTTTTTTTTTCTTTTTCTTTTTTTTCAGTGGGATGGAACACTTGGCAAGTGGGAGTACTTCGACTACTGGGCCCGCGAAGGGGAAGAAGGGGAAGAAAAGCTGTATGATCCCAAAGAAGATGAGGATGACCGCACGCATGCCTACTTAACACGGCAGCGCACTAGACGCACAAGCCTTAGGTTGCGGAACCATCGTGAGAGAGAATGCGGGTTCAAGAAGCTGTATGATTAAGCCCTGCCTTAAAAAATGAATGCTGCAAATTTGCCACTGATTTCTTTTCTTCTTTTTAATGTTTTGTTGTCCTTCAAGAAGCTGTGTGATGACCCCCTTTTTTTTTTAAAAATGAACGTTGCAGTTTGCAAATACTTTGTTTATTTCAACAAGCTGTGTGATTAACCCTTTGTCTTCAACTATGAATGCTGCAGTGTGGTGGTTAAAATTTTATAACAGTGTGCAAACAGGAATGTCTGCAGAGGAGAGTTTATGTAAGCTTCAAAAAGTGACTGGTATTGAAAATCATGGGTTATTGGAAGAATACACTGTAGTGTACATGTTGTTGCCATGACAGACCGGGTAGGGAACAAGAATGCCTGCAGAAAAGAAATGTATACATAAAAACCAGTGACTTTGGTTTAAAATGGATTTTTGGGGAAAAAAAAATATGCAGTGTGCTGGGCACAGAGTCGCACAGTTAATAGATGAAAACAGTTAAAATTAGTTCATGAATTTGACATAGAGCTGCCTGTGAGTTCTCTTTTCCTGGCTCTGTTGAAAGCAGAATGTATTATTATTCATAAAATAACAACAACAGCTGGTAGTAAATGAAAGTGAACTGAATTGAATGGAACTGAATAATAAAAGAAAGTATATATATATATATATATATATATATATATATATATATATATATATATATATATATATATATATATATATATATATATATATATATATATATATATATATATATATATATATATACAGTGAATTGAAGAAAATCCAGTGAAGTGAGCAAAGAAAACCAGATCAGTAATAACAAAACGTATAAAAATGTTATGAAAGTGAAATGTACAGAGGAGATGACATCTCAGATAGTGTACCAGACAAGCAATAAAAGAGTGGATTGAAAAGAATGAAACCTTTTTTTAGAATGAAAACAAACACACACAAAAAATGGTAATAAAAAGCGCAAGTTGGAATGTTGTGATGTGTGTGGCATACAGGAGAGAGGATGATATTTTAAATGTGACAACATTGCTTAGAGGAGAATGTATAATGTCTCAAGTAGCTAGTGTATCAACGAATGAAAATGTGAATTAGAAAAAAAAACAACTCTGGAACTTTGTAAAATAAAATTAAAAGTTGTAAAAATTACAGAATTGATGTATAGAGGGAAAAGGATGATATTTCAGACTGTGTACATAACTGACAATGACTTGCTGTGATTTCAGAACTGATGTATATATTATAGAGTGGCCAGACTCTTTCAAACGGGTGAATAAATAACCTGAATGTAAAAAGTACTCAGAACGACAGGATTTACATTGTGAACTCGGAACTGTAGAATATAATGATATATACAGACACTGTATGACACTGTTATCGATAGTAAATTGGGGGCAAGGCTGGCTTATAATTATAGGAAAAGACACCCACAGTAAAATGATTAAAAGAATGCAAGGAAATAAATCAACAGACTTGTAACTACATCTCATTTCCATTATATGTGTGTGGGTGAGTGTGTGTGTGTGCATGCATACATTTGTACTGTATGTACAGCACAAGACAACAAACACCACCAAAAGCTGAGAAAATTTTGAACGACAATAACTGTTATTTTTTCTGCATTACAGACTACCGCAACACTATCAGAACGATAGCCAAGTCCATCTCCTTCAGTATCAAAGTCAGTTTTTGTATTTGGTTAGTTTAACAACCAGAGTTACTCAAAGCCAAACGGTGGTGGGTATGCTTCCTGTCATTCTATAAATAAAATGTTGGATTTAAAGCCCCTGTTTGCTGTAGCTCAGGACTTTCGAATTCCGTCTATGCCAGGTGGTACTTGAGTAGTGCCTTCACAATGAATTTCAGATTAGCTGAGTTAATGGCCAGGGTTTTTCAAATCTTCTAACATGATTCCACCTTGTAAGCAAAATTGGCTGACTTGTCTGTCATTTAGTATAGCTTTGATGATGATGATGATGATAATGATGATGATGATGATGATGTGGTCTAGTAAAATGTTAATTCTCTTACTTGAACTTTCTTTGATTTTGATCTGACATGCCCGTAATCTTTGTAAACTTATATAAATATTTTATAAATAACTTATATGAACATTTTGTAATTTTGTTTTTGGGGGGGGGGGGGAGGGGAGGGGAAGGAAGAGGGATGGGGGAGAGACAGATTAAGCATGTGTAAGCTACTGTAGGTGCACATGTGTGTTTGATGAATGCCTTTCACTGTGCAGCTTATTTGTGCGTGACATACACTTTTTTATGAGTTCTACATAATGAAGTAGGAACATAATTAGTTGTGGATGCTCTTTAAACACAGACCACTTTTTAGTTGTTGTTTATGCGAATTGCAATATAACATTGTTGTAGTTGAATATTTATCAGTTAATTTTGACTGCATTTTGCATGTGGGTGTGTTTGTGGGTGTGCGTGCATGTGTGTGTGTGTAAATTATTATTTTATTTTTTTTACATTTGTTTCCTAAGTAGGAAAGGGCAGTAATGTTAAAGCTTTGATGATGATGGTGATATGAGTGATTAGCACCCCTGCATGTTTTAAAAAATTTTTTATTTCACAAGTAAAACCATTTCTTATGTTGGTTGTGGACGTTTTAAACTTTGGCTAGTTAGAAGATCCATCGCAGTAAATAACGAATACATGTTGTATTGTAACTATTTGTCATATCTTGGTACACGTTTATGTATTATTAAATGTACTTTATGCTCATACTATAGTTGTATGTTTGTATTTTATTGCATAGTTTACTTGGTTGTATGATACGATTGTGGGGAAAAATAAGCAGAGTCAAAATAATTACAAGCTACAACTCAGTCTTGCTACAACTCAATCAATGAGAACTAGAAAAGCAAATAATAGCAATTGAAAATTGTATAAGATAGCTTTCTTTTTGCCACTGTCAACACCCAGCTCCAAAACATAGTTAAGATCTTGAGGATAGAATTCACTGGTACTAATAGAATAAATCGTTCCTTGGAGTAAGTAAATTTAACTTTTATAGATTTCCGCAATGTCAATGATAATACATTTAAATGTTTATGATATATGTATAAAAATTTCTTTTTATATTTCTGTGATGTTTACAAGGAATTATACATCACATATTATGAATACTGTTAAAGAAAAATGAAATGATGCAACTATGGTCATGTCATGCATGGATAAATTTATCTTTGTAAGTAAAGATTTAAAGAAGAAAACTTGTTTTTTTATGGGAAGATTCCTATATACTTTCATATTTATTTATTTAATTTATTTAGTTTATTTTAATTTAATAATATTTTTAAAATATTTGTGTAATAATATTTGTGTAATAATATTTGTAAAATATTTTTGTTCAGTTTAGTTTTGTTATTTTGTTGTTGCAATTACGCTGTTCGCTTGGTGATAGTATGTGTCACTGCTTTTAAAAATGCTGATGAAGGCAATATGAATCATGAAGGTGTACATTAAAAGTGTTTGATGAGAGAGAGAGAGGAGAGAGAGAGAGGGAGAGAGAGAGAGAGAGAGAGAGGGAGAGAGAGAGAGAGAGGTCAAGATTAGTTCGTAGTGGGGTGTGGGTAATGTAAACAGACTAAAAGAACCACTCCTAGGTTATTTTAAACATTTGTGTACCTTAGATTTTAGTTGTGATATGAAGTAAGAGTACAATTTGATTTAGCGCAATGCTTGCATTATGAGTATGCTGTTTATATGGCTGCAGTTTTCTCTAGAAGAACCAACAAGGCCGGAATGGTTGATATTTCTTCACAATTGCAGGGTCGGATCATATATATACATGTTTATATTATTTATATATATGTATATATATATATATGCATAAACGACTGAGGCGTGTTCTTATATTGAGCACTTACCAGCTCAAAGGGCTGCTTCACTGGAAGAATAATGGTAATATGTTGATGTGAAGTAGTTAATGTTGAGTTAGGGCAGCTTGAGAGACCTGTCGGGCAGTTCAGTAGACCGATTGTCACTATCGGGCTCCGTTGGAATGCTACTAGCGAATAGAGGGGGTCAGCGCAGACAGCCCGAAAGTGATTCAGACTCCAATCTGAGCATTTGAGGCGGTTGAAGCATACGCCTAAACACAGCCTATGCTTGATAGATCTTCGACATTTAGCTTGCGCCAAGGTTCCCTGCTTAGTGGAAACTACTTCCCTACTTCTGCCCAACTGCCAAGCAGATAAGGAAAAAGATTGAGATATACCAATTTAGTATACTGCAAAATTATAAAGAGGCAAAGATCATACGAGTCGTGTGTATACCTACAAATGCAGTGGTGCTTCTGCACCGCAGTCAGTGATCGCTTCATCAAAAGAACACAGAATGGGGCATGTTCGGGCAGCTTCACCAGAAAAAAATTAATACGAAGTTGTGCGGGATCTGAGCATGTAGAATGGTTGCTTTCACAGCGTCAGTGGTTACGTGGTTGATGGATTGTGTGGCTTTTATAACCGACTTTTATGCAGTTGTTTTGGGGGCGAGTTTTGTGTACTTTTAATTTGTTGTGCAATCTTTTGAATGATATTCTGTTCTTTTTCTGTCGCTCCGACTTTCTCACACAATACACATGACGTTGCAGAGTTCAATTTGTAAGGGTTTGATTTGAATACAAAGATAAAATTGATTTGAAAGAAAAATGGAATTTTTTTGTGTGTGTGTTCAGTGTTAGTTTGTAGTTGTTTGGTTGTTTCTTTTCGTTTTTTTTAGGCCAGTGGGTATTACTATGATCGTATGAAAGTGCACTCCTCACTCTCACTGCCTTTCTCTGTGAATCTTCTTTCTAAGACATGAGCGTCAGGATCTTTAAAGTCCGTGCGATGGAAAGTGCGTGTGCGCACAAACTAGACCTTGGTTTATACTCTCAAAATTAACAAATAAGAAAAGATCAAAGTTTCTAGTTTCTGTTTATCTCCCCTATTTTTTTTCTTTGCCCTCTTCTCTCCCTTCCAATTCCCATCTCTCTCTCTCTCTCTCTCTCTCTCTCTCTCTCTCTCTCTCTCTCTCTCTCTCTCTCTCTGTCTCTCTCTCTCTGTCTGTCTCTCTCTCTCTCTCTCTCTGTCTCTCTCTCTCTCTCTCTCTCTCTCTCTCTCTCTCTCTCTCTCTCTCTCTCTCTCTCTCTCTCTCTCTCTCTCTCTCTCTCTCTCTCTCTCTCTCTCCCGTGTGGACCCGGCACGCGACGCGCACTTCTTCATTGAACAGCAGTGGAATATGACTGGACACAGGACAGCGACGCAGCCTGGAGGAAGAGGGGATGGAAGAGCAGGTAGGGGTGGGAACAGCATCAGAGGGGGGAGGGATAAAGCTAAAGAAGGAGAGGGAAGGGGAAAGGGGGACAACAGAATTAAATAGGGGTGTGGCCAAGGCCCAAACACGTTGTCAATATGTACGTGGAACTGTGAAGGGTGGCTGAACAAACAAGATATTTTTGATGTTGTTCAAACACTGAATCGTTTTGATATCTTTGCTCTCAATGAAACTTTTGTTGACAAAGCAAACCTGTCTTATGCTCATTTCAAGAAGTATGACATTTTTTTCTCTAAAGCTGTTAAATTAAGCGTTGCTGGAAGAAGATCTGGGGGTGTTTTAGTATTTGTTAGCAAAGCAATTTCTGAACGTGTGGAGGAAATTAAATTACCCTACGACCATTTGATTGTTTTACAGTTGAAAAAAGAGCTGTTTGGTTTGGAAAAAGATATCTGTCTCATGTGTGTATATGTGCATCCTTATGACAGCGACTATTGGAAAATTGCTGAAAATGGATATGGGATGGAGGTGATAGAGCATTGTATTGTTGATTTGCATGAAAGACTGGATGATTTTTCACTCATTATTTGTGGTGATTTAAACGCTAGGACAGGGGTGGAGAATGTTTTGCCGTTTGACTTTGATGATTTATGGATGAATGCAGATGCTGAAAGGAATGATGATAATGAGAATGAAAAAGAAGAGTGGAAGAGAAAATCTGATGATGAAGATATAAATGCATTTGGGAGAAACTTGTTAGAGTTGTGCTCTGTGATTGATTGTGTAATTGTGAATGGGCTATGCAAGTTTGATTTTGAGGATGCGTTGACTTATGTGGGTGCAAATGGTGGAAGTGTTGTTGACTATTTTATTGCATCTAAAGACCTATGTACAAAACATTTTATGTCCACTTTCAAGGTTGAATCATGTATAGACTCACCACATTTCCCAGTAGCTATGACTTTGAATGTTCACCATAATAATTTACAAATACAGGAGGAAAGTAAAGGCCATTGGATAACGAAAACAGTTTGGGATAAAAGCAAAGAGGAAGAGTTTATGTCCACTGTCAATTCAGAAAGTTTTCAAACTACGTGTAACAATGCGATTGTTTTGATTGCATACATGTCAAGTCTTACGTTTTTCCCGTAATTCTTACGTATTTTCAAGTTTTTTTTCACCTTACGGCGTAAGATGAAAATCTTACGTATTTTTTCTTTTTCCCGACCCTTTTTTTTTTAAGCCGAAAGTTTTATTTTATTTTAATCCCAAATACTGCCTAGAGAACAATTCTGAGTCACGCTCACTCGCGATGGTGATCTCGGAGGACGTACGGGCCTTGCGCATGCTCATAGCATTTGTATACACTGTTTCCGTCTTGGAGGAAAGGTTTCCGTTCATTCAGCTTATTGAAAATGGCGAAACCACCTGCGAAAAAAGCGCGTATTAATTTCGGCCGATATCTGCCAGAGTGGGAAACAAAGACTTCAAAAATCTTATTACTTCTTCAGATTCTTTTTTCTATTAAGTAATTTGGATTGTTTGTTTTTTAGGGGGGGGGGGGGGGGTGTTTTTTTTAATTTTCTGTAGTGGATAAAGTACAGCTATGAAAGTTTTTTGTTGTTTTTAAAAAAAATATTATTAAGTTGCTTGTTTGTATGGTACAGTGTTTGTTATTAAAAACATGCAGGTGAATTCGCATGTGTTTGCTAAAATTATTATTGTTTTTTGTTTGTTTTTTTAATTTGTATGTGCGTGTTTACCGTTTTACGCATTTCTTATGGTTTTCGATAGAAAATTATGGTCTCTTGGGCCAAAAATTATGGTCAGAAGCTCCAAGAGCTTGACATGTATGTGATTGACACAAATGTTGACGCAGCTTTAAAAGTATACACAGACGCCCTGCGCGCGGCGAGCGAGTGTATGACAAAGCGAGTGAGATTGGGAGGTGCCCCGCGACAGGCGCGGTGGTATGACAGCCAATGTAACACTGCCAAGCTGCACGCGAGACGTATGCTAGCGAATTTCAGGTTCACGAGGCAGGCACAGGATAGAGAGCTGTATGTTGCGGCGCGTAAAAACTATAAGATTTTGATTAGTAAAAAGAAATTAGAGTATGGAAGAAATAGAGCAGAATACCTAGCGTCCTTAGGAAACAATTCAAAATTGTTCTGGGGCGAGGTAAAAAACATATCTGGAAAAAGGAAGAGTGGGATTTGTAAGGATATTACTGTAACCGAGTCGTTTGATCATTTTAAAAACGTATTTAATGGTAACATTGTGATTGCAAAAGACGAAACGTTGCTAGAACGCATAGATAATACTCCTGCAAATGAAAACGATTTTTGTTTTGAGCTAAACAGACCCATTCTAGAAGAAGAAGTAAGAGATGCAATAAAGAGGATGAAAGTAGGTAAAGCCTGTGGAGTAGATAACGTACTGGCAGAAATGATTAAGCTATCAGGGGAAACAACCGTTTTGTTTATGACAAAGTTGTTCAATGCACTATTCGATAGCGGGACTTACCCAGCTGATTGGGTCAAAGCTATTATTGTACCTATTTTTAAGAAAGGAGAGTTCGGTCTTGCTGACAATTATAGAGGGGTATCACTGTTAAGCTTAGTTAGCAAGTGTTATACATCGGTATTAAATAAGAGGCTAGCAGGCTGGGTAGAGGGTAACAGCAAGTTAACGGAATCGCAGGCAGGATTTAGAAAGGGGTATTCTACCGCCGACCATATTTTTACCTTAAATGCCATAGTACAGAAATGTTTAAGTAAAAAGGGAGGAAAGCTGTATGCCTGCTTCGTGGACCTGAAAAAAGCCTTTGATTCTGTCCAACATCAGCCATTGTTCGAAATTCTTTTTCACACTAATAATATTGAGGGGAAATTTATGAAAGCAATTGTATCTATATATAGAACTGTGTTGTCCTGTGTAAGGGTTCAAGATAAACTTACAGAATTTTTTGACTGCCCAGTCGGTTTGCGTCAAGGTTGTATCTTGAGCCCAGAAATCTTTTCCTTATTTATTAACGAAGTAGCGACAGCAATTGATAACAATGGATTGCATGGTATACAGTTATTACCTAACTTGATTGACCTATTTTTGTTATTGTTCGCAGACGATATCGTGCTGATGTCAATCACCCCTCGCGGGTTACAGAATCAAATTAATATTTTAAATAATGCATGCAAAAGACTGTACCTGAATGTTAATATAGACAAGACCAAAATAATTGTTTTTCGCAAGGGAGGGTTTTTGGGACGAGCTGAATCATGGCATCTCGATGGAAAGCATCTACAAGTTGTCAATGAATATAATTATCTCGGATTTATTTTTACCACCAAGATGAGTATCAAGAAAGGTGTTGATGCGCTAGCATTAAAAGGCAAGAAGGCCTGTTTTGAATGTGTTAGAAATATTTCAAAATTAAGAGAAATTTCGAAAAACTGTTACTTTAAAATTTTTGATACGCAAGTACAACCAATTTTGATTTATGCCTCGGAGATGTGGGGCCTACACCGGTTAGACAACATTGAGAGAGTTCATACTTTTGCATGCAAGAAATACTTAAACGTACCCATAGGAGTACCTAACAAATTTATTTACGGTGAGACTGGACGCTACCCCTTGTATGTAAACAGCGCAGTACGTTGCATACGTTACTGGCTAAAGCTTCTCAAATTAAATCCAGACAGACTGCCCAGACAAGCTTACCAGATGCTAATTAACTTAGATAACAGAGACAAACCTTGCTGGGCAACAAAAGTAAAAAACAATTTATTCTCCATGGGGTTGGGGTACGCGTGGGTACAACAGAGTGTGGGGTGCGAAAACACCTTTGTTAGTCTATTTAAACAAAGAATGAAGGATAACTATATACAAGAATGGGACAGTTCAGTATTGAGGAAAGGTAATTATCAGCAATATAGAATATTTAAAGACGTTTTCCAGGCAGAAGCCTACCTTGATTTTATGCACATTAAGTGTTTTAGAGATTGTTTGATTAAACTTCGACTGGGCGTTCTACCCTTGAAAGCTTCATTATTTAGGTTAACTTTTGGTGACGTAGGTGGCAATGTATTATGTGCATTTTGCAATGCTGTTGAGAATGAAAATCATTTTCTATTAGAGTGTTCTTTATTTAATGATCTTCGAGATAAATATATAACTTTCCCACTTCAATCGTATGTACATGCTTTGCAGAATGGATCAAAATTCTATTTATGGAGGATAAGTCTGTATATTTTTCATGCACTAAAATTAAGATCAGAATTTTATGAACAGCTAGCTATTGCAAGCTAATGAATGTTTAACATATGCCGTCGATTTATAATGCAATATGTATACTATATTAACCACGTGACTACCATATGTACATTCTAGGGGCTGGAGGCCCGAAGAATTGTGTTTGTTATGTGATGTTGTTTTTTGCTAAATACACGGACGAAGTCCAAACGTCTCTCTCTCTCTCTCTCTCTCTCTCTCTCTCTCTCTCTCTCTCTCTCTCTCTCTCTCTCTCTCTCTCCAGGGTGGGGAACTCTCCTCGGATCCGCTGATTTCAGAGGAAATCGGCAGCCATTTCAGAGGGAAAAAAAAAGAGTTAAGAGGAAAAAAAATTTGTACGTTTCCGAATCCAGTAGACCTATTATTACAAGTACCCATCCGTGTCCATCACCAGCAAAATTGATGAAGCAAAGCTCAATTGTCAGCTTTTTTAGGAAGTAAAACAACAGTGAACTTGTGGAAGCTAAAATTAGACAATGTGCTGAAATGAAACCTCTTTAATTTAACTTGCAGAAACTTATTTGAAAATTTGCTAAGAAGATTGTTTCTATTAAAATTGAACTTGTGAAAGACTGAAATGTGCAAGAAGAAACAGACATCCAAAATGTAAAGGTTAGTGGTATTTGCTTTTGTGTGTGTGTGAATACGAATACGAAATTTTATTGTCATAAAACACAAGTGTGTGTGTGTGCTCCCGTGTTTGTTCAAGCTTTTTCTAATAATTATTACTTTTCTTTCATATTTGGTTGGTTCAGTTCACTATACATTTACTGCACTGTTACTATGCCACTCTTGGTATGGCTTAAAAACGTGCACATTTTCTGGGGGGCTTTTCCTACCTGGACCCCCTAAAAGGGCCCTGCCCCTTGACCCCGCCGGGGCCTAGGCGGCCCCTGGACCCCGGCCTTTTCAGAGTTTTTCTCAATGAGTTGTTCCCCACCCTGCTCTCTCTTTCTCTGCCTGTTACTTTACGAATACGGCCAAACACTGTCCAATCATAAATATGTGTATTTCTTATAATAATTTTCTCATTTTAGGACAGGTTGTAGAATTACCTAGGCTTTTAGAGCCTGAAACCTTTTTTAAAGTTCAATGTTAATAGTGTTGAATGCCTAACTCTTTCATCAGTATTACACACACATACACACAAACTACACAGGTTTCATCCCATGGATTTTTTTTAATTGATGACTTTTCAAACATAATTCGTGTAGAAATATAGTCCGTACAGTTTATATCACAGAAACAATTTCAGTCGGAGTGCTTGCTGCCTGTAGAAAATAACATAGCTACATGTTTCTTTTTTTTTTTTAAAATAAACGGAATGCATATGGTGTATCATACAGCTTCGACTCGTTATATTTTTCATAGCTGTTATGTTTTATTCACATCGGCTGCACAATCGTATTTGCATAACCAAATTGCAACCGGTTCCATTATAATGAAAGAAACCAGTTTCTCTTTTCTCAAAGTTTCGTTCAATAAGACCTTTTTATGCTTGACTGTGACACTATCACTAATTGTCAGGATTTAAAGATTAAATTTCTACAAAAGTGATGTTTTGCCATCGCTCGTTGTTATGAAGTATATGTAAATACGACCTCAGTAAACAACACAGTAACAGTATCGTCTGGACGGCGATGTTGACTGGATAGTCAATCATAGCAAAAGTCATCAACCCTCCTCTCCCACTCTCCTCTCAAAACCTCCTCTAATACTCCTCGCCTTCCTCCTCGCCCTCGCCCTCCACAGAGTCGACGCCGACCTCCTCGTAGTCCTTTTCCAGAGCAGCCAGATCCTCACGGGCTTCCGAGAACTCGCCCTCCTCCATACCCTCACCGACGTACCTTTAGGACAATAAGTGTTGCTCAGATACAATGAGAGAACGCGCGCAATACATGTTGCTCAGTTATTAGATCTTTCAATAATACAGATTATGAAAGATGGGCTATTTGTTTCTCATTATTTATCAATAATAGACAAAAGCGCGCACGGACGGACGTACAGAGCCCAAAACAATAGTTCCTCAGCTTCGCAATGGGAACTAATTAATAACAGGATAGGGAAAATGAGAAATCAAAATACTGACCAGTGGACGAAGGCACGCTTGGCGTACATCAAATCGAACTTGTGATCTAGACGGGCCCAGGCCTCGGCGATGGCGGTGGTGTTGCTCAACATGCACACGGCACGCTGCACCTTGGCCAGATCACCGCCAGGCACCACAGTGGGAGGTTGGTAGTTGATGCCCACCTGTGGAAAGGTTACTTATTCGTTTTAATAAAGCAGCGCGTGCAAACCCTTCACTTCTCCACAACTGTAAGGACGACGAAAGAGGTCTTTAAAGTCGTTTACATCATCACACAGCCTTTTAAAGGTGTCATTCTAATTCTGCATATTAGATATATAATTTGACCAGGTCACAAACAGGCACTACAGTAAGGTTCAAGGATAGTTGGTGCCCACATGAGAAAGCAGTGTGCGTTTTTGTTTTTTATGAAACGTGTGTTAAACAAGTTTGTAAGACTGACAGGTCATAGTGAAGGATATCCATGGCGTCGCCCACCATTTCTGCACACGATTTTAGAGTCACGACATTAAATGAGCTGGTGTGTGAGTAAGAATTAGAATCATGATAAAATCAGTGACACGAAAAATGAGTGTATCCTGGTTTGAGAGGAAAGTTTCTAGGAACAACTGTAAAAATCAATGGCACATGGGGACAGAAGAGACAACACTCAGATTAACCCAAATGGAGCTCATTAGATCAAATGAAATTTTGAGTGGTTTCTTTGACGATGTCACGTGCTGCCACTTCACTGCATGTGCGTTATATATTATTGACTCGCGCAAGCAGCCATTCAAGTAGACTACCAGTAAGCAGCTATAAGAATAAACAGACCTTGAAGCCAGTGGGGCACCAGTCGACGAACTGGATGGTGCGCTTGGTCTTGATGGTAGCGATGGCGGCGTTGACGTCCTTGGGGACGACGTCACCACGGTACAGCATGCAGCAGGCCATGTACTTGCCGTGACGGGGGTCGCACTTCACCATCTGGTTGGCGGGCTCGAAGCAGGCGTTGGTGATCTCAGCCACCGTCAGTTGCTCGTGGTAGGCCTTCTCCGCTAGACAAGAAAACAAAACAAAAGAGAGAATGAGTATGAATATTATGTGTCTATTTTGGGAAGTTGTTAGCATGAGCAAAACCTTTCCTAAAAGGCGACAGTTTTAGGTTTATTAACGTCACTTACACGATAACTTAGCTTCAGCCAATTTCGACTACTGAATATTACATGATAAAGGACATTAAAAATTGCATCATCATCATCATCATCATCATCATCATCATCATCATCATCATCATCATCATCATCATCATCACCATCATCATCATCATCATCATCATCATCATCATCATCATCATCATCATCATCATCATCATCATCATCATCATCATCATCATCAACGACAGTCTCTACCACCATGCGCCACTTACCAGAGATGACAGGGGCGTAGGTGGCCAGAGGGAAGTGGATACGGGGGTAGGGCACCAAGTTGGTCTGGAACTCAGTCAGATCCACGTTCAGGGCACCGTCGAAGCGCAAGGAAGCGGTGATGGAGGAGACGATCTGGCCGATCAGACGGTTGAGGTTGGTGTAGGTGGGGCGCTCAATGTCCAGGTTGCGGCGGCAGATGTCGTAGATGGCCTCGTTGTCCACCATGAAGGCGCAGTCCGAGTGCTCCAGCGTGGTGTGAGTGGTCAGGATGGAGTTGTAGGGCTCAACCACGGCCGTTGACACCTTATGAAGCGAAGGAACAAATGTGATAAAGCTTAGAACTCTAAACTGTGCAATGGTAACATCATTTCAAACTCAAAATGGACAAGATTATTGAGCCCTCACAATGAATAACAAGATGTAAATTCCATTAAAACATTACTAAAAATGTCGGAAACGTTGTACAAGTCATCGTTTTGAGGTAACTGCAGCTTGAACTTCTTGGTGTAGTCGACAGAGAAACGCTACAGGAAGAGAAAAGCGAGGTCGAATTGTCCTCCTATTTACCTCTGATCAATATTCTACCCACATTACTTGCATTTATTCAGACCCACCTGAGGAGCAGGGTAGATGGCGAACTCCAGTTTGGACTTCTTGCCGTAGTCGACGGAGAGACGCTCCATGAGCAGTGAGGTGAAGCCAGAGCCGGTGCCGCCACCGAAGGAGTGGAACATCAAGAAGCCCTGAAGACCGGTGCACTGGTCAGCCAGCTTGCGAATCCTGCACACAGTGTAGTTCTCAATAATAGCACGGGAAATCTCAGTAACAATTGGAATAGCGTTATTGTTACCAGTATCATCATCATCATCATCATCATCATCATCATCATCATCATCATCATCATCATCATCATCATCATCATCATCATCATCATCATCATCATCATCATCATCATCATCATCATCATCATCATCATCATCATCATCATCCACTGACTGACCTGTCCAGAACGAGGTCGATGATCTCCTTGCCGATGGTGTAGTGACCACGGGCGTAGTTGTTGGCGGCGTCCTCCTTGCCAGTGATCAGCTGCTCGGGGTGGAACAGCTGGCGGTAGGTGCCAGTTCGGACCTCATCTGGTATATCATAGTATTACGGATTGAGTAGTGAGTATTCAGAGCTGATTGTTAAGTATAGAGCATTAAGTGTTGAGTTAACAGTGCTGGGAGATATATATATATATATATATATATATATATATATATATATATATATATATATATATATATATATATATATATATATATATATATATATATATATATATATATATATATATATATATATATATATATATCAGACTTCGCTTGAACTATAACTGACTTGCATGCATAACATTTTTTTTCCAACGATTATACAGTCTTACGTTTGAATATAATAACTTTCTATATTGTTAAACGATAAAAGAATATAGTTTTAGCTCGCTTTTATACAACAATAATTCAACGATTCCGGCCTTTCATTTCGATAATGCAATAAAAGGAAACAGTAAACAAATATTTACAGCTGTATTGCCCGGTGAAAAAAACAGCTCGTGAAGGGGCTGGTTTGTTGGGGTGGTGGAATGATGTGTACTGCATTTATAACATTGAAATGGTCAAAAGTAATTACAAATGTTTTATGCGTTGAATATTCCTCAAAGGGGTTGGAAAAGGTGGTGTCGGTGGTGGTGGGAAGATGGAGAATGGGGAGGAAGATATAAAAGTTGTTGACTGGTTGTTTTATTAACGTCTTCTTCATCGAGATGATAAGACGTACGCACGCATTCACACACATTTACACCAGATACAGACATACGTCCATACATATAAAATACATAATTATATAAACTGAGCAACTGGAGAATCAATCAAAGATTTTGCTAATCTAATGCTTATATCAAAGCTCATGTTATCAATGGAATCGATAATAGAAACATCAGTTGGCATAGAAGTTGTATAGCGCTTAAATGTTATTCTTTCAACATTTAACAGCGGAAGTCTTCTCACCGACGACGGTGGGCTCGAGGTCAACGAACACAGCACGGGGCACGTGCTTGCCGGCGCCGGTTTCGCTGAAGAAGGTGTTGAAGCTGTCGTCGCCGCCGCCGATGGTCTTATCGGAGGGCATCTGACCGTCAGGCTGGATGCCGTGCTCCAGGCAGTACAGCTCCCAGCAAGCGTTGCCGATCTGGACACCGGCTTGGCCCATGTGGATGGATACGCACTCACGCTGCACAGCAGAAATTAAATTAAATCCAATCAATTTCAATTCAAATTCTTTTCAATTCTGCTTTGTTCAATATTCTGTTCCCAGGAATGTGATTTTTTAGACAAAACAGTAACTGCTTGTAGTTTCAAAATGACAGCAGCAGAAGGTAAAGAAATGACAGTTGGTGTGGTTGATGGAAAACAAGAAAAGATCATAATTATTAGACCACCATGTTCATTTGGCTGACAGAGCCCCCAAAATAAGAACTGACAGTTGTGGAGGAAAAAATAGGGGAGGGACAGTTAAGACGAGTTCGGAGGCAGGGGTGAAAGAAAGAGGGGGAAGGAAAGAATATGAGCTTAACCGTTATTTCAGATCTGTCTGTCTTTATCTGTCTCTGTCTTTCTGTCTATCTCTCCCTCCCTCCTTCTCTCTCTCCTTCTCTCTCATTCTCTCTCTCTCTCTCTCTCTCTCTCTCTCTCTCTCTCTCTCTCTCCACAGAACTGCATCTACATTCAAAATCCCTGGTCGGATGGGTCGATTTCTCTCTGTCTCTTTAGCTCTCTCTATTACCTTTATAGCATATAACAAATTGCCTCTGGGCCTCTGTTCTTTGTCTATCTGTCTTGATGTGTGTCTGTCTGCTCCCTCTAGGCGCGCTTCCCTGGTCGGTTTGTCTGTCTCTTTGGTGCTCTTTCTAAAGCATCTCTCTCTCTGTCTCTCTCTCTGTCTCTCTCTCTGTCTCTCTCTGTCTCTCTCTCTGTCTGTCTGTCTCTCTCTCTCTCTCTCTCTCTCTCTCTCTCTCTCTCTCTCTCTCTCGCTCTCTCTCTCCCTCTCCACGGAACTGCATCTAAAAATCCGTGGTCGGATGGGTCGATTTCTCTCTGTCTCTTTAGCTCTCTCTATTGCCTTTATCCTATCCTATCCTGTCCCGTAACCCGGAGGTCGTAGGGGCACCACAGATGATCGTGTAACCAGCATTCTCCATCTTTCTCTGTCCTCAGCAGCCCTGATGGCTTCGCTCAGTGTCAAACCAGTCCATTCTCGAATGTTGTCATCCCACCTCTTTTTCGGTCTCCCTCTTTTTCTACCTCCTTGCATTGTGCCTTGCAGAATGGTCTTTGCAAGGCCTGATGATTTGGTGGCGTGGCCATACCATCGGAGTTTCCGTTTCTTCACCACTGGTGAGCAGGTCATCGTGTTGCCTTTATAGCCTATAACAAATTGCCTCTGGGCCTCTGTTCTTGTCTATCTGTCTCAATGTGTGTCTGTCTGCTCCCTCTTGCTGTGCTTCCATGGTCGGTTTGTCTGTCTCTTTGGTGCTCTTTCTAGAGCATCTAACATCTCTCTAGTTATGTACTGTCCCTGCTCTGTCTGTCTGCCCGCCGTGCCTTTGTATCTCTTTCGTGCTAGTGCCTCTGGCATCCGACCAGCTATGTGTAAGTCAGTTTGTCTTTGTGTAGGTCGGTTTGGCTATCTGTCTGTTTGCCTGTCTGTCTATCAGACTGTTTATCTATCCCGTTCGTGCTCTATTTGTTCTAGCGTCCTACCAGCTATATGTCGGTCGGTTTGCCTATCTGACTGCATGTATGAATTATCTGCCTATCTCTGTCGTGCTCTCTTTAGTACTTCTAGCAACTGCGTCTGCTCGACGTAGCCTGCAAAGGAATGCAGGGGGTTATTTGCTTGGGCTAGCACCGCTTATCGATTTTTTTAAGGCAGCCCTGCACAAGGGTAATATTTAGCTTAGCAATGTAAGACCGCGTAAATGTTACCACAATGACAAGTAAATAATCATGTGTGGTAATCAGCAACCATGCAACTTGACCATTAACGTTTTGCAAACACCCGCCGCTATGCAAACTCTCACTATCATCATCATCATCATCATCATCATCATCATCATCATCATCATCATCATCATCATCTGGGCATAGGTATTTGATCTAATCAATGTACATTTCAAGAATACAGATGCATTTCTTTTCAGCTTCCTATACAAGCTATCTCATTTGAATCGTAGTACTTTTTTTTTTTTAACTTCGATTGCATAGCATTTAGTATTAGACAGCCCCTACATAATAAAGAAAGTGTGTAGCAAGCTTGGGCTCGCCCCCTTAGTGAACCAAGCGGTTGGTATAGCTTTTCACTCTATACAGAAATCACTAACAACATTTCTTGGCATTTTTGCTGAAGCCTCAAGGATAGTGAGGACACATTGTAGTATTGATTATTGTAGTACGTGCCCTTTCCTAGCGATCTCTCTGTCGGCTTCTTTCCCTTCTTGATGCGTCTTAACGTCAGACAATCACTTTCATACAACAGCAGACAGCTACCACAATGGACGAAGAAAAGCCTGCTACAATACTGAAGGAATAATAATAATAATAATAATAATAATAATAATAATAATAATAATAATAATAATAATAATAATAATAATAATAATAAACCCTTCTACAAGGTAGAAGAAAACAACCTTTTTCATTGTACAATGATATTTTTTAAACCATTGAATAAAGTCAAAGAAAGAAAGCCTGCTACAATACTTTAGAAAGAAAGAAGAAGACAGCCTTCTGCGTTATATAATGATGTCCTTTTCACGATTGAATAAATTATTTTGCAAAACAGAATACGCGCATGCATTACTAAATAATTATTGATTAGGCATAGTCATGCCAGGACGAGAATTTAAAACGTGAAAGTAAACTAAATAACAAGACCCTTACTGTTAACAACCTTCAGTATTAGCAAATAATGCAAAAACATAAGAAATCTAGCTTGAGGATGGCACAAGTGCCAAAGCAAAATGTCCTTGCTGATTGAATAGTTGATTCTCGGACTGACTAACTTACCGATTGACTGAATGGATAAACCAACGAATGGTTGGTTGAAAGGATCAAGTCGCTGTAGAATGTCTGAATGAATGTGTGAATTTCGGATTGTTGACTGATATTCTCGGCCAGACTTGTGGTATACTTTGACACATTTAATTGATGCATACATTGCAAGAATGGTGCAAGTGAACAATCCACACGTTTTCCATTTATAAATGCCACAGTAGCTGAATTATGTTTGCTCAGTGTGTGTTTCTTGTTGAATAACATAGGCTTAGTAGTAAATTATTTAAGGCACGTACAACTTAACAAACAGGGGACTCACCATGATGACAGTGGAGAAGTAGACACCGAACACTGAAGGAAACAAGAAATCTCAGCGAAAGACTGCGTGCGACTCGGCCTCACTGCAGAACGTTAAGGTTGTTCAAAGTGAGTGATCGCTCGTCTGTGGTTCCTTAGCCACGTCGCGCGACCTTTTTATATCACCTCTGTAACCAACCACTCTGAGAGTAGATTCTCCGCACGTCGTGGTGCACAGTGATAGAGTATCACATTGACTGTTCTATACTAAACCATAGATACTCTAGAGACAAAGCTTGTGCTTTGTCCATGCACGCTATCAGCAAACGCCCCCCCCCCCCCCCCCCCCCCAACAAAACAAAACAAATCAAAAAAGGAAATAAAAAGAAATGAGCATAGAGACCTAGAGAGTGATTTTTAATCTGCATACAGCGCTCGTTTTCACGGTCCTCTGATTATCAGTGTGTTTGGTACCGGCGTTGCTATGCTCGCGTTATTTCGACAGCGCGTTCAGAATGATGTTCTTAACAACACAGCTCCAGCATGCACGGAGGGAAAAGGGTCAAGTCCACAATGAGTGTCAAGAGATTGATCAGGTCCCCGAGCCCGATTAAAATTCTGTTGTTTTAGGGCGTAAACCAGTTGGCTTTCATGCCTTGGGTGGAAAAGTTGGATCCTAAATTGAGGATAGGTAGTGAGAGAAGATTGTGTGGGAGGGTGGGAAGAGTATGGGATCAGATAAAGAGGGTTGAGAGCGTGTAGACTTATAGTCTATAGTTCCTCTACAAACTACAATATAGGGAAGTTACTGTGATCATTGATTGAGTAAGGAATATGCAGCAAAAAAGACCAAACAGACAGCATATCGAATGGACCTGCATCTATCAGTGTGACTGTAAAACCAAAAAATATAGAGAAATATAGCATACAGTGAGTAATAGTGAGGTAGAATGAGGTAGAATGAGGTAACCCTCATGGGAATTCTTTGACCCCCCACCCTCTCAGATTATCTACACCCTCCTCCACCCTCAAATTTAAGCAAGAATGACGTACCCACCAAATGTCTACATTATTAAAATAATAAATAATATAATAAATAATATAATATGTAAATAATAAATAATATACTATGATAAATCCATTAAAAAATAATATTAAAATACATAAATAAATACTATAAAAATAAAGAAATAGATAGATAGATAAATAAATAAATAAATAAATAAATAAAAACCCTGCGATGCTACTATAGTACACTATTTTTTATTAGTGGGTCTCTTTGGGAGGATCAATGCAGAATGATATAGCCCTGTTTTTTTCTTCCAAAACTATTCTCGGGGAACAGCAAGGTGGACTGCTGAATCACACTTATAAATGTACATTGAACAGTTTTCGATATGGAGAGAGAGCGAGAAGAGGGGTGGTAGGGGGTGGGGAGACAGGCAGAGATGGACATAGACAAACAGGCATAGAGAAAAAGAGAGACACAGACAGGCAGAGATTGACAGAGAGACAGATAGAAAGAGACAGACAGAGACAGAGGCAGAGAGATAAAGAAAGAAACAGACAGACATACAGAAGAGTCTCAGCTAACTTACTTATTTTGACCACCCAATTAATTATACATCCTCCTCCCCCCCCCAATGTAATTACACAAGCCGTTGCGGAGGTTATCGCAGCTAGATACACCAGTCTTCACGCCTGACCGTAGCCTTAACATTTTAACGATCTTATGTCACGGATAGGGGTTTAAATATTTCATTGTATCATGCCGCGAGAGAATTCATTACTGTTACATACGACTACAGGCTATTTATAAGGAAATGCTCAGTTGGATCTAAAGGTTTTATTCAGCTGCACGCAATTGTGCCGTGTTGTAAAGAAGAAGAACAAGAGCAAGTCAAGAAAAAAAACACCTGATTTTCAGTCTGATTTTTGGGAGGACGCAGAATGGCACTAAAACTAGACTTTGTTATCATCGTGCCCCTAGCATAGCGTCCTTGGCTAGGCTCACACTCCACCTGTTAATTCATCCATCTAATTTCCTCTTTGATAAAAGCAATCATTCTGTTCCTGATGTCGAACAGATCTAGTTCCATTTACCTATCTTTGAGCTTCGAATGACGAGGAATAACAACATCGTTCCCTTTTCTCAAGAGGTTCACAATGGAATCGCACTATGAGACACACAGCGTAGTTGAGACTCGCAGAGTGCGTTAGCCTGGGCTAGTCTCAGGCACGCAAAGTAACTATGGAAGTTATTATGTATTCTTCGTTGAAGTTATTATGGGCTCTAAAAAAAAAAAAAAAAAAAAAAAAAAAAATATATATATATATATATATATATATATATATATATATATATATATATATATATATATATATATATATATATATATTTTTTTTTTTTTTTTTTAAATCCGAGTATTTGACCTCTCCCACAATATGCAAACCCTTGCAATCTTCTCCCTAAAAAAGTTCAATCATTGCAATCATTCTAAACAATTTCCAGGCGAACACCGTCTTTCGTGCTCCACAAAGAGCAAAGCTGATATTTCCCATCTTCGGCGACATTCTATTTATTTATTTATTTATTTATTTATTTATTTTGTTTTATTTTATTTTTATTTTTTTATTTTTTTAAGGGAGGTGGGGGGAGGGGGGGGGGGGCGCCACGAGCAGAAGAAATGAATAGAAAGAAAACGATATTACTAATGGATAGATCTAATATAATAGATTACGACAGGAGTGCCCAATACGTCGGTCGCGATCGACCGGTCCATCGCGAAGGCAGTGTGACTGAGTAGATGCATAACAGTAAAAAAAAAATTGACGTCAGCCTATTATATGACTGTATATATGTTTTGCATTTTGGTGGTATGTAGATCATTTTGGCTTGGTCATTTTAAAAGTACCTCGCACGCTGAAAAAGTCATAGTGTTGGCAACCCTGGCTTACGTTGATGTTTTAGCAAAAAGACAAATAGTCAAAATTCCGTCCCTTTGCTTGCTTATTCCGACTTGCGCCAGCGCTTCAAAATGCCGCGAACGCCGTCGTTGAAGCCCTCCGATTCGAAAGGTGTGGCAAAGCTCAGTACATATTTTGGGAGCAAAGGAGGTAATTATTATTTTGATAATTTAATCTTACAAGTAAATAACATATCCTATCCTATCCCATAACTCGGAGGTCGTAGGGGCACCACAGACGATCGTTTAACCAACGTACTCCATCCTTCCCTGTCCTCAGCAACCCTGATTGTTTCGCTCAGTGTCAAACCAGTCCATTCTCGAATGTTGTCATCCCACCTCTTTTTCGGTCTCCCTCTTCTTCTATCTCCTTGCACTGTGCCTTGCAGGATGGTCTTTGCAAGACCTGATGATCTGGTGACGTGGCCATACCATCAGAGTTTCCGTTTTTTCACCACTGTGAGCAGGTCATCGTGTTGTCCAATGGCTTGTGTGATGGTCTGTCGGACTTCGTCGTTGGTGATGTGGTGGGTATAAGAAATGCCCAGAAGTCTTCTGTAGCACATCATATCTATGCGTTGTATTCTTCGTTGGAGATCTGCTGTGAGGGTCCATGTTTCGCAAGCATATAGGAAGATGGAGATGACAAGGAAGCGCAGCAGCCTTACCTTGGAATGTAGACTGATGGTCCTGTCTTTCCAAATTGGCTTCAACCTCGCCAGGGCAGCAGTTGTTTGTGCGATCCTGAAGAGGACTTCTTGTCGGGACCCATTGTCTGATACAATGGCTCCTAAATATTTGAAGCTTTGCACTTTGTTGAGGGATTGGCCTTGGACTTTGATGTCCGTGTTGATGCCATGGGTGTTGTTGGTCATCATTTTGGTCTTCTCTGCACTTATTTCCATTCCATAGGCTCTGAAGATGGTATCAAGCCTCTGTACCAGCTGTTCAAGTTCTTGTTCCTCTCCAGCCAATCCATCAATGTCATCCGCAAAACGAAGGTTGGAGATTGCTCTTCCCCCTATGCTGACTGTCCTTCGTGGTCTGCAAGGGCATCTGACATGATGCGCTCTAGGAAGATGTTGAAGAGTGTTGGAGAGAGTAGGCATCCCTGACGCACACAGATTGTTGTTCTGAACCAGTTCCCGATGGCGCTGTTGTGGAGGACTGCACTGGTAGCCTTGTCATACAAGCTTTTGATGACTTCAACAGTTTTAGGGCTGATGTTGTACACTCTCATGGTTGCCCACAGAGCTGCATGCCAGACTCCGTCAAACGCCTTTTTGATGTCTACAAACACATGATATAGATGTTGTTGGTGCTGTAGGTAGTTCTCACAGATTATTCTGAGGTTGAAAATCTGTTCGGTGGTACTTCGCCCTGCCCTAAATCCTGCTTGTTCTTCGGCTATGATTTGTTCAGCTTGGGGTTTCAACCTGTTGAGTATTATTTTCAGGAGGACCTTGCTAGGGTGGCTGATGAGGCTGATGGTGCGGTAATTTTCACATTCCTGAAGGTTACCTTTTTTGGGAAGAGTGATGACAAGCGACTGGGTCCATGGTGTAGGCCACTCCCCACTCTGCCACATCTTGTTACACATAATGGGGAGTGCGTCGATCATCGCTTCTCCTGCTTGAAGCAGTTCCGCGGGTATGTTGTCCACTCCCGCTGACTTCCCCTTCTTCAGCGATTGCACTGCTGCCTCAACTTCTTCTCGGAGAATTGGGAGGATTTCTTCTTCTTCTCTGTTCTCGGGACATGCTAGAACTGATGGGTCTCCGTTTGGTTTGTGGTTGTAAAGGTCAGAGCAGTACTCTGTCCATCTGTCCAAGACTTATTGTTCTTCTGTAAGGCATATTAAGCCACTTGCTTTGCATCGTGTAGACCTTGGGCTGTTTAACACTTGTCAGCGGCTTCACAGTCTGGTTAGGCCTTCTTGCTGTTGTTCTTGTTCAGACAGTTCTCTATTTCCTGGCATTGAGCTTCTATCCAGTTCTCCTTTGCTGTGCGCATGCCTTTTCGGATGTCTTTGTTGATTTTTCGGTAAGCATCAGCTCCCTGTCAGGTGTTCCTTTTCTTTTTCCATCTCTCTTCGTTTATCACACAGGTCCAAAAGTTCAGGTGTGATCCACAGCTTCTTCTTTGACCAGTGCTTTCCAAGGATCTCCGTGGCGGCATCTGTCACAGCTAAGTTGAAGGTGGTGGTCATGGTGTTGACATCTACTTCACCAGCTCCCAAAATTTTCCCTCCAATTGTGGCCTGAAATATTTCTGTCACCTCCGGGTCTTGCAGTTTGTCCAGCTCGAACTTCAGTCTAGTGCACTTTGCTGTGTTTACTCTCTTCAAGTGAAGCCGAAAAGACATCATCACAAGAGTGTGGTCACTTCCGATGTCTGCTCCTGGAAAAGTGCGTGTCCTGCCAATGTTGATGCTTGATCTGAAGCGTTTCTTGACCATCATTAACATTTACCGAGTAAATCCCTTTAATAGAATTTTGGAAACCCTCCCCCAAAAACTAACTGATCCGCCCCTGCTAGAATAATTACAGAATAACACATTTATTTCGCCCAGTTAGGCTAGCATTGTCACGAAACCACGCAAGCCCAAGTCATTTAGAGTGTAAAATCAACTTTCGAATTCACAACAGGTGCCAAGTCACCTGAATATCTTCAGTGCAGAAATTCGTAAGTAAGAAAGAGACATTTACAGTACTTTTACCCATACTGTAAGCTATAGACATACATGATAATCAGTGCTTACGCAAGTTTACGGATATTCGATGCACAAATAACCTGTTTCAGAATGAAACAGTGGAGCTCAATGAAAGAAGAACGGAGCAGTCATGGTTTTACTTGGTAAAGATTGTATGTGATATTTAGAGCAATAATACAATTAATTGGAACACGAGACCTATCATTTATTTCGTCATGAGTTAAAAGTCATACCAATATTAATTAATATTGATGAAATTGTGTCGCTAAGTCCCTTCCCGAATAACAAAGACAAATGAGTCGTGAGTTCATAAATCTTAATATGCTATTGCCGACAAAAAGGGTTAAACTACATTTAACTGAAATCGTGCAGTCTAGTAATTCTTGTGTGCGGAAGTTAAAGAAAGACCACAGCATGCAAGTAATATGCTCAACTTGTATTTGGTTAGCATCAATGGTTTGTGGGTTCCAACTCTTCCACCCTTTCCCTCCTTCCCTCCCCAAGCCTCCCATTCCCAATCCCGTCTGGACTCCGACAACTCCAATCGCCGTACAATCTTCTCACTCAACAAAAACTCCAGTATGAGAGAACGAGCGCGTGCTTTCCTTACAAGCTGCAGAAATATACCGACCGTTCTTGTTCTTGCATGTTTGAAAATATTTGGACAGGACTCCAACTTTGCAATGAAATTTTGTGGGCGAAAGCTTGACTTTGACATGACTTTGACCCTGGGGCTATTTACTATGTCTGGTTCTAGCTACACAATTACGATCCCTTCAGCAATAATGTACACTACATCAAAATCACAGGCATTGCATTTGTCTTTACTTAAAATTATATTGAGGTTGGTGAGTTACAACATGGTTTGTTTTAATGCAGCTATCAAATGAGTTCGGCGTATCGTAAAAGCCGACTAACAGGGGTGATATCAGCACGGCATCACTGGGCGAAAGTCTTCTACATAGAAGTCACCGGCCAGGACGGAGGAACTTCACCTTATTACAGGTTCAACGACCACGTTCTCGGGGTCAAGGCGAGCCACACTGTACTCGTGGATATCGTTTGCGGCCAACAGGACCCAACATCAATGGCATCAATACGGACATTAAAGTCCAAGGCCAATCCCTTAACACAGTGCACAGCTTCAAATATCTAGGAGCCATTGTATCAGACAATGCGTCCCGACAGGAAGTCCTTTCACAACTACGGTCCTGACAAGGTTGAAGCTTATTTGGAAAGACAGGACCATCAGTCTACATTCCAAGATAAGGCTGCTGCGCTCCCTTGTCATCACCATTTTCCTATGCGCTTGCGAAACATGGACCCTCACAGCAGATCTACAACGAAGAATAAAAGCATTGAGATGAGGTGCTACAGAAGAATTCTGGGCATTTCCTGTACTCAGTACATCACCAATGACGATGTCCTACAGACCATAATACAAACCATTGGACAACATGATGACATGCTCACAGTGGTGAAGAAACGGAAACTCCGATGGTATGGCCACGTCACATGAGCATCAGGTCTTGCAAAGACCATCCTGCAAGGCACGGTGCAAGGAGGCAGGAAAAGAGGGTGACAGAAAAAGAGGTGGGAGGACAACATTCGAGAATGGACTGGCTTGACATTGAGCCAAGCCATGAGGGTTGCTGAGGACAGAGAAAGATGGAGTACGCTGGTTAAACGATTATCTGTGGTGCCCCAACGACCTTCGAGTTACGGGATAGGATAGGATTAGATAGGATCAACTGAGTGTACAGTTAGCTTTTTCATTAATGTCTGCCTTATTGACGTTATTTAATTGTAATTATTTGGACGTGCGTGAGTGCTTTATAACTGCATGTACAAAAGTGAAAACCTCGTAAGTCATTGCACAAACGTCAGTGGATTAAAGTATTTGAACAGACGAGGGCCCTTTGAAATTCCTTGTACAAACGTGACAGCTTTGTAATTGCCTGTACAAACGTGACTGCGTTGTAACTACTGATTAACTGTTATTACTTGCACGGACGTTAATGCCTTGGTCTTAACAAACATTATTATGGACATTAATGCTTTGTAATAAACAGCATATACTATTTTGGTCGTTAGTCTTTATTAATTGCTTGTCATACACGATGTACTAGTTCCTATATTGTTTGTTTATTTCAACTATTGTCTTTACGCCGAAGTTGTTATAAGCGTTTTGTGTTCATATTAGAGGTGTATACAAATCACGTCCATGATCATGTATTCAGTATAATAATAATTAGCTTTACAGAGTATAATTACTTTGCAATGACTTAAACTAATCAAATAAGATTAATCATCGCAAAATGTCTGTTTAACTTCCTTTGTCAACGCGTGAATAACAGTTTCAATTTTAGTTAATTTGAATAATTTAAAGCGTTTTCAAATATAAAATGATTTTAGACTTTCACAAACATATACATATACATGCATAAACGCACACACACACATACACAGACACACATACAAACACAGACATATTTATGTACTTAATTCAAAAACGTTTCTTATGGCAATATTTAAGATGATAATGTAGGCAATCAGTTTTCAATAAGCTCATGATTGTATAAAACATAGTAAATAACTACAGCAATGAAATCCATTATTTCTGAACAATTAATAACGAAATAAATTGTTATCAAGGAATAAAAATAACTAAAGACGTATGAATAATAACACTAAAATTAATCATAATTTAAGTATATCTCTGTCATTAGCGCGAAGAGACTGTCATAAACAAATTTCATGATTGATTACTTATCATTAGTGAACATTATTGCACTCTTACAACTGTTTTGTATGTCTGGTAAATTAATTATGTACGTGAATGGACATTAAGATAGCGGCCTGAATTTCACCTTCGTTAGCATAAAATGAATAATTTCCATATGTCCTTTGAATATAACTACTATTATATTTTGTTTGAATGCCCAATTATTATGTCAAAATAGAAGAACAGGGTATATTAATACCAAGAAATACTGCCAAAAATCAAATGAAGATATTTTATATGATCCAGACATTGTTAATATTGTTCATTTTAATTTAATATCGCCAGTTTGTAGATTGTTATAATGTTATTTTATTTTATTGTGATATTGTTGTCTAATATTATCTTGGAGTAAAACAGAACGTAAAATGAAAATACAGAAATGAACTGATACCGTATTTCTTTTATAGCGCGCGCATCTCTAGAACTAGGCACCTCAACTTTGAGCTCTGTGCTGCGGTTAGTTTAATTAGCTTTTCTTTGCCTGTTCGTGCTTTCTCTTATCCTTACTTATCAGACACACATAGTCTAGCACTGCATTGCACTTCCCCGTATACAAAGCGACCCCAGGCCCAGTTTCATTTGCCCGGATTTGATTGGACTGGAGGGAACCGACGTGGCGATCTTTCAATAAATTATCTGCACCAGTCAGTCCTTCCTGAACAAATCGCCAGACCTAGACAAATACGTCGTCTTAAACAAATGAGCAACCAGTGGCAGGAACTCGCCAAACTGAATGGGCTTTAGACCTGGCCAGCGTTGAATGAGCTTTTGATTCGCGTTTGGGTCATTGTTCGATGGCAGCTATTTACTTATTCCTTGTGATGTGACAGTACGAGACTTTCAAATTAACCAATTCTTGGCTAAGATACCCGCAGCAGGTAGCTAACTAAATACGCTTACGATAATGTGTAGCTATAAACAAATACCATGGAGTCTATAGTGTGTGCGACTGAATGCGATAGTGGTTCTGGGTACCGAGTCGGGATTGATTAGATATTATTGACACCCCCTCCCCACTCTCTCCCTTAATCCTCCCACCCCCATCACCCCGTTCACACCTTCTCCCTCCTTTCTGGTCATACAGCTTAGCTGAGACTAGGGGGTTACCTCTCTCAGTGGAGAGGCGAATGTATGCCTTGGCTAGTTTCTGGTAAAGAAAGTGTGCTCCTGGTTTCAATTTAACGTACAGTAGTTCAATAGAATACAGCGTAACTGAGCCTTTGATGCCTAGCCAATCCTTGTTTGAGGGCCAAAAGAGCAGCTCATTATTCTTTAGTCCCCAAAATGGCGGTAGATGTGGAAATATCAAGAGGCGAGGACAGTCTGTGATGAAAGCCGAGCAGTCTGTGTGTGAAGAGTATAAGGGCGGGGGTAGTAACTGCGTGATTATCGTATGCGTGGTTATGCGTGCAAATCGTGATTCAACAGCGTAGATCGGCTAGCCAGTTTAGGAATTTGCTCACTATAGTCAGAACAGGTTTTGACAGAGTCACAGAGAGGACGTGCGGTCTTGTTTCTCTGGGGTTGTTTTTGTTCTGGAAGTAAGGGAGGGACAGTTATTGACGTAAATAATAGCTGGTTCCAAAAGGAATACTAGTTGGAAGTGTTACAGTTGTGGTAGCAAGCTCGGGAAAGAGTGTAGCTCAAAAAAAAACTAAGTTTTGTGTTTGTGGTAGGTTAGTGTTGAGTTATTGTCCACTAATGGAAACTACTACGCACTGGATTACCTTACTTGGAGTACTGTGTAGACAAGCAGGGGAAGGGGCTACAGGTACTATTACATTCGAACCGTTTGGGTAAGTGTGATGGTGGTATTTTCCTTACTGTGCCAATAACCGAGGGCCGGCTGTTGGGGTGTTGAACGATAGCTGTGTGTGAGGCTGGGGAAGGATGAAGGTGGTTGCACTGAGGAGAGGCAGAAGAAAGGAAGAGTGCGACTGAAGGAGGGAGAATGAGGGAGGAGAATGGGGGTGAAGTGTGATGAAGGTAGGATGGAAGTGGTTGCTGTTGTCGTGGTTGTGGTTGCTTGAGATGAATAATGTGTTGATGGTTACATGTATTCATTTGCAGCATTGCTCATTTCATGCATTCATAATTTCATTGAGGTTCATGAATTATGTGTTTGATTACAAGTGACAATAATAGTAGTCAAGGGAAGGGAAGTGGACAGCAGTTGTGCCTCCTCAAGATGCAGAAGTTAGTGAGTGTAATAGGGGGGGAGAGTGTGAGGAGGGAGGGGGACAGAATCAGGTGGACATGACATTAACAATACGACAAGCATGTTGCAGGTTCGAAAGTTCGTTCGTATTCATCAGCTCGTCACTGGGTAACGTGGATCGGCGTTGACCAGCGTCGTGCGACAATGACGACGGCACTTGGTCGTGTGGACTGAACATCATCATCACCACCCGTTCGTCTACGTCCGCATCATTGTGTACATCATCATCACTCAACAACCCCACCTTTCCCGTGGTGGTTGTGACGTCCGCGGACGGGACCTGGCCTCGACGTCGCAGTGTTAGCTGACTGGAGGAGTCCAGCTGGGAGACGTCGACGGTGGCAGGGCTGCCGCGACTACGGCGTCACCATCATCATCATCATCGTCAGCGGCAAGAGGGAGCGGCGACGCCACTACGTTTGGACATCAACAGCAACGGTCCGATAACAGCTACGAGGAGGGGCGGATACCTTTACGGAGACTTCGACAGGGACGTCATACTGCCAGGTTGGCTCATTCCTTGTTGTCCCTCTCTTAACACTCGAACCTTCCTTTTCGGTTGTTTACGTGCAACAGACATTTGCGGTGCACAGTCGATACATGGACGTGGTTGATTAGCAACCCTCGATCATCTGACATACCATTCCATTGTTCATCGACCCATTGATTGTTCCATCACCATTTTTCTCGTTTCATGTGTAAATGTTGTATGTAGATGAGTGTGTGGTATGAATGAATAAATAGCTTGAAAGTTGTATATATATTTGTTTTGTTTTCATCGATTCTGTCTGCGGGTAATCGCCATTCTGTCTGGGTTGTCTGCGTGTGGAAGTTGTCTGTTTGTGGCGTCTGCCCAGGGGGAGTCGTGGCGGTGACAAACACGTTTCGGTGCGACGGGGAAAGTGAACAAACCAATTAAAGACTTAGAGTCATTACAGAAACCCTGTGAGAATATTATTCCGAGATGCTAATCCACGTTCTCATATGCACAGCGGACGATTGTAATATTCCACCATTTTACCACCTTAAGCCACGAGAACACAGTGCATTGAATGTACAATCATCTACCATGGCCTGCATATCGCACAAAGCCACTTTAGCTTACCTATAACACTTATAAACTATATTGACATACTGTACATATGCCAGAGAGCTTTAAGCAAATATCCATATGCATATTGTATTGAAAGGTTCCCACATGCCGTGTAGGTACATGTACTGGGGGTGGCCTTGTGGCGCAGTGGATAAGTCGCCGGTTTTCTATGCCGAAGGTCGCGGGTTCGATTCCCGCAAGGGGCGAACGTATGTGACTTAGGTACGAGACTATTGAGGTCACCGAGGGTTTTCTCCGGGCACTCCGGTTTCCTCCCTCTCTTCAATAATGGTACAGGATGCAGTCAATATAAAAATTTCAAAAATAAAATTCGATTTTCTTCCGTCTTCTAATAGCGATCTCCCTGCCTTTACACCACCTGTTTGAGTGACGTATGTGTATTGGTGTGTGTGAGGGTAAATGAGACAGGTGAGCGTGTATGTTGGTATAGATCGCCGCGCTTTGAGCCTTGGGGAAAGGCGCGTACATAGCATCCTGTATTATTATTATTATTATTATTATTATTATTATTATTATTATTATTATTATTATTACTGTAGAAAAAAATATTAGTAATAGAAAAAAAATGGTTTATAGGCGTGGAGCTTTATATATATCTTTCGACATTAGTGTCACAATGTATTGTCCACAGTCTCACCGCCGTAGCTCAAGTGGTAGAGTGTTCGCTTGGCAAATCCGATGACCTAGGTTCGAATCCTGTGGTTAGCAAAATAAAAAGTGGCCATTTTTCACTGCCCATTTTAGCAGGTTGATTGCTCTGGTGGTTCAGTATTGATTTACTGTAAGTTCCTGCCCCTTGTTCCCTGGGATGGTTATCCCCGTCTGCCATATCGCCAATGGTAGGTGTAAACGTTAAACCTCAATGTTCATTCATATTGTCCTCACATTTTGTACATGCACATGTCCCTGTAAAAATTATACTCACGAGAGAGAGAGAGAGAGAGAGAGAGAGAGACAGAGAGACAGAGAGACAGAGAGACAGAGAGAGACAGAGACAGAGAGAGAGACAGACATACAGACAGAGAGAGAGTATGCGTGTGATCGTGAGCGCATGCATGCAGTTGTTTATGTAGTTTATGAGAGCGTTAATTGTCGGTAGGACCACAAGTATATCAACTAATTAGTTGATATACTTGTGGTGGGACAGATTCAGATTGAAAGCACGTAGGCAAAAGAATTGACTGCAAGTTGAAAATATTTAATATTGATAGCAATGTAATTAGACTATCTGATGTGCGTTTTAGACAGTGTGTTGCTGTAATTAAACGTATTGCTGTTCAACTGATCATACCAACTTTAATACTCGATAGAGTATAAACGGAAAAAAAAGAAGAAAAGAAACAACTAGCAAACTAACAGAAGAAAAAAAAATTCTATCGATTTGTGCTTTTAATCAAACTTTTACTGGAATGGAAGTTAGCAACAACAAGAACAACAACACCAACACACATCGCAGCCTCCACTCCAACAAGTTCTTCTATCCTATCCTATCTCGTAACTCGAAAGTCGTTGGGGCACCACAGATGATCATTTAACCAGCGTACTCCATTTTTCTGTCCTCAGCAACCCTCATGTCTTCGCTCAGCGTGAAGCCAGTCCTTTGTTGAATATTGTCCTCCCACCTTTTTTTCTGTCTCCCTCTTCTCCTGCCTCCTTGCACCGTGCCTTGCAGGATGGTCTTTGCAAGGCCTGATTCTCTGGTGACAGATGAAGCAATACAATCGGAGTTTCCGTTTCTTCACCACTGTGAGCATGCCATCATGTTGTCCAATAGCTGGTGTGATGGTCTGTCAGACTTCGTCGTTGGTGATGTGCTGGGTACAGGAAATGCCCAGAAGTCTTCTGTAGCACCTCTTCTCCATGCGTTGTATTTTTCGTTGTAGATCTGCTGTGAGGTCCAAGTTCTCACACATAGTAAATAATGTGTTTGCTTTGTATCTATTGAAGTTATGCATGTACACAAGATTTTTAAAAAGTTTAATGACTATTTCCAGTGTGTGTACACATTGTAAACAGTTTTCACTTTTAAACTATGTATTATTACAATCCAAAATAAATTTTAAAAAATCTAATAAACAAATATGACAATGTATGATTCGTCGTGAAAACTAGAAAATAGAAATTGTTACTTTGGTAGTTCAAACACAAATGTATTTTTAAAAACGTTTTATTATGCACCCAAACAAATAATCATTTAAACATGTAGTAAGGCTTCCCCCCGTGGGGGTGCCGGGGGTTTCAGTATAAATAGTATCCCCACTTTCTGGAAATTTAGTGCTTTAAATTCCCACTGTGGCTGTCTTTCTCCTTTGTTCTTTCTCTTTCCTACTCTGTTCTATCAATCTGCTATACTGTCCTCTTCTTCGTTAGACCAGTCACCTATCTTTTTTCTTGAAAACTCTTCCGGGACAAAAATCCTCATTTGTGTGTGAGGTTTGTTGGATCAACTTGGGAATATTGGACGCTTCCTGCCAAATGGTCACTGAAGCTTCCTATGATGTTATTATTTGGCAATGTAGGCATTTTATATGTATGTGTTTTGTTGATAATTTATAATAATGTTTGTATTCTATTTTGTTTTTGTAAACGGGGGTTCTATAAATTAGAGTATAGCCTCAGCGTCCCCTGCGTAGGATGTCTTTATTGTAAAGTGACCGACTGGTGGAATGCCTTCAGTGTTACCACTAGGGTTGTTTCGGCAGATATTTTATGCAGATAAGGGGTGAGTCCTCTTTCAGCGAAGTTGTGGACTTGATTTTGTGGTCCTGATTCGGCTTTGCAGTCCGCTGGACCCTGCAAGCAATGAATAACTAACTAACTAATGCAGTAAGGCTGCCTAAAACACTTTCGTCTTTTTCCGATGATATGGCCACGTCACCAGATCATCAGGTCTTGCAAAGGCCATCCTGCAAGGCACAGTGCAAGGAGGTAGAAGGAGAAGGAGACCGAAAAAGAGGTGGGAGGACAACATTCGAGAATGGACTGGTTTGACATTGACCGAAACAATAAGGGTTGCTGAGGAGAGGAAAAGATGGAGTACGCTGGTTAAACGATCATCTGTGGTGCCCCTACGACCGCCGAGTTATGGGATAGGATAGGATTCTCAAGACTATATGGAATAGGCACCTTTCCCCTTCCCCCCTCCCCTTTTCCTGACAACAGTGCCTAAAAAATGCGAATAGCTTGAATGTGTGGTATTGCTTCGTTCATTCGCTTTTTGTTAGTAAGGTAGCCTATATATTAATGAATCCTCAGTAAAATCTATTAGAAGTGTACTGATAATTCAGTGTCCCAATAAAGACTTTTCACTATTTTCCGCCTGATAATATTATTTGAAACAGTTATATAGGCATGTTACTAAACTATTTGAAAGAAGATTGTGTTTAACGTCTTGGAAGAAACATATTTTTATCAAATGATAACTCCTAATTCAAACAGCTGAAACCTTCGGGCTTTACCTTGTTAGTCCATCATACGTTACATCATCCTACCGTTAATGTCGGCAAGTCAAACATTGTTGTCTGCTATCCACGTGGCTTAACCATGAAAATCCTAAAAGTACAATATAGTCGTCTTTATTGCTGTCATACTCGTATAACATTCATATTGGAAGGGGGGTGGGGGGGATATGGAAGTAGTAGAAGGGGTGGAGAAAGGGAGAGGAGGGGCTGAAATGGCAAACGTGGGTGGGAGAGGGTTAAGCGGGGTAGGGTGCCAAGAGTGGACAATGAACAAAGGTTCACCAAGGCCAACAGTGACGTCAAGTGTATTAATTGGCATTTTAAGGGATCTTAAAGAGAAACCGATAGGTCATAATAAATAAGAGTTGGAGGGTAGGTGGAGGGTTGTGTGTACGGAGCGCGGAGAGAGGAAGTGAGAAGGGAGGGGGGGGAGAAGTGGGTATGTACTGAATTATAGCTCAGTAGTTAGTGTGCTTGCCTAGCGTGAAAGAAAAACCTAGGTTCGATTCTTGATGTTAACGGAAGATGTTTTTATTGTTTGTTTGTTTGTTTTCTCAGTTGATTGGCAGGAGAAAAAATACCCTAGGTCTAGCGAAAGTGCTGTTTCCATGTTATTGTAAGAGCAAAGACTTTATATATAGATATACTCTATCATTCACTGTCTTTTCGTCGTCTTTGAGCCGTTGTACGCCTACACAGATCTTTTGGTCTCAGCTAAGACTTATTTTTAATGTTTTTGTTTTTAATGTCAAATCTTTTCATCGATGAAATAATGTTAGAATTTCACAAACATATACATACATAAATATAAACACACACACATATATATAAACATTTAGGTACTTAAAAAAAAAAAAGAAAAAAAAAAGAAGTACATACTGAATCATGAATATTTTAAACAGATTTTTCGTAAAACGTAGGCTGTAGCATGAAAAGAATTTTAAAAAATGAATAATCGATCATGTGTAATATTTTACGTTTCCAGTTTATGGGTGAATTATTTCCATGTACGTAATCTATAACGTCATTGCGTCAAATGCAGTATATAAGACCATATTTTTATTTAATAGACTATCGTTGTCCGACCCCTTGGGGTCATGAGCAATCTTGCCACTGTAGATTGTTCTAACCTATAAAGGGAAAAGTGAAAGCCCCAGTTGAAAACCTGTCTTTCCTTTATAGGCATGACAGATTCACTGCGGCAACAGTAACCCCGTTGGAGTGCCGGGGGCTTCAGTATAAATAGTATCCCCACTTTCTGGAAATTTAGTGCTTTAAATTCCCACTGTCGCTGTCTTCCTCATTTGCTCTTTCCCATTCCTGCTCTGTCCTATCACTCTGCTATACTATCTTCTTCTTCGCTAGATCAATGACCTACCTTTTTTCTTGAAAACTTTTCCTGGACAAGACTCCTTGTTTGTGTATGAGGTCTGTTGGATCAGCTTGGGAGTATTGGACGCTTTCTGCCGGGTGGTCACTAGGGCTTCCTATGATGTTATTATTTAGCGATATAGGCATTTTATATGTATGTGTTTTGTTGATAATTTATAATGATGCTTGTATTCTATTTTGTTTTTGTAACCGGGGGTTCGAGTAGTTGGGGTAAAGCCTCAGCCGTCCCCTGCGTGGGATGTCTTTATTGTAAAGTGACTGGCCGGTGGAGGGCATTCAATTTTCCCACTAAGGTTGTTTCAGCGGATCTTTTATGCGGATCGGGGGGTTGTCCGGTCCTGATTTGGCTCGGAAGAGTCCGCTGGACCTAAAGCAACAATCAATCAATCAATCAATCAATCGTTGTCCGAAACACAATTCATTTAGAGTAATAAAGTACGCACAAAATTGATCTATATACTTTCTCGCATTGACGCTGAGTATAACAGGCGATACTGAACTGGGCCGGTTCTAACACATTTAAAATAATCCATTATCTAAATTTGGACAGCAAATTTTATTTTTAGGCGTGAAAATATTATCAACATCCATGGGCGATAATCTTCTAAAACTCAAAAAGTATAATAACATTTTGTGTTGGTAGCGGTTACCTCCCATTGAGTTAGGATTTTTTTTTCTCTGCACTCAGCAAACCGCGAGTCTCTCTCTCTCTTTTTCTCTCTCTCCATCAGTGGAGTAAAAATCAGTACACATTCTTAATAAGCGTTGACTGAAAGCTGGGTGTGTGTTTGTGTATGTATGGGTGTGCATGTGGCGTATTGGTGCACTGTATTGGAATTTTATAATTTATAATGCAGCAATTTTACCATTATCAAGTATTCCGTGACTGTGTAGGATAATCGGTAATACTTAATTGAAGCGTAATTTCTAATAGCAAACCTGTGATTTGGCATTGAGAATTAAAATATCTATTTTTTCTTAATTAAATTATTTATATTTTATTTTTTCTTCTAACAATTATTATTAATAATAATATTTTAAAATGTTTTATAATAATTAGTGCAATATATGTTTATCCCTTGTGTGTGTGAGTGTGTGCGCGTTGATGTACACAACAGTGTGAGGTTGTGTGAAAGACTTCCTGATGGGGTTGTGAGATACCCAATTTTATGAGGTTCATTTTTCCATTACCTCACAGCAAACACAAACCGCGTGCTTAGCTACCACGTATATCTTCTATGCATTCTTCTCAATTACCTCATAAGACCCCTGGACTGCTACTACATACACACACACATACACTCCGATTTCTGCTTGGAGCATGTGTGTACTTTTCAGTTTTGATGCTCCCTCTCACGAAAGACGAGTGGGTAATAACATTCCATAGTGCAGAGCCAAGCAACAATAGACCCACCGTCACAACAACAACAATTTAAAAAATATATATATAAAAATAATATAGTAATTAAAAAAAATAATAATAAAGTAATAACAATAATAATAATAATAATAATAATAATAATAATAATAATAATAATAATAATAATAATCATAATCATAATCATCATCATCATCATCATCATCATCATCATCATCATCTTATCCTAACCCTTAACTCGAAAGTCGTTGGGGCACCACAGATATCGTTTAACCAGCGTACTCCATCCCTCTCCGTCCCCAGCAACCCCTATGGCACCGCTCAGTGTTAAACCAGTCTATTCTCGAATGCCGTCCCTCCCCCACCACCCCCAACTCCCTCCCTGTCTCCCTCTTTATTCGGCAATCCACCCCTACCCCTCCCCCACCCAACACCCCTTCCTGCTCACACTATGCCCCGCAGGACGGCCCCTGCAAGGCCCGACCCTCCAGCAACGTGGCTACACCGTCGGAGCCTCCGTTTCCTCACCAACATGTCACCGCGTGTGGTCCAAAGGCCCGCGTGACGGCCCTTCGGACCTCGCCGTTGGTGATGTGCTGGGTATAGGAAATGCCCAGAAGGCTTCCGCATAATAATAATAATAATAATAATAATAATAATAATAATAATAATAATAATAATAAAACACACCACCACTACCATCACCACCACCATCACAACAACAAATTGGCAAGCCATTCAATGTATTCCCAGATACTGGCACCCATAGTTAAAAATCAGCATTTAAAAAAGTTAATTTTCATGCCGATGTTGTGACTCGGCTTTATCCTAAAGTATCAAAATAAAAACATTCAATGATGCTCCACTGTCTGAACTATCTGCTAGTAAAGGCATTATAAAAGCTGGTTCGGCCAATTTAGCAATAAAGCAACTGAATGACATTAGTTAAAACACCTGTATACTAAATATCAACAAAATCGGTTCAGTCGTTTTTGAGATTTCCAGCAAACCGTGGTTAACAACAAAGTGAGGCCAGCATCCTTGACCTTTGCATTACAGCAAATGTGGTGGCAGCGGAGGCTGACCACTAACCTAGATAATGTTTGGTCAAAATCCGATGAGTGGTTCATCGCATATAGTGGGCAACTAACCGGCAGACCGACATTTAGCTCGCTCTACTTCCCGACTATTTCAAAGTAATAATAATCTATCCTATCCTATCCTATCTTATCCTATCCTATCCTATGCCGTAATTCGAAAGTCGTTGGGGCATCACAGATGATCGTTTAACCAGCGTACTCCATCTTTCTCTGTCCTCAGCAACCCTAATGGCTTGGTTCAATGTCAAGCCAGTCCATTGTCAAATGTTGTCCTCCCAGCTCTTTTTCTGTCTGCCTCTTCTTCTGCCTCCTTGCACCGTGCCTTGCAGGAGGGTCTTTGCAAGGCCTGATGCTCTTGTGACGTGGCTATACCATCGGAGTTTCCGTTTCTTCACCACTGTGAGCATGTCATCGTGTTTTCCAATGGCTTGTGTGATGGTCTGTCGGACTTCGTCGTTGGTGATGTGCTGGGTATAGTAAATGATTAGAATTCTTCTGTAGCACCTCATCTCCATGCTTTGTATTCTTCGTTGTAGGTCTGCTGTGAGGATCCATGTTTTGGGATGCGTCAAGGATGCCTACTCTCTCCAACACTCTTCAGCATCTTCCTGGAGCGCATCGTGTTAGATGCCCTTGCAGACCACGAAGGCATAGTCAGCATAGGGGGTAGAGCAATCCCCAACCTCCGTTTTGCGGATGACATTGATGGATTGACTGGAGAGGAAAAAGAACTTGAACAGCTTGTACCTAGGCTTGACACCCCCTCCAGAGCCTTTGGAATGGAAATAAGTGCAGATAAGACCAAGATGATGAACAACAACACCAATGGCATCAACACGGACGTCAAAGTCCAAGGCCAATCCCTCAAAACAGTGCATAGCTTCAAATATAATAATAATAATAATAATAATAATAATAATAATAATAATAATAATAATAATAATAATAATAATAATAATACAGGATGCTATGTACGCGCCTTTCCCCAAGGCTCAAAGCGCGGCGATCTATACCAACATACACGCTCACCTGTCTCATTTACCCTCACTCACATCAAATACACATACATCACTCAAACAGGTGGTGTAAAGGCAGGGAGATCGCTATTAGAAGACGGAAGAAAATCGAATTTTTATTTTTGAAATTTTTATATTGAATGCATCCTGTACCATTATTGAAGGGAGGGAGGAAACCGGAGTGCCCGGAGAAAACCCTCGGTGACCTCAATAGTCTCGTACCTAAGTCACATACGTTCGCCCCTTGCGGGAATCGAACCCGCGACCTTCGACTTATCCACTGCGCAACGAGGCCACCCCAATATTTAGGAGCTAACCCATTTAGAAAGACAGGAGAGACAGGAACACCAGTCTACACTCCAAAGTAAGGCTGCTGCGCTCCCTTGTCATCAATAATAATCTGGTAATACAAAAAGAATCCAACCTGGTTTTCTTTCTTTGTGTAGTTCATCTTGTGGCTTTTCTTTCTGCACATACATGCGAGGAGAATGACCACGACACCGCCGGAGTTGTTGATCAACTTTCTGGTAGATTGACTAGACAATCATTTCTATTAGGAATGAAAACAGGCTCAAAGTCAAACAGAAAGTTAAATGGTAATTAAGCGTTGGACTTAGTGGAGACATGAAAAGGAGAACACTTATTTTGTAATACAGAAGTTTGCCGTGGAATTCCACCCTTGACTTGTCTTATGGATATTGCCAATTGTTTTCTGAAGAAAAAGACATGTAAACACAGGTGTTGTTTTGCTGCGGTGACTCGTACATTTGTGATACGGATCGATTGAATGGGTTGAAGATAATTGCTCGCTGGTGTTTATGTTAGTTCGTCGTGCTCATGATTTACCGATATTGTGTACCCAATGCTAATTGTGTTAATTTTTAATAGTGTGCTAGTAGTGCAGTCCTTGATATTTTAATGTCCATTTTATGACTCTTACATCTGTAGTTTTATTATCGATATAGAAACGCATGTGTGCTCGCGTGTGTGTCTGTGTAATTAGTGAGTGAGTGAGTGTGTGTATTTGTATGTGCGTGCGTGCACGCGTTGATTTAGAGATGTCTGATGCTTGCTTGATTTTAAAGTTTATATTAAAGGTTCTTTATTATATTAATCTGTTAAGGGACAAATTAGACTTTATAATTGGTCTAAAATCTGTATACCTAATTATAACAAGTTTCAAGTTTCAAAAAGTTTGAACTCTCTCTCTCTCTCTCTCTCTCTCTCTCTCTCTCTCTCTCTCTCTCTCTCTCTCTCTCTCTCTCTCTCTCTTTCTCTCTGTCTCTGTCGTAAAGTTACGGTGTAAAAGATAAAAAAAAAGTTATATAATGATTGCGTAAATGTAAAAGTGCTGAAAAATTAGGTACTCGGTCCCTCCTCCATTCCCTCTCCTGTATTTATGTGTGTAGTGTGTATGTGGCGTGTTCGTCTGTGTGTGTGTGTGTGTGTGTGTGTGTGTGTGTTAATTTCCAAATACTGTAGAATATGCAAGTAAGCTTAGGGGTAAAGTGTGTATGCAATGTTCATGTTAATATGTACATTCGTGTGAGTCAGTGCATGATGTATCTTTGTAAATTAAAAAAAATACATTATTGCTACCTTTCTAATTGCTGTTTGCTGTCAGCAAGTGCATGTTAGAATTTCTATTGTGACATAATAAAGTTTTATGAATCTGAATCTCTCTCTTTCACCTCCCTCTTTCTCTCTCTCCCCCCTCTCTGTCTCTCTATTTGTCTGTCTGCCTGTCTCCTGTCTGTCTGTCTCTTTCTTCTTTATCAGCTTTCCCCCTTATCCAGTCTCAGTCTCTCTTTCGCTATCTCCGCCTTTAATTCGTTCTCCTCCCAATCCCCACCTTAACCCCAAACTTTGTTCCAGGTAGGCCTAATCAATAACAAATAACATTCCTCATCGACACTACGTGACTTTTTGTAATTAGTTTGAGAAGTTTTGACTCGGTCTCCTAACTCATCTCTATCTGTGTTTTTTTTTAATCTCTCTCTTTCTTTCTCTCTTTTTCTCCCTCCTTCCCTCCTCCTCCTCCTCCTCCTCTCTCTCTCTCTCTCTCTCTCTCTCTCTCTCTCTCTCTCTCTCTCTTTCTCTCTCTCACTTATTGTCACCCTCCCATCCTTCTAACAAAAGACGTAAACGTTCTTTGATCTAACCTAGTTTCTCGGTCTCTCTTCCCGCCACCCCTCCTTCGCCCCGATCCATGTACATCAGTCTCCTATCCTAAATCTCTCCCGCACGTAACTAAACATGCAATCAATAACAACGCACACAAATCCTAATCCATTCTGCTGTACTGTCTTTTATAGTTTTTGAGAAGTTTCATGAATGACTTGGTGCACAGATAAGGGCTGCTACACTAACGAACTGGTCCTGCAAGCCAGAACCTACAATTACTTATTGATTGTCCTGTAATAATGGCGGACTGTACTACAGAATCAATCCACTTCGTTGGCTCTTTTGACGCTCGGCGTAAGGGAAGAAAATCCAGAATTGTTTTTCTTCTTTTTTCTGCTTTTATACTGGACAGAAAATGAAATTCCCCTGAATGATTTTTATTGCCACCTCTAATATAACAATGATTCCAGTTTCGCTCCCGGTAAAATTTAATACTAATTCAAACGTAAAATATTTGTAAAATTTATGTATTTATTTTAAAATTTTATTTATTTGTTATTTTTTATTGTCTTATAAAGTGGCCCGTTTTCTTTAACTGACATTGTTACTTATGTTTTAATGCGGTTATAAATTATGTTTGCATGTATGTGAAAGTGATGAAATGATTCCAGTTTCGCTCCCCGTAAAATTTAATACTATCATATCCCGTAACTCGGATGTCGTAGGGACACTACAGATGATCGTTTAACCAGCATACTCCATCTTTCCCTGTCCTCAGCAACCCTGATGGTTTCGCTAAGTGTCAAACCAGTCCAATTTCGAATGTTGTCCTCCCACCTCTTTTTCGGTCTCCCTCTTCTTCTAGCTCCTTGCACAGTGCCTTGCAGGATGGTCTTTGCAAGACCTGATGATCTGGTGACGTGGCCATACCATCGGAGTTTCCGTTTTTTCACCACTGTGAGCAGGTCATCATGTTGTCCAGTGGATTGTGTGATGGTCTTTCGGACTTCGTCGTTGGTGATTTGCTGGGTATAGGAAATGCCCAGAAGTCTTCTGTAGCACCTCATCTCCATGCTTGTATTCTTCGTTGTAGATCTGCTGTTAGGGTCCATGTTTCGCAAGCGTATAAAAAGATAGAGATGACAAGGGAGCGCAGCAGTCTTACCATTTAATACTAATTTAAAAATACTAATTTAAATAAAAATAATAATAATTTAAAAAAATATTTTATGTTCAATTTTAATACTAATTCGAACATAAAATGTTTTTAAAATTTATTTATGTATTTTAAAAATTTATTTATTTGTTATTTTTATTGTCTTATAAAGTCGACCGTTTTCTTTAACTGACATTGTTACTTATGTTTTAATGCGGTTATAAATTATGTTTGAGTGTATGTGAAAGAGATTGGGATAGTGCGTGTGCTTGAATGTGTGTACATGTGTTCCTATTTAAATGCGTGAGTTTGAATGTGTGTGTACGGTCTTTATCATCTTGGTGAAAAAAAGACGTTAATAAAACAACCAACCAACCAACGAGAATTAATATATTGTCCTCATCACGATACACGGGGATACTGTTCTTACGACGAACATCAGAGATATGAAATAAAATATGATCCATGATATTTGTAATAGTCTAGAGCCACGGAAATGGATGAACTCTGATAATGGCAGCGCAGTTGGTTCAGCGGTTTACACTAAGCCAAAACAATTGAAGCATTGAATGTTAAGCAATAACATCGCGGCCCGTACAGGCAATGGTCTGAGGCCGACTGACGGCCTGGAGTGCCGAAATAAAAATAACAAGCCCTGAGACACTGCGGGCCTACTCCTTCCGGTGAGAGTATAAACCGAGGTCTATTCTGTACAGGCGCACATTTTATCGCGCGGACTTTAAAGATCCTGACGCTTATGGCCTTTACGGGTGAGTGCCGGCTACACAAATACACCCAGCGTGCAGTAGGCCCCTTCTCAGCCATACCTGGTTGCCCAGGATTGTGCTCAGTCGTCTGGGCGTCAGACTATGCTCCTAAAGGTTGCAAGTGGCTGCCTCGGCCGGCTTGGGTCAGGTCCTGTATCAGCCAGCGCCTTGAGCAGCTCTAAAGGTCCTGAAAAAAATAAGTGAAATATTGTACATTGTAGGCCTATTCACACTTTTCTGCTATCCTATGCACCAACGGGAATTCCCTCTATGAAAAATACTTCCGGTTTTTTTTCTCCGCGTGTTTTAGTGAGTTATTTCCAAATATTCAAGAATAATAACATGTGTCACTGGCCACCTGTATCGTACCCTCACATATTTTTATTTTTTTTGCTGCAGTTTATTATCCCTTTCTATCGCCAGTGGCGCGCCTAAACCCTACCTACCTAACATTATTTGTGAATTTTTGAAAAATATTAGGAAAAACATAACGCCCAGATGCTGGCTCGAACCCACACCTGTCAGGCGCCATTGGTTTCTGGCTTGTGGACAAGGCAAGTTAGTCCCGCCTTAGCCCACTTGGCCACAACGCTAGCCTAACATAGTCAGTTACTTCGTGTTTTGTGAAGGTTGCGACGGCGAAGCTATGGAAAACTACAAAAGTTTTCAGGTCCTGTTTCACTTTGTGTCGATGATCGACGCACCTCCGAAGTCGCCACAAATACAGGCCTCTACGATTGTTTTTTGCATTCTTTCACTGAGCATGTACTTCCTCCACCGTTTTTATACTTATCCCACTCGTTTTCTGGCTCTAACAATCGTCGTTTTCGGCAATTTGCCATATTTAAAAGTCACGCATCAAGCTTTGATAAAAGCAAAACAAGCCAAACCGGAACTTGGTTTCATATAACCTCGTTTTAATTTATAATGGCGATACCCACGAGTTTTTATGAGAGGTGCCGGAAAGTTGTGAATTCCGTTAAGTTGAAGCTTGATAACTCTAGCTCTACCTCTAACCCTTACCTTAGCGCTACATCTCTCTTAACATAATCCAACAGAATACCCGCTTGGGTGACAGATAAGTCAAAATGCCTAACACTCTGTCAGTTAGTTAGTTAGTTAGTTAGTTAAATAGATTAACGTCCCAGGACACATAAGCGTATAGGGGACGATATTCACTCTGTCAGAAAACTATAATCTTTATATATCGTGGAAAATGAAGGGTAGGTGGGTAATTTGGACCGTTATTCAACGTTTTTAATATTTAATCTTTAGAAGATAAAAAGGTTTCTAGTCTGAATGCACCGGAAAGATTCCAAGTTTTTAAAGAAAGACTTCTGCTGCAAGGTGTTGTCAACGAATTATGTCGTAAATCTCGCTGCATTTCAGTCAATGGGCAAAAAAAACTGATGGTTGGTTGGTTGGTTGTTTTATTAACGTCTTCTTCATCGAGATGATAAGACGTACGCACGCATTCACACACATTTATACCAGATACATACATACATCCATACATATAAAATACATAATTATATAAACTGAGCAACTGGAGAATCAATTAAAAAAATAAAAATAAATAATCAATTAAAAAAACAAAAAAACTGATCTCATGCCTTGCATACACGTAGTGAATACAATGTATCTGGATTACATGCAATACTTAGTGTTTTTTTATGGTTCCTATTACGCATTTCTACAGGGCTGTAGTTACTTGTACGGTACAGGAAAGGCAAGGAAGACGTAAAGGCTGAATAAGGAATAGGCATTGCACGTCTTTCAAATGGGATGAAATGGGTCAGCCATAAAGATTGGCATATTCACCGCATATGTCAGCTACAATATGGAACGCACTCATCAATAAGCGATACATTTCGTTCAGGGAAGGAAGAAGAAGAAGAAGAAAAAGAAGATATGATGATGATGATGATGATGATGATGATGATGATGATGATGATGATGATGATGATGATGATGATGATGATGATACGAGAAATAGTAGTTTGTAAAACAAATCAGAGCGAAAGAAAAGTGAGAGAGAGAGAGAGACAGAGAGAGAGAGACAGACAGACAGACAGACAGAGAGATTTTCTCGGCTGGGGTCTATCCCATTTGCAGTCTGTGCGGCCGCAAGCAGGTTAGAGATCAATCTTCCATCACTGATATTGCACTTTACCCTAGAAACTTGTTGATTCCGGAAGCGTCTGGTTGGCAGCATTAACCCCCGCCATTCAGTACCACCTTTACTTTCCATGACAGCATGTACACACCCTTTTTTGTCCGTTCCTTAGGTAATCTGCTCTTTTCAGCCATTTTCCAATTCGTATCAGCCGTATTTACAGTTTGTATCAGTAGCGTTTTTGAATATTAATTGTGGTCGGATCAGATGTAACCCTATTCACAGTACTTATTCCAATTTTTTTATCACTTGTGTTTTTCATTCGTATCACCCATGTTTTAATCTTAATATAAATAGTGTTGAGCCATTGTTTGGTGAATAACTCAGCACTAGTAGGGATTGTCAACATCTCAATTTTCTTCAGGTCTTAATCAACAGATGCCACGTTTTCTGCAAAGTAATAATAATAATAATAATAATAATAATAATAATAATAATAATAATAATAATAATAATAATAATAATAATAATGGACATTTATATAGCGCTATTACTTGTCTTTTTATAGACAAGCGCATAGCGCTTCACATGAAAAGAAAGAAACAAACATGAAACAACTTATAATATTGCATTCGAAATTATACAATGAGAAAACCTCACACACAAAATCAAAAAAATACATAAAGTTAACTTTCTGCAAACAAGTCATCACAATCTGAATCACAGCAAATCCACAAGTATTATAGTTGCTGGATTTCCCTGGGTAATCACCGATTTTACTGCATACTAATTTGCCGTGGAACTTGAACAGCTAGCTGGTACAGAGGTTTGACACAACCCCAGAGCCTTTGGAATGGAAATAAGAGCAGAGAAGACCAAAATGATGACAAACAACACAAATGGAATCAACACGGACATGAAGTCCAAGGCCAGTTCTTCAACAAGGTGCACAGTTTCAAATATTTAGGAGCAATTGTATCAGACAATGGGTCCCGATAGGAAGTCCTCTCCAGGGTAGCACAAACCAATGTTGCCTGACAAGGACAAAGCCCATTTGGAAAGACAGGATAATCAGTCTACACTCCAAGGTAAGGTTGCTCTGCTCCCATGTCATCTCCATCTTCCTATACTCTTGTGAAACATGGACCCTCACCGAAGACCTACAACAAAGAATACAAAGCATGGAGACGAGGTGCTACAGAAGACTTCTGGGCATTTGCTATACCCAGCAATTCACCAAAAACTTCTGGGCATTTCCTATACCCAAGCACATCACCAACGACGAAGTCCGACAGACCATCACACAAGCCATTGGACAACACGATGACATGATAACAATGGAGAAGAAACGGAAACTCCGATGATGTGGCTACCTCACCAGAGCATTAGGCCTTGCAAAGCCATCCTGCAAGGCACGGTGCTTGGAGGCAGAAGAAGAGGGAGACAGAAAAAGAGGTGGGAAGACAACATTCGAGAATGAACTGGCTTGACACTGAGCGAAGCCGTGAGGGTGGCTGAGAACAGAGAAAGATGGAGTGCTCTGGTTAAACGATCAAATGTGGTGCCCCCAACGACTTTTGAGTTTCGAGATAGGATAGGATAGGAATTTGCAGTGTGACTTATTTACCAAACAATGGCTCAAGTTCCTCTAGTATTTTGGAGGAGTTATTGCACTTGTGTTTGTAACAGACCAACCAACTACCAACGGACATCTATTCCCTCTGTCACTATCCTAAAGTTAAATCCAGTTTTTCACTCTTTCCACTGGAACTTTAAATAGTAATTAACACTCAATTTCAAGTTCATTTCAATGTACTGGGCAGGCGAGTCTCATAAGTACGCGATTGCTTGTATTAGAGCATGTGCGTGAGCGATTTGAGCAGAATTTTTAGAATGGAATCGAGCTTTCCTATCCCCTATCCTATTCTATCCCGTAACTCGGAGGTCGTAGGGGCACCACAGATGATCGTTTAACCAGCGTACTCCATCTTTCCCTGTCCTCAGCAACCCTGATGGTTTCGCTCAGTGTCAAACCAGTCCATTCTCGAATGTTGTTTTCCCACCTCTTTTTCGGTCTCCCTCTTCTTCTATCTCCTTGCAGGATAGTCTTTGCAAGACCTTATTATCTGGTGACGTGGCCATACCATCGGAGTTTCCGTTTTTTTACCACATCATCATCATCATCATCATCATCATCATCATCATCATCATCATCATCATCATCATCATCATCATCATCATCATCATCATCATCGTCGTCGTCGTCGTCGTCGTTGTTGTTGTCGTCGTCATCATCATCATCATCATCATTAGTGACGCGAATCAGAGCCACGGATCGGAGCATAATGAGACTGTAACCGGCTCTACACAGTGATATTCTACTCTTGCCATTTCCTGGAATGATAGCTTGTTGACGTGTAGTTGTATAGGCTTGTTAGTGAATAAAAGTCGGCATATGTGCTGCGTCTGCACAAACAAGCGAAACTGTGTCCTATTAGGCCTACTGATCCGAAACAGGCTGGACAGATCAGAGACAGGTTCAATCGTCATATCAGTAAGTTTTGGACTAAAATATTTATTTAACAATTTTTACTTTGTTGCTGTTGTGGTTGTTTTCTGCAGACACAGACAGTTTTATCAAATTTGCCAAACATAATAACTTCAAATCCAATTCACCCAGATAGAGCTAGAATTAAATACCTTTGTGTATAACAAAACATTTTCCCCACGGAGCTCGTATCTCCATAGGTCCCTCTTAGTAGCCTACGATATAAAGCGGACTCGATCGAATCCAGATA
>CM072519.1:37084951-37089951 GCA_036898135.1 Oncomelania hupensis | reverse complement strand
AAGGTCACTGCAAGACTGGAACTTGTCAATGATTTAGTTGCTGCAGATGCGGTGTATCTCAAAGATTGTAATAGTCGATTTCAGTCATTGAAGAGACCTTGGGAAACTGCTTCAGATCAGCAGAATCAGCAAGCAAAACGTGGCCGCCGAAAAAATGAAGCCTTTGCTGAGGCCTTTCAGAAAATTGCGCGTTTTCTTGAAGAAAATGACGATGAACAGATCACCTTCAATGATTTGATCTCAAAGATGAAAGAAATCAATGGAGGGGATGAAGCATACAGCTATACCAAGATGAAACACGAATTAAAGAAACGCTTTGGCGACGACGTTATAATCACATGTGTGGATGGGAAGGCTAACGTTGTTACGTGCAAAAAAACTGCATCTTCTATTCTGCACTCGTTTTATGCCAGACAAAGTAACGACGAGGAGGCCCAGAAGATACAGATACTCAAGGCAGCTACAGAGCTTATTAAAAGTGACATAAGTCTGTTATCCATCATCTTTGTTTGAATCTCCAGAAATAATGAGACTACCAAGCAAGGCATCACTGGCCGATGAGCTGTGGAAGATGGTTTCTGAACCTCCCATGTGTTCTCTACCCCGTGACCTCCAGTATGTTGTGGACGGAGGTTCCTTACTACAACGAGTACAAGCACCCTGGAAGCGGGGCTCCACATTCCAAAGCATTGTTGACTTTTACGTCAGTTATGTAAATAGCCAATATCCCCATGCCGTGGTAGTCTTTGGTGGATACGAGTCTGGACCCTCAACCAAGGATATGACCCATATAAGACGCACAAAAGGAATGAAAGGAGTACCGGTTCATTTTACTCCTGACATGGCCCTGCTGTCTACTAAAGAAATATTTCTTGCACACAAGGAGAACAACCATATATTCATATCTCTCCTTGGTTCATGCTTGGAGCGGACATGCACAGTCATACAAGCGAAGTCAGACGCTGACTTGCAGATTGTCCTGGCAGCTCAACAGGCAACTAAACACAAGAACGCGGCTGTGGTAGATGAAGACACGGACCTGTTAGTGTTGTTGAAGTATTACCTGTGTGCCGAAGACCATGATGTCTACTTCTATTCAGACAAAAACAGCAAAAGAAGAAAGTATGGGACATAAAACGACTTGCTGATGTCCTTGGGTTCCCGCTACGTCATCTCCTGTTAGTTCTGCACGCCCTTACAGGCTGTGACACCACGTCCAGGCTTTTTGGCATTGGCAAGGCTGTAGCTCTCACAAAACTGAGGTCCAGCACCTGCTTTCAAAAGGCTGCCAAAACTTTTCTGGAGGCATCTTCAGTGACAGAAGTAGAAGCAGCAGGAGAGACAGCCCTTGTACTCCTTTATGGTGGCGCGGCAAAGAACATGATAGAATAGACGAACTGAGGTATCGCACCTTCTGTAGGAAAGTGGCCCTTGGAACAACCTTTGTTCAGGTGAATACGCTGCCCCCAACGTCTGCGGCTGCACGATTTTACAGTCATCGCGTCTACTGGCAAGTACAAGAGTGGATGGGCAAGCAGCAGGACGCATGCCCAACAACATGTGGATGGAAGCTAGAGGGCAGCATGCTACTGCTGGTGACAACCATGCTTCCTGCTGCTCCACCTAAGCTGCTGAAGATAATCCGATGCTCATGCTCGGGAAATTCTGATGCCCATTCCCGCTGTTCATGCAGGAGGTACAGGCTTCTTTGTTCTCCTGCCTGCAAGTAGTGCCAGGGTCTTAGCTGCTGCAACACTCCCCCACCCCATCCCAATGAAGTGTAGCAGGATTGGAGCACAAATGTTCAGTCAGCCTTGTATGGTTTTGCGTTATTATATTAAGTTAAAGAAACTGACTGCATAGTACAATGCTTTGCAGTGTAATCAATATTTTTATATTGTTCATTGTTTATTATCTCTCTTAGGACATTTACATAACCTTTCTACATCATTAAATTTAACCAGTTAACAGTATTGTTAATTATCATAATGTTTTCGATAATGTATTTTTATTACCTTTCAAACGAGGTGCTACTTGATAGGGTCCTAACGATTTTTGTGGATTGTGACCTTGACCGTGACCTTTAAATAGCCGCTAAAAAGTATGCCGCACACCAACTGTGTCCGATTTTTTATGGGAAGTAGCGACTGATCGTGCCGTCATAATGCAGTGAAAATCTTTTCTATAACAATTTGTTTAGGGTCAAAGCATATTTTTTTATAGATCCCCCAGGCTATTAGTAGTTGTACTGAGTAGCAGTAGTAGTTGTAGTAGTTGTTGTTGTTGTAGTACGACGATGATGTCCACGTGTAAGGCGCAGCTTATCCAATTCAATTCAATTCAGTTCAATACAACTTTATTTATCCACATAGGGCAATTACAAGATTTAGAAGCAGCTCATATTATTAAAATAAATAAATACATAAAGAAGTTTAAAAAAAACTTTGAAATTTAAAAGTTTATCACACGATTTCATAAGCACATGTCCTACTATACAAACATAAACCAAACACACACGCACACACACACACACACCACGCACATCATGAACACTCACAGCCGACAGTTAAACAGTTAAATCAAATAAAAAAATGAAGGTAAGAAAATAAGGTAAGAATATCATCAATCAATCATCAAATCAATCGGTCGATAAACAATCAATCAATCCCTGAATCAGGCCATCGTCGAGCATTTAATTTTTTTTAACATAAATAAATAAATACATAAATTGCATTAGGGCGGTGGGGAAAATATTAAAGCGGAGATGATCGCATCAAATTTAGCAGTCGAATCGAGCAAGGAATAAAACTGTGTAAGCGGCGATTACCCTTACAAGCCGGTAAGGCAAAACGGCGCCCGGATGGTAGCACTGAGAATTCGCCCGCCAGAACATGCTCTGGTCTACAAATAATTCCGTTCGCCTTCTTGATGATTTGCCGATCGCAGAAAGAACCCAGGTCTCCATGCTGGCAACATGCTCACGGTTCACAGAAAAGAGAAAAATAAAGGGTCCGGGTTAAGTGCGCAAAAGGGGCGGATGATGGGGGCGGGAGCAGGGTTGGTGCACAGCGTAAGAGGTATGGGAGGGTAGTAATAGCAGCAGCAGCAGTATTAGTAGTAGTAGGAGGAGGTGGAGAAGGAGTAGTAGTAATAATAATTATTATTATTATATGGCGGAATGGGAGGCGACTGGTTCACTGCCTGGGAGAGAGGTTGTCTACCTTCCATTTGTTGGTTAGTCTATCTAGCCTTGAGTGGCTCCTGCTATGCAGAGTCCTTTGGAGTGGCCATTGGGTTATGCAGGACAAGGCGACACAATATAAGTTTTCCCCACCTGGCCATTCGTCTTCTGCTTTTGGTGGTGAGTAGGACTACATTGTCGGCAGGCATTTTATGCAAGTCAGTGGCAGTGACTTGTATGGAGTGTCGTGGCACTAGTAACCGGCAATCCGGTTTACCCCCAACACGCTTCACCGCCTTTCAAGATAACAATCTTTATGTCTCTCTTTTGGAGGGATACAGGAAAATAACAGTTCGGGTTGGGCCGTATTCTCAAGGTAGCGTGGCCGAGAGAAGGGAGTCAAATACTCAGCTCGGCGCAAGTAAAGTAAGTTAATTAATTAATTAATTAATTTAATTAATTAATTACCTAATAAATAAATGTACAATAAGCGGTACCGTATTCCAAATTTTTAAAAAGTGGAACACGTGGTTGTCATAAAATCACCCAGTGATTAAAACCACAACAGCGTTAAAAACACAAGACGACAGAGACAGACGGGAAGACAGAAACAGAGAGCGAAAAAAACATTCTTGTTTGTTTGTTTGTTTGTTGTTGGAAACCTTTAAAAAAATAGAGATTAAGATGTTAGAAATTAGAGAGAGAGCAAGAGACAGACAGACAGAGTGAGAGAGAGAGACAGACGGACAGACAGATGGAGGAAATGAATTGGCTTTAACATTTTATGTGTACTCTTATTTTTATTGAACATACTTTTGTACAAATAAATAGTGACACAGACCAACCATCAGTTTGTATTTGAAACCGATACCGCTACAAAAAATGTTTTACTCTTCCGGCTTATTTACTTCCAATTCCCCTGTTTTACGACTTCAGCTGCAAATCTTAATATAATCCCAAGATCTCTGGAGTGATTCGGAGTGAGTTAGTGCCAATACGCGAGCCCACAACGCATGCAATTTATTTTTCCTTTGATGTTTAATGTTACTGTTACTTTCTCGTCTTTTCTTCCGGTTTTTCCGTCCTCAGTGTAAATTCTCCGTTCTCCTTCTCGTCTTGTTTTCTTCTTTTTTTTTTTCAGTTCTCACGTTCCGTTCACTTTATTGCCTATTGTCCAATTCCCAGTAGGATAAGGGAGAGATGTATAGGTGCTATCATGACACACTGCGTATCTGAGACTACTGAGGCTTGCTTTCGTCCCTCCATTTATCTCTGCTACTCGTTATATCACAGGCTACATGTATACGTGGTTATATTCTAGTCCTATCCTATCCTATCCCATAACTCGGAGGTCGTAGGGGCACCACAGATGATCGTTTAACAACCGTACTCCCATTTTCCCCTGCCCTCAGCAAGCCTGATTTTTTTCGCTCAGTGTCAAACCAGTCCATTCTCGAATGTTGTCCTCCCACTTTTTCGGTCTCCCTCTTCTTCTACCTCCTTGCACTGTGCCTTGCAGGATGGTCTTAGCAAGACCTGATGATCTGGTGACGTGGCCATACCATCGGAGTTTCCGTTTTTTCACCACTGTGAGCAGGTCATCGTGTTGTCCAATGGCTTGTGTGATGGTCTGTCGGACTTCGTCGTTGGTGATGTGCTGGGTATAGGAAATGCCCCAAAGTCTTCTGTAGCACATCATCTCCATGCTTTGTATTCTTCGTTGTAGATCTGCTGTGAGGGTCCATGTTTCGCAAGCATATAGGAAGATGGAGATGAAAAAGGAGCGCAGCAGCCTTACCTTGGAATGTAGACTGATGGC
>CM072519.1:36987451-37079951 GCA_036898135.1 Oncomelania hupensis | reverse complement strand
GGGTGGGAACAGTGTTGTTGTGAATTGTTTACTTTGATATTATAGGCCTAATGTTTTTCACTAAACCTAAAAATCGCTGAGTATTTATTCGGTGTACCGAATGCAGGTCCAAAATTTGCCCGGCAAGTGATAACAAATGTTTTCCGAGTTTGGCATCCTTGGGGCTTGTGTGGAGAGTATAACCATCTCCACATGTGTTTTTGCAACCAGAAACAGCACAATATCTCCCTCCTCCTTTTGTACTCGTACTGGGTTTTTCTTCGTCGGCCATGCTGTCTACTAAACATGTGACGTCACAGCTCTTCTTAACGAGGAGATTCGTTGTCGAGTCGCAAATATGGAACATTATTGTTTTTAATTAAAATAAAATAATAGGCTCCGTTTTGAAATATTTCGCCGTTATCAATAAGTTTATTAATCTTTTACATTTGTTCTGGAAAATTATCAAAATTCATTTCGCTTGGCCTTTAAAAGCGCCACTGATTCCTATCACAAGTTGTCAGTGAAAAGATCGAACGAAAGTCAAAGCTTTACGTCCTGATTTTTAAAAGTCGAGGACAATAATATTGGTTTTTAAAAAAACCTTTAAAAAGTATAAAAATCATACCAGGTTTGAAATTTTATCATCATGCTTGGGCGAGAAGGCCGGCAACCGGTCGACAAGATAAACAGATCTAAAAACACCGAAACGAGGAAAAAACATAAAATCTTTGCGCGTGGCCATAATCCATAGACCTCAAAAAGGAAACTCCAATGTTTTGCTGAGTGGCAGTCATTATAATGCCATAAAAATATGTAAATGGATGGGGGTTAACAATGATCAGAACAACCCACTAACTGTACGACAGCTCAAGAAATTTTTTTTGTTTAAATTCTATTATACCATATAAATAATGTGTACAATTAAACAAAATATAAATATATTACATTACCGTAATTTTAAATGATTAAAGTCCTATAGTGAAATGGAACAAAGTTAAATAAAAGTGCAACTAACGGGGAACTAGCGCCTAAAAGATGGCCCGGCGACCTTCCGGGGTTTTTGGGTTTTAACCGGAGAAGTAAGAGCCACCGTCCGAGGAGGGCAAATCACGGAATCAAGCAGACCTTTGGTCTCATCAAATCCGTCTTTGGAGACAGAAGGAGCAAATCGGTCGAGAAACGTCTCCTTCGCGAGAAGGGCAAGAGGATGAGAGCGGGGTACCGGAACGACTTCTCTCCGGGACCTCGATGGGTTCACCTATGACCGGGAGCCGAGCCAAAGGGGTCCTCTCATGTCCGGTTTCCGAAACATTTGTAGTGATTCGTCCAGGAATAGAGGCGGCCAACTTATCTACATTCTCAGCGAGGGAAGTGACCAACTTGATAAAGTTATCAATCATCTTTTCTAGTCGAGTAAAAGCCACCCCGTGCTCGTAGCCTGGGTCCGGCGTCGGTTTATTAGGTTTATTCAAGGGTCGGAACTCACCCGGTCGAGTCCGATCCATAATAGGGCCCCCAACAGTTTCGCGCTATGTCGCCAGGTGACAAGGCGATCCGGGAACCAGAGGGCGAAACGCAGCCAAATGAGCTGGGAGGGCGGCTGACGCGGCGATCGCAGCACTTGAGTTTACCGGGGTGGAAGAGGCGCGAGACACCGAGTGCAGTATTATGGCCTGTCTTAATTGGAAGGTTCGAGGAGGTTCAATAACTTTTTTTTCGAGGTTTTCAGATCCCGAATCTAGGTTGCTGAATCTGTCGGACAAAAAAATGTTCAGGAACCTAGGTTCGGGATCTGAGATTGATCCTCGAAAATAAGTTTTTAAATTTCCCCGAACCTGCCATGAACCTTCCAATTAAGACATGCCATCACGGAGTCAAGTTTTATTTGATAGTTTGCCAAATGAATTGCTTGAGCACGGGGCATGTAGGTCTCTGCTCGCAATTGGTTCGCCAGGAAGCGCTACTTTTGAACAGGCATTCTGCTTTTGGCCTTCATAGAGAGAGGATGCTTACTGCTTACGCTGCTCTATGGTTCAACTAGCACGCTCTGCCACTATTTGTTGCTGTATGCCATTGCCTACCTTTGCGCTCCCACACAGTGATGCTCTTCCCCTGGTGGGGATACTACCCAGCACACTGTGGGTCGGTCGAGGCCCTACTTGCACACCCCTGCTGTACGCCGATGCACTTCGCCTTCTGATTTTTGCGCTCCCCCTTAGCGTTGCACATCCCCGGGAGGGGAGCTGCCCTGCACGCTCTGGTGCGGTCGAGGCTTTTCTGTCGCCTTGGTGTTGCCACTTTACATCACGCTTTGCAGTGTGGCTTCTACGTTGTCGTCATTCTACGCCCACTCACTGCCTCCTTGCCACCGCCTCGCCATCGTACGCCTCGTAGTGAGCGCCTTCGTTGCCTTGTCCGCGCCACATCGCCTTTGCTTGCTGTCTGCCGTGCGAGCCAGACGACTTCGATAACTGTATATCCTTTTTAGCTTTTTTACAGGTTATTTCCCCCCCCCCCCCCCCTACTACGTAAGTCCATTGTGTGTTTGCGTGTGTGTACGTTAGAGATAGTTTTTTACTGTACTTTTTACTTCGCTTTGGCCTGCGGGCCGGCCTTTCTTGGCCTTGTCATGTCGGACACCGACGACGATGCCTGGGAGCGTGTTGGCGACTCCCAGGTAGACCAGGATCGTTCCCGATCGCCTATCGAACATCTCTCGGACGACGATAGCGATGATGCCTTGTCCCCTGGTGGACGCGCTTCCTCTCACCGACTTGATGATTTCCTTCATTCCGAACCCAAGGCCCCTTCCTTGGGTAGGAAAGCCGCTAAGAAAGCCGCTGCTGCTTCTACTCGTGCCCGCTTGATGGCCAGTTGTCACAAGGCTGGTATCCTGTCCAAGCCTTCTCGACCTCTTACCCCCCGTCCTGGGGGCTTTTCTCCTGCCTCGCCCCGCCATTCGAGGCGTGGTCGTGGGCTCGGTACTTCCTCCAAACGTACCGTTTCCTATGGTGATGTCCCTCAGGACCCTTCACGGTCTTCTTCTCCTGTTCCGATGGCCGATGATTCTGCCTCGGCTGTCCCTGAGTCGGTTGCTCAGAGCTCTCCTTCGCCAGCTGCTCACTCCCCGGACCCCTCCTCTTCTGAGCAGGTGACGACCGGGGCCGTGGATGATGTACCTGTCTCTGATGCTGGATCCCCTGGTGCTCCCTGTCACGAAGAAAGGGATTTGGGGGAAGGGGGTAAGCTCTTAATCTCTAGCGCTGTGTTGTCTCCTTTGATAGACCAACGTGCGATGACATTCCAGAGATTAAAGCAAGGCCAAATTAATAAGTGATAAATAGAGTAAAGACGAGAAGGAAAAGTAAATGTACTAGTTAAGAAATTCACTGTCAAAGGCCAGTCAAGGAAATTGCGATTTCTGTAACTATCTACTTTTAATAATTGAAAAGGGAGAGTCTAGGTCAAATTGTTCTATAGTGATTCATTGGCGTGGCGTCTCTAGTACTGAGTAGTCCGGTGATATTCGGGAAAGTCAATCTTATGGGTACTAGAGCTATCGTAGACTGATCACATCACAGGGTGGGAGAGTATCTGTATGGGGGCCAGAGTTTCTGTGATAATCTGGCGAGTGGGGGGTCTCTCAGGCTTAGGCACTTAGCTGTGGACTGCAGTGCGGCGATTTGTCCAGGATCCTCTGGATGGCTTGCCAGTGATGGTGCAAGCGTGGTTGGAAAGATGCAGGTCAGTGGTCACGCGGGGATGACTCACGGATCACGAGTGCTAGTGGTGTTGTTGTGTTGTGGTACAGGCGTTGAACTTGGCTTACGTGGCTAGCCGGTTCAGAAATTGCGAAGTCCCAAATCACGCGTCTCATTGACCTCCCGGGTTGTTGGGGGCCTGCAGCGGGTCAGCGATTGGGGGATGATACCAGTCCGGGGCGATGCGTCCGGCACAGGAACCCGTCTGCAACGTGTACAGACGCTGTATCAGCTGGGGATAGGGATAATGCGAATTCCGGGCCTGTTGTACAGTCACCCTTCTCAGAATTCAAATTGGTGTGACCGGTCAAGAGTTGAATCAGTGCACATACCAACAGTCAAACAATGCTACTAGATTTACTGGGCCAAAGTGGAGGTTACTGGCAGCCACTAGTAAAAGTACATTCGGCGCATTTAGGATGGGGATGGCAACAGGGCAAATATTTATACATCGGGAGGCATGGGGGAAAGCAATAATAGGGGTACAGGACAAATGGGTTGTAGGTCTGGGCCGTACTTGGGATTCTAATCTATAGGGAGGGGGTAGCATGGCATGGGATATTTCTACATGGGGCAACGGAGTATACAAGCATAAATTCAAACACGTCATGAGTTATGTACAAGGTAGAAAGTATGTGCAAGGGAGAAAACACACGTCCTAGCAGTACATCAGAGCAAAATTATAAACATGGACATGCATACTGACAGGACGCATGAACATGATGGCAAACGGCAGGTGATGGGGTTGCTATATGACAACGAGTAAATTCCCTCTCTTACCTTGGTTTAAGACGGGTGGAAGCACAAGGATACTGACGAAACTCAGAGGTCGCTCGGTGATGGCGGCGTGGATTCGAACAGGTTGTGACTTCGAGGCAGGGAAGTTAGCATCTGACACTAAGCCTTGGTCAGTAGCAGACTTTAAGGCGATCCTGGGGGCGGGGCTTAAGAGACTGTGCGAGCCTGCTAGGTAGTGATGGCTGGTCAAGAGGAATGATGGCTGGTTTGAAGCGATCGTCGCTGGCTGTGCGGGGTGGTCGGATGGTTGCAGCCGGGCCTCAGGGGTGCAATTGTCCGCCTCGTCACAGAGGCCCCCCCAAGGAAAAAGGCGAGGACGTAGGACTCGACGAAGGCGCGGCCAATCAGCTCTGAGGTCGGCTGCCGGGTGCGACGATGGGTTGTGATGATCCGGGTGATGCGGGGCGATGCAGGGTTCCGGGTACGGTGGCGGATGCCCAAGGCTGGGGTCCGCGGAGCTGCCGGGTTTCGGCTACGGTTAGTGGGCGGCGGCAGGAATGAAGGCTGGGGCGTCGGCCCTCAGGGGCGACTCGATGGAGTCGGTGGCGGGGTGACGGCTGAGGAAGTCTGCGCCGTGGTTGTCTTTTCCAGGGATGTGTTCCAGCTGGAAAGAGTATGCCTGGAGCAGCAGAGCCCACCTCATTAGCCGGGCGTTGAGCGATTTGGATGTCGCCAAGAAGGAAAGCGGCTGATGATCCACTTGGACTGTAAAGTGCGAACCGTAGAGATACAGTTGGAACTTCTGGACTGCCCAGACGAGGGCGAGACACTCCTTCTCCGAGGTGGCGTAGTTTTGTTCGGCCGGCTTGAGTTTCCGGCTGGCGTACGCGACGGGGAAGAGCGTCGGGGCGTCCGAGGAGTCCCGTTGGAGCAGAACGGCTCCGAGGCCTACGTCGCTGGCGTCTGTGCGCAGGACGAAGGGTTGTCCGTGGTTGGGGAGTCGTAGGACTGGCTGGGACGTCAGCTTGCCCTTGAGCTCCTGGAAGGCAGCTTCGCATTGCGGGTCCAGATGACTCGGTCCGGTGCGGTTTTCCGGGTCAGGCTTGATAGTGGCGCGGCGATCCCGTTGTAGCCGGGTACAAACTTCTGATAGAAGCCACTCAGTCCCAGGAAGGACTGAACATCTTTCTTGGTCTTGGGGCGTGGCGCGTCTCGAAGGCGCTGGACGGTCTTTTCCAGAGGCCGGAGCTGTCCACGGCTGATGGTGTGGCCAAGAAATTCCAGCTCTTGATAGCCGAACTGGCATTTGGTCGGCCGGGCAGTAAGGCCAGCTTCTCTGAGGCGGCGCAAGAGTTGGCGCACCACTCGCAGGTGCTCCTCCCATGTCTCCGTTGCGACGAGTATGTCGTCCATAAAAGAGTGTATGAACGGACAGTGGAGGGGGTCCAACAGCTTCCGCATCATCGTGCTGAAAATACTTGGGGCATTGTGCAGACCAAACGGCAGAACGTTGAATTCGTAGTGGCCGTCCATCGCGCTGAAGGCTAGGTACTGGCGGGATGAAGGGTGCACGGGAATCTGATAAAAGCCTTTGCTCAGATCCACCCTGGAGAAGTATCGGGCGGATTGTAGCTTTGCGAACAAGTCCGTGGGGTCGGATAGGGGTCCGGGCACGAACTGGGTTACAAGGTTCAACTGCCGGAAGTCGATACAGAGGCGATGTTCTCCGCTGGGCTTCCGTGATAGAACTATTCCTGCGCTGTAGGGGGAACGGGAGGGAGCGATGACTCCGGCTTGTAGCAGAGCCTCTACTTCCGTTCTTACTACTTGCTGCTGGGGAAGTGGGACGGGGTACGGTTTCTGGCGGACGGGAGTGGGGTCCGTCAGGGTTAGTCGGACTTCTTCTAGGTCCGTCCTCCCAGGAATGTCGGTGAGGACTTCCCTGTGTTCTGCTACGATGGCGCGTAGCTGGTGTTGCTGGCCGGCGGGAAGTGAGGGGTCCAGAGAGACGTCCCGGAAGGATTCCTTCCCTTTTAGTGGAAATTCGGCGACGCCGGTCTCTGTGCCATCCACTTCGACGGCCAGCGCGACCGTGAGTAGTGAGTGGGAGTCTGGGGCGGGTGCAGGTTGCTCCAGGTACCGCTTGAGCAGATTGATGTGGTGGGTCCTGGGTTTTCCGCCTACCTCGATGCGGTAGGTGGTGCGCGAGAGCTTCTCGAGCACCGGGTAGGGTCCCTGCCAAGCTATGTCTAGCTTGTTCGTGCCGCTGGGGAGAAGCAGTAGGACTTGGTCTCCTACCTGTAGCTCTCGGTCCCGGGCGCGGCGGTTGTGGTAGCGGGCTTGTCGCTCTCTCGCCTTCTTCAGGTTGGCGGAGGCGGCTTTCCATGTTGCCTTGAGGGTTTCTTGTAGCTTCGTGACGTATTTTGTAGCGTCGACCGGTGCCTCGTCCAGTTTGGCGTCGGTCCAGCTACGTCGCAAGGCGGCTAGAGGTCCGGAAAGGGGTCTTCCGAAAAGCAGCGTGGAAGGCGTGTATCCGGTGGAGGTGTGCGGGGTCTCTCGATACGCGAAGAGCGCTGACGCGACGTATGTGTCCCACGCTTCCGGCTGTTCGTCGGCGATCTTGCGGATAATCGAGATAAGTGTCCCGTTTAGGCGCTCGACCTGTCCGTTGCTAGCGGGGTGGTAGGGTGGAGTCCGGATATGGCGGATGCGGAGTAGTTGAAAAGCCTCCTGCATAAGTTTTCCGGTGAACTGGGACCCGTTGTCGGTCAGGATGTTGTCCGGGAATCCGACTCGAGTGAATATGGTGACGAGCGCGTCGGCGACTCGGGCGGCGTCGATCTTCGGTAGAGGAACGGCTTCGCACCACATCGAGCAGGCGTCGACGAGGGTTAGTAGGTACTGGTTCCGCTTCTTGGTCCGCGGGAGGGGTCCTACAATGTCAACAGCCACTCGCTGGAAGGGCGTTCCGACAACGACGGTGGGGCTGATAGTGACCGGGACGGTGTGATGGCGGGGCGAGTATCGTTGGCACTGGCTACAGGACTTGACGTAGCGCTTCACGTCATCGGTCATCCCGGGCCAGTGATACTGAGCGCTGATGCGTAGAGTGGTCGCTCCTATGCCCATATGTCCGCTTAGGGGCATGCTATGGCCAAGCTCCAGGACTTGGGGGCGAAGTGTCGCAGGCACGACTAGTTGAGTATGGTCGTCCTTCTGGCGGAAGAGGAGTCCGTCTTCGACGAAAAAGTCCCCGGACTTGGGTGGAGTGCGTGCGGCGGGAAGCTTTCCGTAGCACTTGCGGAGGGTGACGTCGCTTTCTTGGGCCTTCCGGATCTGTTCCGGCATCTGGTTGGGTATCGGGGGTGGAGTCGCGGCTGTTTTCGCCTGTGCGCGCGTCTGGACGGCGGCCATCGATTCCACAGGCTGGGGCGGCATCCCCAAGAAAACGTATCGGCATCCTAAAATTAAGTCGTACAGGGGCTGGTCCATTACTGCAGCTTGAATGGTCCCCGTTACGTATCGGCTGGTGACTTGGATCCGGGCTATAGGGAGCGTGGTGCTGGGTTGGGACGCGTCGGCCAACTTCAGGGTGATAGTCTCGCCGGTCAGGTCTTGTTCCCTGATGAGCGAGCGGCGGACGACGGCGTCGAAGGTAAGTCCAGTGTCGTAAAGACAGTGGGCTGGGCGATCGTTGACTGTCACTTGCTCGGTGACGGCCGGTCGATCGGCGGGAGTAGCGACGGGGGTGACAGGGGTCCCGTCGGGGGTAACTTGGCGTAGGGCTAGTACGGTACCTTGTTTGCGACGCTGGTCGCTGATGCGTCGAAAACATTTCTCCCGGGTGTGTCCTCTGCGTTGGCAGTAGCCGCAGTAGAGCTCTGTGCTCCGCTTCCCTGGCTCTGCTGTGGGGGTTGGGCGTCCTTTGGGCGGCGGTGGACGGTGGTTCGCCGGCGGGACTGGCCGGCGAGGCGGGCGGCGGGTATCTGGCGACGAGGGTGCGGGGGGATCACGGCGAGGCTGTCTGTCGTCGGGATGGGCGGTGAGGTATCGATCCGCGACGATGATCAAGTCTTCAAGGCGAGCGGCGCCTTGTTCGGCGGCGAATGTCCGGAGTTCCGCCGGCATTGTGCCTCGGAGTTGCTCGGCGAGCATCAACTCTAGTAATCCGTCATAGGTCCTGGGTTCGTCCGTTTGCTCAATCCATTTATCCCGTAGCGTAGCTAGACGGTCGGCAAACTGCGTGAACTTCTCCCCTCTCTCTCTCCGGGAGTTCCGGAAACTCTTGCGATAGTGCTCACCTGAGAGCTCAAAGCCATGTAGTAGGGCTCTCTTGAGGGCGGGATAGTCTCCCTCCTCGGAAGTCGGTGTCTTGGCCAGAATCTCATAAGCCTTTCCCTTGAGGCCATGACTGAGCTTGCGATACCAGGACTGGGGGTCAAGACCGTTTTCTCTCGCGACTCGCTCGAATCGGGCGAGATAGACTTCAATTGTTTCGTCCCGTTCGACGAATGGGTCCAGGGGGAAGTTCATCCCCGGAATCGGCGGGGGGGGTGCGGGTATTCCGGTGCTGGTGGCGAAGCTGGGGGCGATGAGCGAATAGTCTTCGCTAGCCGGCGATGCGATCCCTAAATCGCGGCGGTCGCGCTCAAGTTGGAGGAGTGCTTGGCGCCGTTCGAGCTCCCTGTCTTTTCTCTTCTCTTCGAGTGCCGCGACCCTCTCGTCCTCCTCCTTCTTCCTTGCGGCGGCCCTCTCCTCCTCTGCTATTCTCTCTTTCGCCTCCTCTCTCCTCCGCTGGGCGGCCCTCTCCTCCTCTGCAAGCTTCTCCTTCGCCTCCTCTCTCCTCCGCTCGGCGGCTTTCTCCTCCTCTGCAAGCTTCCGGGCGGCGGCCCGTTCCTCAGCGGCGATGCGCTCTTTCTCTTCCTCCTTCTTCAGTGCCGCTGCTCTTTCTTCCTCCCGCCTCTTCGCATCTCGCTCTTTGGCCCTCTCCTCCCTCTTCAACTTTTCCTCTGCCACGTCAGCCTCCACGTTCGCCAAGACGTAGTCTTTGAGTTCGGTGCCGGCGAGCCCTAAGCTCTCGCCAATACTCTTGTACTTAAGAGCAAGCTCTCCCCGGTCGGCCATGGTAAGAGAGGCAACTTACCCTGCAAAAGGTCCTAACCGGATGAGGGGTGCACGCGAGGGGTATACTGACGGAAAACAGGGGGGTGGGCTGGATGAGCTACGATGAAAACTGCAAAGGGGCGAATGCAACACAACCACAAAGACAAAATGCAATCAATCAAAAAATCACAAAAAATGAATGCAAGAAAAAAGCCTGTTGAGAGATCACCACTCGGGAAAGCCAGTAAGGGACCTATGGGGCTATGCTAACTACTACTAGGCCTAGTGGGCTGGGTCCTATCTATACTGGGCTGGGGGGGAAATCTAGCTAAGTCCTAAGTCTAGTCAAGTTGGGATGGGAGCCTAAGTCTTCTAGTCTCGTCGGTTGGAGGGGGAAACCTAAGTCTTCTGGTCTCGTCGGGGTCGCCAAAATTAATGTCACGAAGAAAGGGATTTGGGGGAAGGGGGTAAGCTCTTAATCTCTAGCGCTGTGTTGTCTCCTTTGATAGACCAACGTGCGATGACATTCCAGAGATTAAAGCAAGGCCAAATTAATAAGTGATAAATAGAGTAAAGACGAGAAGGAAAAGTAAATGTACTAGTTAAGAAATTCACTGTCAAAGGCCAGTCAAGGAAATTGCGATTTCTGTAACTATCTACTTTTAATAATTGAAAAGGGAGAGTCTAGGTCAAATTGTTCTATAGTGATTCATTGGCGTGGCGTCTCTAGTACTGAGTAGTCCGGTGATATTCGGGAAAGTCAATCTTATGGGTACTAGAGCTATCGTAGACTGATCACATCACAGGGTGGGAGAGTATCTGTATGGGGGCCAGAGTTTCTGTGATAATCTGGCGAGTGGGGGGTCTCTCAGGCTTAGGCACTTAGCTGTGGACTGCAGTGCGGCGATTTGTCCAGGATCCTCTGGATGGCTTGCCAGTGATGGTGCAAGCGTGGTTGGAAAGATGCAGGTCAGTGGTCACGCGGGGATGACTCACGGATCACGAGTGCTAGTGGTGTTGTTGTGTTGTGGTACAGGCGTTGAACTTGGCTTACGTGGCTAGCCGGTTCAGAAATTGCGAAGTCCCAAATCACGCGTCTCATTGACCTCCCGGGTTGTTGGGGGCCTGCAGCGGGTCAGCGATTGGGGGATGATACCAGTCCGGGGCGATGCGTCCGGCACAGGAACCCGTCTGCAACGTGTACAGACGCTGTATCAGCTGGGGATAGGGATAATGCGAATTCCGGGCCTGTTGTACAGTCACCCTTCTCAGAATTCAAATTGGTGTGACCGGTCAAGAGTTGAATCAGTGCACATACCAACAGTCAAACAATGCTACTAGATTTACTGGGCCAAAGTGGAGGTTACTGGCAGCCACTAGTAAAAGTACATTCGGCGCATTTAGGATGGGGATGGCAACAGGGCAAATATTTATACATCGGGAGGCATGGGGGAAAGCAATAATAGGGGTACAGGACAAATGGGTTGTAGGTCTGGGCCGTACTTGGGATTCTAATCTATAGGGAGGGGGTAGCATGGCATGGGATATTTCTACATGGGGCAACGGAGTATACAAGCATAAATTCAAACACGTCATGAGTTATGTACAAGGTAGAAAGTATGTGCAAGGGAGAAAACACACGTCCTAGCAGTACATCAGAGCAAAATTATAAACATGGACATGCATACTGACAGGACGCATGAACATGATGGCGAACGGCAGGTGATGGGGTTGCTATATGACAACGAGTAAATTCCCTCTCTTACCTTGGTTTAAGACGGGTGGAAGCACAAGGATACTGACGAAACTCAGAGGTCGCTCGGTGATGGCGGCGTGGATTCGAACAGGTTGTGACTTCGAGGCAGGGAAGTTAGCATCTGACACTAAGCCTTGGTCAGTAGCAGACTTTAAGGCGATCCTGGGGGCGGGGCTTAAGAGACTGTGCGAGCCTGCTAGGTAGTGATGGCTGGTCAAGAGGAATGATGGCTGGTTTGAAGCGATCGTCGCTGGCTGTGCGGGGTGGTCGAATGGTTGCAGCCGGGCCTCAGGGGTGCAATTGTCCGCCTCGTCACACTCCCTCACAGGTGTCCACCGGTGCTTCTGCTGTCTCTTCTGTTACTGGGCCCTCGGGCTCCTCTGCTGCTGGCTCCCAGCAGGCCTCTTCTGCTTCTGTGGGCCAGCCCCGTTCGTATGCAGCTGCTGCACGCGCTGGTGCAAATCTGCCTTCCAATGCCACTCGTACTCATCGTCCGACTTTTTCGAGGCCTCGTGCTGACGTTGTCGACTTTCCCGTCGTGATACGGGATCTGGGTGGCGGCCCTGCCACATTCTCTGGTCTGGGACCATTTCTGCGTGCCCAGACTCTCGCCTCCCTGGCTGGGGAGGTCTCATCCATCCGCCAGGGTCCCTCTGGGGACTGGCTGATTGGTTGCGTCTCAGCAGCCCAACAGGGTGTTATCTTTCGCTGTTCCTCTCTTGGAGGGATCCCCATCTCTACGTACATACCGTCTGCCACCACCATTGGAGTGGTGCGCGGTCTTCCTCCGCTGGACGACGACCGCTCTTTTCTTGAGCAGGTCAAGCGTTCCCTCTGCGCCAGTGGACATCAGGTCCAGGCTGTAGCTCGCCTCCCCCTGTATGGGGGTTCTATGTCCAATAGTATTAAGATCACATTTATTTCTAAGGTTCTGCCTTCTGAGGTCACTCTTGGCCGAACTATCTATGCTGTTGACCCTTTTGTGGCACCGGTGGTCAGGTGTACCCGCTGTCAACTTCTGGGGCACCAGAGGTGGCAGTGTCGTCGCCGGCGCGACCGGTGTGCCAAATGTGGCAAAGATCACCGTACGGCCGAATGTACTAGCTCTACTTTTCACTGCTACAACTGTGACGGTGCGCACTCAGCTGCGTGGAGTGGTTGCCCGGAGGTACAGGTCTCCCGCCGGGCCAACCGCCTTCGGGGCTCCACGTATCTCCCTTTTTCGCAGGCTTTAGAGCTGGCGCGTTCTGGCGCTGGCGGCTCGCCGCCTACTGACGCCTTTCGGCGCTCAGCTCCCTCTTCACTTCGCACCCGGCTTCCTCAGTCTTCGGGTCCCTCTGACCTGTCCACTTCTTGCCCTAAGGGCTCTTCTAAACCATTGCTCTCCCCTTCTGCTCCTCGCTCGTCCTCCCCTCCCCCGGGCCCTCCCGCTGGGGGGGGGGGGGGGGGGGGGTTCGACGACTGCGACTTCGGAGTCACGCAGACCAGCCGCTTCGTCTCGCCCCAAGCCTTCCGCTGGGGCCACCTCGTCTCTTTCGCTGGGTGCCGCGCGCGGAGCCCGCGAGCCCGCTGTTCGCCCTAGCACTTCAGCGTCCACCCCGCCGCGCCCTTCCGGCGTTGCTCGTGGGGTAGCTGGCCCTTCTGCCCAGAATCAGCCGGATGCTTCGCCATCTCGGCCTGTAAATGTCCCAGTCTCTTCTCTCCCGGTTTTCTCGGCTCTGCTCTCCCAGCTCACCTCGCTGGAGACCCCCATGCTGGCCGGGCTCTCTGACTTGTCGTCCGAGCTGGCCCCTATTAGACTTCTTGTCTCCACACTCTTTAGCATTATTAAATCTCTTGTTTCGGCTTTTGCTGATCATGCCACGTTGCAAGTACACTCCACCTAAACTTATCTCTCTGCTGTCCATCATCATGGCAGCCTTCCAAACCTTCCAAGTCCTGCAAATTAATTGCCGGTCTGTGGGTCCCCTTCGGGACTCCTTACCTCTCCTCTCACATGATATTGATCAATCTCACCTCCTTTGCTTTCAGTCTTTAAATTGTATGGCTCGAGATTTGCCTCGAATCCCTGGTTTTCACTACCCTCCCCTCTTCACTACGAATGAGGATGACAAAGTATATGTCGCCTCTTATGCCCGTCTTGGCCTCTCTCTGACGTAGACGAGGGTGAGGGTGGTGGCTTCACCTCTGCTGCCAAGATTACCTTCTGTAACGACTCCTTGCTACCTCACCTTTACATTTTAAACTATTACAACCCCACGGGTTGTATGTCCTTTGACTGGCTTGCCGACATTGTTGGGGACGAGGACTGGCTAGTCCTTGGCGATTTCAATCGCAGAGATGACTCCTGGGACCCAGCTTTTCCTTCCTATTCTTCTGCTATTCGTGAGGCCTTGGCTGCGGCCAACCTCTCTCCTCTCAACGATGGGTCTATTACCCACATTCCGGACTGCTCGACCCGTTCATGTACCGTCATTGATCTGAGCCTGGCTACCCCTTTGGTGGAAGCCTGTGCTGAGTGGGCGACTGCTGCCGACCCTGCTTTTTCTGACCATCTTCCCATACTTATTCGTCTTGGCGTCTCGCCGCAGGTCGCCTCTGAGGCACCCTCTCTTAACTTAGCCAAAATTGATTGGGAGCGGTATTCAGCTCTACTAGCTCCTACTGTCTTTCCGCCTGACCTCTCTGTCGATGCCACTGAGACTTTCGTGTGTCACGTTGTAACCTCTATTGCCACTATTCTGGCGCCTCGACCCTGCGCCTCCTCCACCAGGACTCCCATGCCCTGGTGGAATGACGCTTGCCGGGATGCTGTTCGGGCTAAGCGACGTGCTTACGCCGCCTATAGACGGGTTAATACCCCTATCACCCATGCTCTCATGAAGTCTACCAAGAGTACTGCTAAGCGTGCGGTTGCCGCAGCTAAACGAGCCCATTGGTTGTCCCGTCTCTCTGGCGACCAGGGCCTAGGTCAACTTTGGACAAACCTGCGCAAGTTACGCGGGTCTTACCGTCCTATTAATCCTGACCTGACCTCCGGTTCTGAAGTTTTCACCTCAAATGATACTAAGGCAGCTGCCTTTCTCTCTAAATTTGTCTCCGTCAGCGACGGTAGCCTTCTCTCCCCTGCCGAGGCCAGTCGTAGGGCTGCTGCTGAAGCCATCTTTCCTCCCCTGGTCATGCCTCAGTCTTCCCGCTCCCCGCTGACCATGGCAGAACTCTTGCGCGCTCTCCGCGCCTGCCCGGACAGCAAGGGTGCGGGCCCTGATGGAGTACATTATTTAATGATAAAACGTGCCCCCCTTTCTTTTAAAACGCAGCTCTTAGCTCACTTTAATAAATGTTTCTCCTCTGGGTCTATTCCCGGGTCCTGGCGCACAGCCACCGTGGTCCCAGTCCCTAAACCACACAAATCCAGGCAATCCATTGATAATTACCGCCCTATTGCTCTCACAAACCATACATGCAAAATATACGAACGCATCATCAAAAACCGACTTGAATATTTCTGTTCCTCCCGGGGTGTCATTCAGGTCGCCCAGGCCGGCTTTCGGCGTGGTCGCGGTGTCGTCGATCACCTGGTCCGCCTCAACGAGCACATTCGTCGTGCCCGTGCCAGGAGGCGGACTGTTCTTGCGTGCTTCTTCGACATCGCGAAGGCCTTCGACTCTGTCTGGCACGCCGGCCTGCTGGAGAGGCTTCGCTCTCTGGGTGTCGACAGCTCCATTACGGCCTTTGTGGCCGCCTTTCTCCGCGATCGGCAGATCCAGGTGCGCTGGGGAGGGGTTCTCTCCCCCCCCCCCCCCCCCCGGGCTCTTGAGCATGGGAGTGCCCCAGGGATCGGTTATTGCGCCTCTTCTTTTCGCCATAGTCATCTCCGAGGTGGGTCTCAACGTGTCGGCTGGCACCACGGCCACTTTATATGCTGACGATATTGCTCTCTGGCGCTCCTCACGGGGACGCCTTCTTCGCTCCTCTAGCACTTTCTTCCATCAGGACATGGCCGCCTTCCAGGCGGACATTGATCGTGTTGCAGTTTCTCTGGCTTCTGTGGGCTTGACCCTGTCTCCACCTAAGACGGTTTTCATTCCCTTTTATCTACGCTGGAACCCCCTGTTCTCTACTCTTAGCATTCATGTTGCTGGCACCAGTGTCGCGCCCTCTCGCAGTGTGCGCTACCTCGGTTTCACCTTCCATCAAAACGGTAGCTATACCTCCCACATCAACTTAAATGCTTCTTCCGCCAGTAAGGCCATAGGTATCATTCTCTCTATTCGTAATGAGCCTTGGGCTCAAGACCCGCGAACTCTCGTAACACTGGTAGTTTCTCTTGTCCGCTCCCGGCTCCTTTTTGGAGCTGAACTTTTTTTATAACCTTCCGACTCGTCTTCTCCGGGTGCTGGTCGGTGTGGAGTGCAGGGCTCTCTGCCTTGCGCTCTCTCTTCACCGATCCACCCCCCAGATACTTGTATATCGCCTGGCTGGCATTCTTCCGTTGGACCTACAAATCCGTAAACTCTGTGCGGGATACGTGTTGCGTGCCTCACGTGTCCCCAACTCTACTGTTGACGAGTTGGATCCCGCTTTCATGTGGCCAATCACTCCTCGCTCTTTACCCGGCATCGGGGCCGCCGTTGACGAGCTTCTTGGCTCCATCCCTGGTGGTCGGTGCCCGGTCGAACCCCTTCCTCCGCTGGTCCCTCCGTGGGACGCTTCTACCTCACCTGTCTCTCTCGGTTTCGACGGCCTCGGTCGTAGCTCCGATCTGCCTCTGATCACCCAACTAGCTCTGGAGAGAGTGGGGGCTGCCTCTGGTTCTCTCCGTGTCTTTACCGACGGGTCCCTCGGCCCGGACGGTTGTTCGGGCTGCGGCTTTTCCATTGATGGCGTGGGGGACTCGTCCTACGGAGCTCCCCCGGGCTCTAGTGTGCTCACGTGCGAACTTCTGGCCATACGGGAGGCCCTCTTTGTTCTTTCGAGGTCTTCTCCTCCTCTTAGCTGTCCTATCTCTGTTTTCTCCGACTCTAGTTCGGCTCTTGCCTGTCTCGAAGCCGGTTTCTCTTCGGCTAGGCCTCTTCTTGTATATGACATCTTAAACTCTGTGTCTTCACTTTCTGGTACGGGTTGCACCGTATCCTTTTCTTGGATTCCTTCGCACGTGGGCATACGTGGTAATGAGCGCGCCGACCGGGCCGCGGCCGTCGGCTCCGCCGGGTTGGCCCCCACCTCTCTGATTGTCGACCCTTCTCTCCTTGAGACCAAGGCGGCAGTCGCATCTGAACTCCTTTCGTTCTGGAACTCACGGTATGACAACTGGGCTGCTGGTTGTCCTGGCCGCCCTTTCTTGGAGGGACGCCGTCCTTTCCCTTTACATCATTCCATTCCCTGTTTCTTAAAAACTCTTGTTCTTCGCCTATGTTCTGGCCGATGGCGCACTCGGTTTGTTCCCGTGACTTGTGTCTGTGATTCTCCCATTAGCTACGACCACTGTTTATTTGATTGTCCGCTTCTACTTACTGATTTTATTGATCTACGCAACGCTTGTCGGGCTGTTGGTATCGGCCATTGCTGGTCCGACCTTGTCACCTACTCAACCTCTATTAACCCTGGTTTGCTGTTACTTGCAGCCAGATGCATTTATCACTCACAGGTTGCCTCACTCCTGTAGGCATCCTTCTTCTTTTTTCGCTCTTCGCTATTTTGTCGTTGACCGAGGTCCTTGCCTTCGCTAGGCTATCTCTCTCTAAGCCCGCCTTTTGGCGGCCTCACGTCTGCATTTTACTCTCGCATCATGTATGTGATGCCTTTTTTTTAATCTAAAATTTTAATTTTTTATTTTTTACCCTTTTTACTATTAAGCTGCTTCATTGGAATCCGTATCATGGCCTCATTTGCCGAGGGTTGCCAAGTGCAGCATGTACAAATTTTATCACCTTTATTATTAAACTTCTTAGCCTTCCTTTGCAGGCGCTTTCTTTGTTTTTTTTGTTGTTTTATTTTACGCCGTTCCTCTGGAGCCCGTACCATGGCTCATATGCCGAGGGTTGCCGAGTGCAACGTGCTTACTTTATTATTTTAACTTTTCAGCTGTTTCCTTGGATCCCGTACCATGGCACTCTCTGCCGAGGGATGCCTAGTACAGCTTTTTATTTTTCTTAACTTATTCTTAGTTATTGACGCTTAGTCCAACTTAACAGACGTTTTTAACCTATATTTATCTTACTGGTTTTAGTAACCTTGCGTATGTCTGTGTGCACGACTGATCTCCCTCCCTCGGTAGTTACCTTATTTCCCTTGATTTTAAACGTGGTCCTGAAAAGTTTTAATTGTAACATTTAAATACCTCCTCTATGGAAGTCCTATTTTAATTGCCTTCATTTTAATCGTCCCCAATATGCCCTTTGGTGTTGGGGGACGTAAATTTTAAACAACGAACGAACGATCACCTCGGCAATTTAGGTAAAAACGCTTTGTGGCTTTACATTGAGCCCCCATGTGGCCAACAGTGCCACAGGAGGGACAGATCTTTTGACCGGATTTACAGTTTTTCCTAATGTGGCCAAACCACTGGACTACTGGAAACATCGGAGAACTGGGGCGGTAGTATTCTCTTCGGTTAAGGAGAAGAATAGCGGGCCGGGCACAGCCGCTGCCTCAAATGTAACATGAACTGAGCCAGACGGTTCCCCTCCTGATAAGGAAAGACGTCTAAAGCTTTTGATCACGCAGGGCTCAACAGAGCCGTCCGGTCCCAACACCCCATCGCACGCAAAAACATTTTCCCCACCAAAACGGTGGGTGGGACACCACGAACCACCCCCTCAACCACGGGAACAGTGATCGAACAAATGATTGGGATTTGACCCAGCATCACGAGCTAAGCCAATCTAGTCTGCTGCAGCTGGACCGCACAACCCACTAAGAAACCCTCCCTAAGGGGTGTCACTCTATCCACCGTGCCGTCGGCACTGCGCAAGAGGTCGGCAAGCTTTCAACAGAGCGATTTCAGCGAAACCGGTAACTGGCAAAGCCCTTTATGTTTCTCCCGAGAGAGTCTAGGAGGACAACCAATGTTTGTCTTTTGTTTACGAGTAACGGCTGTCCAACCTGAGCGGACCCCACATTAGGGTAAGCACGGGGAATACGGGGAGAGACCACCAGGTGGTCTTCTCCCTCAGGAGGGATCTCAAGCCACTCATCTCCAATATCCGAAGAAGACAAATTTCCCTCCATCAGTGCGCCAACCATACCACCGATAGCGTCCGAAGCGGAAGAATCAGAGAGATTCTCGCGTAGTCTCTTTTTACAGGGGTTAATTTGCGTACTCGCCGGTGATGCGGTCGAGGGATCACCTCTCAGGGGGAGGGGGCGGGAAACAAAGCACAACGTGCAGGGTCACACGGGTGACGGTTCAACTACTCCGAGACCATCACACCAGCCATTGGACAAAACGATGACATGCTCACAGTGGTGAAGAAACGGAAACTCCGGCCACGTCATCAGAGCATCAGGCCTTGCAAAGACCATCCCGAAAGGCACGGTGCAAGGAGGCAGAAGAAGAGGGAGACAGAAAAAGAGGTGGGATGACAGCGTTCGAGAATGGACTGGCTTGACACTGAGCGAAGCCATCAGGGTTGCCGAGGACAGAGAAAGATGGAGTACGCTGGTTAAGCAATCATCTGTGGTGCCCCTACGACCTCCGAGTTACGGAATAGGATAGGATAGGACATTCGGAATGGGCATCTGAAGAACAAAGATAGAGGAGCAGGCGGAGGAGGTGTGACGAGGCGGACAATTGCACCCCTGAGGCCCGGCTGCAACCATTCGACCACCCCGCACAGCCAGCGACGATCGCTTCAAACCGGCCATCATTCCTCTTGACCAGCCATCACTACCTAGCAGGCTCGCACAGTCTCTTAAGCCCCGCCCCCAGGATCGCCTTAAAGTCTGCCACTGACCAAGGCTTAGTGTCAGATGCTAACTTCCCTGCCTCGAAGTCACAACCTGTTCGAATCCACGCCGCCATCACCGAGCGACCTCTGAGTTTCGTCAGTATCCTTGTGCTTCCACCCGTCTTAAACCAAGGTAAGAGAGGGAATTTACTCGTTGTCATATAGCAACCCCATCACCTGTCGTTCGCCGTCATGTTCATGCGTCCTGTCAGTATGTATGTCCCTGTTTATAATTTTGCTTTGATGTACTGCTAGGACTTGTGTTTTCTCCCTTGCACATACTTTCTACCTTATACATCATTCATGACGTGTTTGAATTTATGCTTGTATACTCCGTTGCCCCATGTATAAATATCCCATGCCATGCTACCCCCTCCCTATAGATTAGAATCCCAAGTACGGCCCAGACCTACAACCCATTTGTCCTGTACCCCTATTATTGCTTTCCCCCATGCCTCCCGATGTATAAATATTCGCCCTGTTGCCATCCCCATCCTAAATGCGCCGAATGTACTTTTACTAGTGGCTGCCAGTAACCTCCACTTTGGCCCAGTAAATCTAGTAGCATTGTTTGACTGTTGGTATGTGCACTGATTCAACTCTTGACCGGTCACACCAATTTGAATTCTGAGAAGGGTGACTGTACAACAGGCCCGGAATTCGCATTATCCCTATCCCCAGCTGATACAGCGTCTGTACACGTTGCAGACGGGTTCCTGTGCCGGACGCATCGCCCCGGACTGGTATCATCTCCCAATCGCTGACCCGCTGCAGGCCCCCAACAACCCGGGAGGTCAATGAGACGCGTGATTTGGGACTTCGCAATTTCTGAACCGGCTAGCCACGTAAGCCAAGTTCAACGCCTGTACCACAACACAACAACACCACTAGCACTCGTGATCCGTGAGTCATCCCCGCGTGACCACCGACCTGCATCTCTCCAACCACGCTTGCACCATCACTGGCAAGCCATCCAGAGGATCCTGGACAAATCGCCGCACTGCAGTCCACAGCTAAGTGCCTAAGCCTGAGAGACCCCCCCTCTCGCCAGATTATCACAGAAACTCTGGCCCCCATACAGATACTCTCTCACCCTGTGATGCGATCAGTCTACGATAGCTCTAGTACCCATAAGATTGACTTTCCCGAATATCACCGGACTACTCAGTACTAGAGACGCCACGCCAATGAATCACTATAGACCAATTTGACCTAGACTCTCCCTTTTCAATTATTAAAAGTAGATAGTTACAGAAATCGCAATTCCCTTGACTGGCCTTTGACTGTGAATTTCTTAACTAGTACATTTACTTTTCCTTCTCGTCTTTACTCTATTTATCACTTATTAATTTGGCCTTGCTTTAATCTCTGGAATGTCATCGCACGTTAGTCTATCAAAGGAGACAACACAGCGCTAGAGATTAAGAGCTTACCCCCTTCCCCCAAATCCCTTTCTTCGTGACAGGAGGAAAGGAAGGTAATGAGGAGGAGTAAAGAAGATAAGAGATGAACACTCACATATGCATATAAGGTTTAAGAACACGGTCGAGCATTGAATATACATGGTGTGACATTATTGTAAAAGCTATGAGCAATTCCATCGTGGAAGACGAACGTAACTCACCCAGAAAAGCCGATAAGGCCATCCATTCCAAACATTACGCATGCTCTGATTCATACATATATCTAAACACATGCAAATACACGCATATGCATACACACACGCGCGCGCACACACACACACACACACACACCCACACATAAACACACACACACAGAGTTTTCATTGGTTCGAGATGAATGTCAAATCAGCCTCGTTGTAGCAGCATAGCTAATATAAAATGATGAAATAGACCATAGGTTTTGCCGTTTCCATCTACCAGTTGACCTACTAGGCCTACTTATAGTCTCCTTTTTGTCTTACTATATTTGCGATCCATGCCAAACAGAAAAAGACAGAAGATGAGAGAGAGAGAGAGAGAGAGAGAGAGAGAGAGAGAGAGAGAGAGAGAGAGAGAGAGAGAGAGAGAGACAGAGAGAGACAGAGAGAGAGAAAGAGAGAGAGAGACAGAGAGAGAGACAGAGAGAGACAGAGAGAGCGAGTTGGGACGACTAGGAGGTCCGGACTGATTTTTGGATTTGCCTTAGAATAATAAAAACTTGGGCAGTAATGTAATGTTTGACGACTGCCTTAGGGCGCCACTCAAGGGGGTTATTTCCAATCTTTCCTTAATCTGATGACAAATCGTTAGAAAGCCATTTTGTCGTTTCCCCTTAACCAAACTAATGAAAACTTACGATTATAATTTGTATCTTACTGGTTTAAACAACATTTTATTCACGAGACAAGCAAATAAAATATGGAAAGCATAAAGGGTACACAAAAGCAAAGCTTAAATGAGTGCTACCATTTGACAAATTATAATAACTGAATGTCTCTAGCAAACGGGAACAATGCAACAAAAATATATTAATTATTATTCCAAACGATTAACATACGAATAAAGCACAATAACTAATGAAGCACAACAGAATCGAAGAGGAAATAATAATACAAAAATAAATGAACGGATTAAACGCATGACAAGAAACCAATATATGTATCCGAGAGTAAAATTTACAGAATATAATAATAATAATAATAATAATAATAATAATAATAATAATAATAATAATAATAATAGCTGTTTGTTGGGAATGCTAGAGGTAACAAGATAATATAAGAATATAAATCAATTGAGGAGAATGAAACAAACAAGGAACAAGGACGCAAAATGCAAAGCAAAACCAAACGCTGCGTGTAAATTTGAAGATGAGTTGGGGGTGGGTGGGGGAAAGGTAAAGTGTTCGCACGTAAACAGACAATGGAATAGAGGAAGATGTGCTCATCTAATCATTTTCAGCTGTCGATAAATACAAATGTATCAATTTCCTCAAGTGTCTTAAAGTTTGCGACTAAAACTAATATAGCATGGTAATTGACCAATCACAGATGATGTTTCTCGCAATCTGTGAAATATACAAGTCGTAAGAATACAGGGCCTACTTTAACCCATTTATTAATCGCAGCCTCCTATGTTTTTCTGCAAAGATTGTAAAAACCAAAGGGTCTTTTTGTATTTTCTACGATGCGCTAAAACAGCAAGGTTTTATTCCAAAAACCGTCAATAATTCACAAATACTACAACAATTAATGTCTCGAGGAAATGAAGAGTCAAAAGAGTAAATGGACCGACTGAATCAGCAAATGAAACTGGCATTGTTTTTCATTGGCTGCCTAAGCTAGATTTGAATGAAACCTAGGCCTACATTTTGAACGAAGGGGAGACAAATAAATAAAATGAAACTGCCATTGTTTTTCACTGGTGAAGTTTGGTTGAAGGAACGTTCTGGTGTTCATTTTAAGTTACTCTATGTAGGTGTGTGAGTGGGTGCTTGGGTTGTGGGAGCGCGCGTGTGTGAGTGCTGAATAAATGTGAAGGAAATCTTCTGATTTGGGGACTATTTTTGGTTGCGCATTCGGATGACATCAGTGAAAAGCATTTGAGGCCAAGTAAAATAAAGAGTGAAAGGAGAACAACTGGTGTTATAATGTCATAAGATAGATCCAACCATTAATAAAGTTTTAGCACAGAGCGACTGTAGAGTAAAGATGAAGATTTTTTTTTGCAGCAGCACACCAGCATTCTAAACCCGTAACTTACAGAGTGCCACTCTCTTACTAGTTTGCACTACGGTTTTGAAAATATATCTCAATTGTATTTGTTAGCCATCCTAACCACAGCTGTTGACAGCTCTGGGAGCTTCTTCAGAGGTCACGGGGCTGGTGAGATACAGAGAACTTGGCTCAGGTGCCACCACAAGACTATCTCGACCGCCTCTGAAACGGTCGAGACAGTTTGCCTGCCCAAGTTTCCCCTAGTGTGCTGCTAAGGATGAAGAGTAAGCAAGCTGGAACAGGAAGAAGATAAGTAGTGACGAATTGGAAGCTCTGCAGTGTGTAAATGTGTAAAGTGGTAGTTCACACGCATCTTTCTCCTCTAATCTAATTTCGATTCCACTTTCTGTTTATTTTCTTTTTGGTAAATTAAAAATATATTTTGGCAATTGAAGAAATCGAAACATAAAGGTTATTCAAATCTTAAACGTGGAATATTAAAAATTGCCAAATCTCGATTGGACAATATTGCACTCAGGCGCAAAGCGCCCTCGTGAATATTGTCCGATCTCGATGTGACAATTTTCCATATCCCACTGCACGCGAAGATGCGAATAAGCTAGATTATGTTGCAAGGTGGGTGGAGTATAGTTTAAGTACCAAGAAGAGGGAGACAAAAATGGGGATTGGTTTATCGGATTTTAGGGTGACCAATCAGAGATGATTTTGCATAGTTGGGCTATTTTTAAACAAAGCGGTTACTATGATGTGAGGAAGGTATGCCTATGAACTTTTGAGAAGTTATTACTGTTTTCTTTTTGTAGGGATGTTTTTTTACAGATCTTTTTGAGTAGGTTCAGTGTTCTTCCATCTTTCCCTGAAATAATACAATTGTTTAATACTAAAAACAAAATGGAAATTGCTGTATTATTTTTTAATAAAAAAAATTAAATCTCCTTCCTTACTCACCAAATTCTCTTTTTTACAAAAGAAATGGAGCAGAAGAGAGGAATGCTAGCATTCACATTTTACAATAATGAGAAACAACTGTGTACAGAAACCAAAAGGAAGCTAAGATAGACAAACACAAGACAAATAATGAATGACAATTAATAATTCTTTCGGTGTATGTGCGAATTTTTTTCGTAATATTTTTTTTTCAAGGAAAAAACAGCACACTAATAGCATCTGACACACGTAGTAGTTTTCTTTTACTTTTTATAGCTGTCGACATCTGTCAATAATTTCACAGGATATTTATAATGAAAAGAAAAACCGCCTAAAGGGTCTGCTTGTCTGGTCACTAAAATGGGTAAAGTTGTGACTACATGGTCTCATGTACTCCCTTGACTGTCTGGACTGTCTGGTTGAAACAATGTGGCATCTTGCGAGGTTTTTTCGTGATTTCTCTCGACTCGGTAAGCTTAAAGTGTACTTGTCTGCCCACCTCCTCCTCCTCCTCTCTCTCTCTCTCTCTCTCCCTCTCTCTCTCTCCCTCTCTCTCTAAAATGGTGTACACTGTCTGTACGGGAAGTTGTCCACCTCCTCAAGGGACAGCAGGACTACGTGTTTAGGTGTTAACCAGTACTTGTGTTCGCTTACCAAATGTTCAATACCATAGTTGTTTTAGTCTTAGGTCGAGTAAGGAGTAGGTCAGTAGTAACTTTCCCTTCTCTCTTCCCACCCCCCACCCCTTTTCACCACCTCTCCTCCAACCTTCTAAATTCTCCATCAATGACTTCGAAGTGGATCAGCAGCAACTTACAACAGCCGTTTAACTTCGGTCTCACTTTCAAAGGCGAGACAATCATGACCTAACTTTGTTGTTGTCTCCCTTAGTCTTTTACCCCATGTGGCTCAATTCCGGTTCCACTTTCATAGGGGAGACAATCACAACATAGAAATTCCTTGTCTCCTTTGTTCATGTTCGCTAGCGGTCACTCTTCTATATAAACTTAAAATGACCCACTTTGACCACCACGACAGATCATTTTAACATTCACAATGAGTGTTGACCCACTGACAAAATAAGCTTACAATTAAAAAAACTAAACAAACAACTTTGGAAAGTATAGTTATTTTAATGAATAAATTTCGTCGTTTTTGTGCCTATAAATAGCAATGGCTAACCAACATTCTGGTGCTAAAAATAGCGTCTACTAAAGTCCGTAAGACACAAAACCCGTTAAAAAAAAATTGCTATTAAGGTTTTTTCGTTTTAAGTTGATAAAATAGAGCCTACCCTACCCCAGACACCAATAACGCACTCTTCAAGCCGCGTGATTCACTCAGAAATAGGGTCAAAGGTCACACGGCTATGTACCGTTAAAAACACGAGAAATTACTTCCTGTCAGAACCTAAATGGAAAATACAGACTTCAGCTGTTGGGTTGAGACACCAAAGCCCACTTTATTATTGTTTAATGCAATAGCAATGCGAATTGTAGGGTAAAAACAAAGCCTTACACACCTGCGTCTTGGGTTAAGAGTACAGTTTGATATTCGACTACGGTGTATCTTCTGCGCGTATTGTACTATAATTATGTGTTCTTACTGATAAAGACCATGGTATACCGCGCATCGGCAATTTAAAGCTTAGTATGCATTTCCGGTAAGTTCAGTACTGACTTTCTCTTCTCTTTACGATTGATGTTGGTGTCGAAAACTACATTATATAGCTTATTGTTTTACGTCATTGTGTCTGTTGTGTGTATGTGGGTGTGTGTGGGTGTGTGTGTGTGTGTTTGTGTGTGTGTGTTTTATTTTATAATAATTTAAATTGTATTAAATTGGCATAATTTATTCCTCCATGTGGTTGTGTACTTTGATACTTTGGTAGTTTGTAATCTCACCATTATTCTGTCATGTCACCATTATTATTATTATTACTGTCATGTCACCATTTCAATAATAATAATAATAATAATAATAATAATAATAATAATAATAATAATAATAATAATATTATTATTATTATTATTATTATTATTATTATTATTATTATTATTATTATTATTATTATTATTATTATTATTATTATTATTATTATTATTATGTATCCATTTGTATGTTTAGGTATGTGTAAATCTATTAATGTATTATTTATATGATATTTTTCCCCTTAATTAACTTTTGTCTGTTTTGCTGTATATATATATTCATTATGTACATGCTTCTTATTCTTGTCTCTTTTCTTCTTTGTTTATTAAACCTGTATTGCTTTTTAATTATTTTCTTTTCCTTGTGACTACTCAAAGATGTTTTTTAAGGCGTGCAGTCGAAATTGCACCTGAAACGGTCGATTTCTTACATGAACATGTGTGTATCCCTATTAGTGAATCGGCAGCAAAATGTCAACGGCGCAGGAACTGAAGATCTTCTCATCAATCACTATTTCGACTAATACAGGTCTTTTATGAGTAAAGCATAGCGATACTTCTGAACTCTATGTTGTTCCGCTGCCTTCCATTATTTTGCAAAACTGAATACTTAGATTTAGTTAAAATTGAGCCCCTTTAGAACAGCTTACAACTAGAAAGAGCGCTATAGGCCTATATATAACAACATGTACATGTTACACTCGTTTAATGTTGGTGTTTTTCTATCAGTAGTTTATTCAGCCCCAATGCTGAAGTCCTGATAAGGTGTAACTCGGATTCGTTTATCCACGCAACCCGTTCAATCAGCCACAAGGCACAGAGTCGTCGTATGAAGTTTTCCAACTTTATTCAGCATACATCAACACTGCATACAATCGCTTTTTCCACTCTCAACTTTTTACTTTCAACACCTTTTTAAACAGTGCGGCACTATAGTCTCTCTACACTCCAGAACAATTTAGGACACTCCAGCACCACAACCAATCAAAATTAACTTCGTCATCACTGTCTCACGTCATACAACTTTATTTGGGATAGAAGCGTCTCGTGGTTACCACTAGATTTATCCACACGCTTCGATCGATCGTAAACAACCAAATCTAGAAAATTCTCAAATAATATCGACCAACTAAAATTATCAACGTTATACAAAGCTTCTTCTAATAACAACGCAAAATCAAATCAAAGGTAAATACACTGACTCTATTATTGCATGCTTTGCAAAATAAAACGAACAGATCTATCGCGCGCGTCACACACGAACTATCGTGCGCGTATCAACGTAACAGTACACTTTAAGAAAGAGGTTGAACTGCACTGATTAGCGGGCTCTATCACACATGTTGCGTTGGTTTCCTTTACAATATAAGTGTGCTTTCTATTCCGTAATTTGTTTCCTTTGCTTCTCTTCTCTTTCTGTCTGCCTGTCTTTCCTTCTTTCTTTCTTTCTTTCTTTCTTGGATTGCAGCAATTTGAAGAATCTGGAGCCAGGCTACAGAAATATTAGGCTCAAAAACGACACATAAAAGGGAATATGACGGTATAGCAAGGAAGATGATAACTGGGCGACGATGACAATCACGAATTTCCATGCTGGCCAGATTCAATTGCAACACGATGCCAGCGAGAAATGAGAGTTGTCGATGTAACGGACATGGGGCACTCCCCCACTGGATTGACCTACGGGGATCAAAGGGGGTTACCTCGAAGATGACATATACCCTCTTCACCTAACCCCCCAGCCCCAAAAAAGGTGTGCGTGGTGGGGTTGGGGGATAGGGTGAAGGGGTGGGAGCGGTTATTAAAGAATGCGCCTCAAATTACACCCTGTCTAGCTCCTGATCTTAAAGATTTCCCTGGGAGCCAATCTGTATCATCCCAGAAGACCCCTTGGTAATGTTAGGATGATCAGCTAGTTTTTATAAAAAAAGTCACTGTGTGAAGGGATTTTTAATTGTCTCGTCTGCTTGCTAGAATGTGTTGAGCGATAGTGAAAAAGTAAAAGTGAAAAGTTAGGTTCGACGTCCCTACCCTGCCACTGTGAGTTGCGCGCGCGCGCGCCTGTGTGTATGTGTGTGTGAGTGTGTGTGCACCTCCCTCACACCGACGCTGCGATCATGCCCGTCGGCGTGGGAGATTTGTATGCGCTGTACAAATTATTTAATCATTTATTAATTAACCTCTTGCTATTTTTTTCCCCTTTCAAACTGTACTTTTTTTATTTGGTTGGTTGGTTGGTTGTTTTATGAACGTCTTTTCTTCACAAAGTTGATAATGACCATACACAAACATTTATACTCACACATGTGAACAGGTATTCATGTATCCACATACAAACATGGGCGCATGCACACGCTCTCTCTCTCTCTCACTCACTCTCTCTCTCTCTCTCTCTCTCTCTCTCCCTCCATCGCTCTCACACACAAAAATAATTTATAACCACATTAAAACATAAGTAACAATGTCAGTTAAAATAAAACGAGCGACTGAAGAATGGATGAAAGCTTTTGCCAATCCCACACTTAAATCATTGTTAATGTTTTTAACTGAGGTTATAGTATTTAATTCAGGAGGGAAAAGGGGCATGAATATGAATACAGTTAATTAATACACGTTTCAGCTTTAAAAGTTCGTCACAAATGCACTTGTTCCCACTTCTTGTCAAAAACAGTCTATAGTTTGTAACTAAATGAGATTACACAAATTAGAATAGAAGAGGGTGCGCGCGTAGGGAGTGGAAAACAGTGTGGTAAGAGTACGCCTACTAACAGCAATCTCACTGCCTCTATACCACGTGCGCACGTTTGAGTGATGAATGTGGGTGTGTGGTTTTTTTTTGGTGTGTGTATGTAATTGAGTGTAATATGTGAGCATGATCTATGTTGGTTTCAGATCGCCGCGTTTTGAGTCTGATGTAAGAATATAGCATTTATTATTATGAATAGGAATTATTTATTTATTTATTTATTTATTTATTATTATTATTATTATTATTATTATTATTATTATTATTATTATTATTATTATTATTATTATTATTATTATTATTATTATTATTATTAAATCGAAGTCTTCGTTCTGAAGGTACTTCATTTTTGACTTCCAGGGGGTCAAACCAGTGGTGGGTTAATGTAGTCTGTTACCCTCCGCCCATGCTCATGCATATACTACCACGTCGTCGAAAAATGCCAAGATAGCCAAGAGACGTGATTACTTCCAATACGAGACCACGATCTCCTTTGGGACACAGGCGCGTGGCGGTTCCGGATAGAGGTGGGGAGGGGGGAGGAGGAGGAGGGAAAGGAGGAGCGATGATGGTAGATTAAAGGTTTAAACAAAAGAATAAACATTCCAGCCAAGAGCGTCATGCAACAAGCGTCTTTTGTAAGTCACTTGGAGCACCAAGGCAAGATGAGACAGTACCCCAATGGTACTATGAAGGAGAATTTTGCTAGCGTTAAAAAAGGTACCAACAAACACTGAAACACTGCGGCATTACAATTTATTTAATTTATTTATTTAATTTAATCGTTCTTATATAGCGCTTTTCCAGCTCAAGAGCTGCTCAAAGCGCTGGCCGATACAGGATCTAACTCAAGGCGCCCGAGACGCCCACCCGCAGCCTTTGGGCGCATGGTCTGACGCCCGGACAACTGAGCACAATCCTGGGCAGCCAGGGATGGGGGAGAAGGACCTAGGTGCATGCTGGGTGTTTTCTTGTCACCGGCACTCACCCGTCTAGGACATGAGCGTCAGGATCTTTAAAGTCCGTTATGATGGAATGTATGCGATACAGACTAGACCTCGGTTTATACTCTCATCCGAAGGGATAAAGTTTATCCATCAAGTTTGTATACCCATTTTTACCGGTTCGTGGGCTTTTTTACGTAGTACTTCGGGACTGATTTCAACCCATGAATGTAGGAAAATACTAGTCACCACCCCGTCCTATCAACACTGACTCACTCTCTGTTCATTCAGACCCATGGTTATTTAAACTGAAAATTAACTATCACTAACTGAAAGGCAGAAGAATCAGAACACTTCTTCCTTTTTTGTCTCATGTTTCGCAATGCGCGTACTCAAACAATAGAACAGCTGGACTCTACTAGAATTATAACAGTCAGCACCTTACTGTTTCGTATTTAACAACTCTTTCTCAGTCCTACACACAAAACCCCCACTAATCTTCTTTTCCACAGTTCACGCATTCCTCTCAGCTTGTGATCGCTTTGACAGAAAATGTCATTTTGTAAAACAAACATAATAAAACTATCAATAATAATAATAATAATAATAATAATAATAATAATAATAATAATAATAATAATAATAATAATAATAATAATACAAACATTTCTATATCCTTTAAAATCTAGACAAAAATAGTCTACTCGATGCGCATACATACACTTTCGTAAAATACATATATACACACATACATACATACATACACACACACACACATTTTTTTATTTATTTATTTTATTTATTTTTTTTAATCAGTTTATGGTCCCCTCTCTTCCCGAGAAGGATTTTCAGAGAGGAGACACACATTTTTAATACCAAGGAAGCAAAACAAATTTAACAACAAAAAAAAAAAGATGATACAAAGAAAGAAAGAAAATAATTAAATTATACAGTCAGTCGAAGTGGATGGTCAAATTGGATAGATCACTTGAGGCAAGAAGAGATAAACTTTGAAGGCAGAGAGTGTAGGCTTGGTGCAAAGAGAGGGAGGGGCAGGTTGTTCCAAGTTTTTGGACCAAAGGCAGAAGGAGCGCGAACCAGCATACATAAGGTTTGAGCGAGGAATGCGGAGTGTGAGAGTATCAGAAGCAGACCGGAGATTACCAGATGGTATGTAGAGCTCAAGGCAGTCAAGATAGGTATAATGCTGCAGAATCAGGGAGCTGTTTATAACATAGGAAGCAGATTTTGCATTCAATTCGTGATGAGACAGGAAGCCAGTTGACATATCCTCAGACCCCCATTATGCTCGTTTACACCAATCCTCAACCATCTTTCCTCTCACTATTATTTATATCCCAACTTTCTCAAACCTTTACAAGCTAACCGGCAGCTGCCAAGTGAAGTTGACCATAAGAGCTTTTATTTATAATTCACACGTGCAGGGTGGGTTTTCCTCAATTTTTGTTTCTTTGCTTGCTTTCTTTGTGAATGTAATTCCATTTCCCAAATCCACAATCCATATTTTCTCAATTGTTGTTTTGTTAGTTTTTGAAAAAAAATAATTATTGAATGTTTTCCTTGCGTTAGTTCAAAGTCCGCATTTGACGCTGCAATTGTTGTATTTTATGTTCAAGGATTGCACTTTTTAAAGCTTTGCTTTTGAGTGTCCTTTATGTATTCTATGTAATGCTTTTATTTGTTTTCTTGAATAAAACATGTTTAAATCAACGGAAATGTAGAAACTTGTCTGATGGTTAACTGGATACAAAAATATCAGACATGTGGACAGTAACGATCAATTAGACTAATATCAAATGAAAATATTAGGACATCTACCCTATTAGTAACTGTTTTATTCTAAGAGTGAATGTTGCAAGTCAATGACAACGCTTCATCACAAGATTCTTAAGAAGGTACCATTTGTCGTCTATTTCTAAAAGTGAATACTGCAAGCTAAGGTCGAAGTTTTCTTCACAACAATCTCTAGAGATATTTTTTTTATTTTCTTTCTAAGAGTGGATGTTGCAAGTCGATGCTGAAGCTCCAGCTTAGTAGCGAAGCGTAAAAAGCGGTGCAATAGCCAATACTGATTCAGCGCGCATGAGCGGTAAAGGTGAAAGTAATCTTCCAGAAGACGAGCAGTGGACATTTGCATTCATCTATTCTATATTGGGGTAAGGATGTTTGGGGGGCAGATCACAAGTTGCAGAATTATCCCCCTCCCTCCCCCAAGCACAGATTTTATTGCTTTCCCCTATAAAGGACCAATCAGCACAAAGCGCAGCGTTGATTTATTTCCCATAAAGGAACCGCTTAATGTACACACAAGAAATATGTATGCCAGTCTACAATTAAGTTCATTGGAAGTTTTTGAATGACCGCTCGAATAATGAATCACTCAATGCAACTATGCCTACACAATGATTTTATTAATTATTTTGAAGAGCATAACATTCCTGATGATGAAATTCTGCATCAATGAGACCCCTCATCCCTCCCCCACCATTCTTGACCCCGAACTTACTTATTACGTAATAGTAGTCTGAATGCCGTCACAACATGTGAGGAGGTTTATACAATCTATTGGAAAATTATAGAATAACAATGCTTGTAGTATTGATTGTATTTTGAATGTATTTAAATAGCACGACTTCTCCAAATTTACTAAATAATATCACAATGGATTATATTAATCTGCTTCAGAATTATAGTTACGTGGTTGGGTTGTAAATGCTCGTCGAATTGTTGGTCAGACAACGCCTGAGAGACCAGTTCTTGCAAACCTGGCATCAGGACGTATTCTATCACAAAACTTGTATAGTACGAAAAGCATTTGTTTCGAAGATTATTTTGTGTTTTTTTTGTCACATTTATTGAGAAGGAAGTTATTGAAATTCCGGCTCACCTCTTACAAACTGTCAATTCAATCCCAAAGACATTTTAACCAGAGATAAGATAGACAGATTGTGTACTTAGTGTGATCTGGGCGAATTAGGTGATGAATTTCATTATCTATTTAGATGCACAAATCCTCTACGGACTGACAACAGACTTTCTTTAGTAGTTTATTCCAATTCTTCAGGAATCATCCGAATACCTGTAAGTTAAACCAGTTAATGAATTCTAAATCTAGATGCATCACCACGCACTTGAGGCTTTTAAGGTGCGATTCCGCATTGAATACGACTCGACTAATTATAACCAAAGATCTTGTATAACTAACTGTAGGCTTGTATGGTAGAAGGAAATGGAAAGTCAGAGAATAAGCGTATCGCCTTAAACGTTTTAGAAAATCCGCGATCTGGCGCATTATAAAGTATCAGGCAGTACGTCAGCGTAAATGCGTATTGACTGACTTTGCCATTTGCCGGTGACGTATACAACTTTCGGCACTAATATAGCCCAATTTAAAATGGTTGTCAGGGACACTTACTGCGGAAGACTGCTGGTAAGCTTATAAGACATCACGGTCAAATAGATACATAGACCAAATAGGGTTAGACTGATTTCGCATACGTTAAACACGACATGAATATAACCAAAGAGCGTATATGACAGTATATACGGTCCTTGCTATTGGCCCCTTCGTACAGTTGTCATAGGAACTTCAAGGATGACTGATAGATAAGATATGAATAGGATCGACTTTTGAGATGTGCACAAGCAACATCACGATTTCGTAGCTCTAACCACAATTTGCTGTATATCCCCTCTCCCTCCCCACACACTCCCTCATCCACCGCCCCTGAACGTTAACTGTTTGGAGTCTACTGTGGTAAAAAAACCAAAACAACTAAACAACAACAATAACAACAACAACAACAACAACAACAACAACAAAACCAGTTGCTTTCGTTCATATCGGTTTCTTATTTATTCCATAGATTCGCTGAATCTGTTATTTCTGGTGATGATCTATATGGTTCGATAATGTGCATGTCTCCTTATTTAAAAAAAAAAGTTATTCTCTCTTGTTTTGTAATTTTGTGTATGGTGAAAATTGAGATATTGTTTCATCTGAACACAACATAAAAGGTTCTTTTTTTAAAAAAAAACACTTATAAACAATTACTCACGAGCCACACTTATGGATTTCGTTCAGAAGTATTGATTTAAAAAAAAAATCTATTAAAGTGCAAACAAGAGCTAATTGAACTGCGGATGTACTCCGTAGGTGAGGTACTTATTATTATTATTATTATTATTATTATTATTATTATTATTATTATTATTATTATTATTATTATTATTATTATTATTTATGAGCCTAACCTAGACTTAGCTCTATGCGCTTACATGAGTACAGGACAACTTTAAACTACAAAATAAAATGAGGAACGCTCATTAACTATTAACAGTAACCTTATATATAAAAACGGACTCTAACACCGCCCCCTCCACCCCCCACCCCACACACACAATCACACTCACATACTTACTCACGCGCACACACTCACACGCGAACTATGACTTTGCTACATCGATTTCAATCGGCGGAAGGAAAATAATAAGTTTTAAGAGAGGATTTAAACGACTGAACTGAAGATGAATTTCTGAGAGAAACGGGCAGTTGGTTCCAAATATTACGGCCCTGATAATAGAAAGCACGTTCATTATGATTTCGCATGCACAGATGGAACTGAAAACAGACCGGTGTCAGAGAAAGAGCAAAGCTGTCTAGTAGGCATATAAATTTGTTGTTGTTGTTGTTGTTGTTTGTACATTATAGTCACACGACATTTTCGCATATAGGTGACTACTGGACCGATTTATACTGACACCAGCGGGCCAGTTGTTGGTAAAGGGGAAAATAATATGATCACACGTTGACCAATCCGGGATTCCAACCAGCGACCTTTCGGTTACTAGCAAGACGCTCTTACCAACTGAGCTACCCGGCCCCACCACATATAAATTTGAAGGAGGTCAGCAATATATTGAAGGGCAGTTGAGTTGATGACAATGACTCAAAGGGACGAAACTTTATGCTGTATTCGTTCCTCCACAGGAAGCCCGTTTACAGAAAAAGAGGAGTGACATGGTCAAATTTACTTGAGCGGAATATTAACCGGGCAGCATGATTCTGGACCTTTTGAATTTTCTGAATGAGATAGCCAGGAGAGCCAGAGAGGAAGGAATTACAGTAATCAATTCCAGCAAGTACAAATGCACAAAGGAGAGTTTTAGTTGCTTCTTCGGAAAGAAGATGGCATATGGACGAAATTCTGCGTATTTCATAGTAACAAATCCGACAGACAGTTGAAACATGATTATGAAAAGACAGTGTTTGGTCCAGAGTTAAATAGATATTCAGTGTTTATAGGGTCCAGCGGACTGCTTAGAACCCAATCAGGACCACATTGGTCCAGAGTGACACTAAGGTTGCGAACAAAGATAGACAATGTGATGGTGGCTCCACTGGTGCAACAAATGTTGAAAAGATGGCGAATTAATGAGAGATTTGGGAGAAATTAGAATCATTTCAGTTTTATCGGAGTTTAACTATAGTTTATTTGCTCTGATCCAATGACTAACATCAGTGATACAGGTCTGAACTGAAGTGACCATATTATGGAGATCAGAAACAGATCCAGAAACATACAGCTGGTTGTCATCAAAGGAACTGTGAGGCAGAATGCAGTGTTTGTCTGAAATCAAATCGTGAACGAACACTGCATTCTGCCTCACAGTTTTTATGATGACAACCAGCTGTGGTTTCTGGATCTTTTTCTGATCTCCATAATATGGTCACTTCAATTCAGGATCTATCTGAAATGAAATCGAGAACGGAGGCTGAGTGAATAGAACAAAGAGGATTGGGCCTACGACGGAACCTTTAGGCACACCAAACGGTAGGCTAGATGGAGAGGAAGTATGGCCATTGACTGAGACAATTTGGCAGCGGTTGGAAAAGGGAACCAGGACAAAGCGGAATCAGAAACTCCGAAAATATTATGTAGACGATGAATGAGAGTACAAGGATCAATAGTGTCAAATACCGCTGACAAATGTAAAAGACATAAAAGAAACGTTGTTGCGATCAAGAGCAGTAAGGAGGTCATTCACAATTTTCAGGAGGGCTGTTTCAGTGCTTTGTCCTACTCGGTAGGCCGATTGATCTGGGTAAGACAGATTATTGGTGGCTAGATGTTCAATGAGCAGCAAAAGCACAATTTTCTCCGTTATTTTTGCCAGGAAAGGTAACTTTGAAACAGGGCTGGCGTGCATGAACGAACTTAAAAGCCGACTTAGACTTAAGTAGCATGTTTCAGTGAAGCGTTAAGTCTAAGTCGGCTTTTAAGTTCGTTCATAGCTTTTAAGACAGTCAGGATCCAAATACGATTTTTTGATGCGAGGTTTGACAAAAGCAGTTTTAAAAACAGAAAGGGAATGTCCCAGAAAGCAAAGACTGAGTGATAACAGTAGTGAAATGAGGGAGCAACGTTTCAAGACAGTGGGTCTGTAGAGAAGCAGGCAAATGGTCCAGTTCACAAGTTTTTATTTCTGTTTTTTGAATGACGTCACACGCACAGCTGGGCGGGGATAGAGGAGATGAAAAGTCTGGTGTGGTTACAGACGGACGGATAATACTACAATTAATGTCTGGCTCAATACTGAAAACAATAGGGATCTTTCGAAAGCGGGTGAAAGTGAAAGTGAATGTGAATCGGGACTACTTATTGTTGTGACGTCAGCAATTTATGTGACGCTTTAACTTCCCGTGGTGAAAGGTCACGAAGTCTGCCTACCACAAGGAATAAAACTTCGTGGAAAACCTGATTTCCACGAACTAATTTTAGTGAGTACATTTTGGTTATTAAATCGTTTGTAAAATGTCCAAAAATGATTTGAATTTGTATATAGTACATTACTCAACCATTTTAGAAGGAATAATGGGGATCTAAACTCGGTCTCAGACTTAAAACGTATTTTCAAACGAGCTACTGAAAAGCCGTCATGGCTGTCTAGAATCTATCTATTCTGTATCACCAATCAGCAGTCCAAAAACTGTTTTATGTGACAAAAATGAAACTCGAAGCTAGAATGTAAAATATCTTCAATGTTAGAGCACTAATCCATCTTTAAAGTTCAACCTAATCGTTACATTCGTGTCAAATCATGATTTGTTAGAAGAAGCCTTACGTAGGCATAATAGTGCTCTGCCTCTGGGCCTGCCCTGTGTGTGCTCAATAAAATCACAACGAAACTAGGTGCTGGAATCGAAAGCGCACAGAAACACGTTCGTTTCGTTTCGTAACGCGGCGTAAGAATCTCCCGGCGTGCCTCTCGTTGGACGAAACGAACACACAATCACTTTCACTTTTACCCGTTCCGAAAGACCCCTAATGTCTATAATTAGTGGTTCGTCAGTCAAATGATTTCTTTTCTGTGTCTTTGTATGATGTGGATGTATCTGTTTTTTTTTTTCATGTTTAGCGATAGCTTATGTTGGAAAGGAGGGTGGTAGAGTAGATGGTATGTGAACATGAAAGAATGGATGCTGTTGAGGAGGAGGGTGGAATAATTTTTTTTTCCAGCTCGTGAATATTTTGGCTTCGACAGGCTAAAGCGCGAGTGATAGTTGACGGTTGTAATTATTGTAACGGTAACTTTTCACACTGGTCGCAGTATTAAGTAGCCAATTGGCACTGTAAATATTTTTATAAGGAAAGACAACTAATTGAGTGGAAATCTATTTTTGGTATTTTATTATTTAATCGTTCTTATATAGCGCTTTTCCAGCTCAAGAGTTACCCCCGTTGGGGTGCCGGGGGTTTCAGTATAAATAGTATCCCCACTTTCTGGAAATTTAGTGCTTTAAATTCCCACTGTCGCTGTCTTTCTCCTTTGCTCTTTCTCATTCCTGCTCTTTTCTATCAATCTGCTAAACTATCGTCTTCTTCGCTAGACCAGTCTCCTACCTTTTTTCTTGAAAACTCTTCCGGGACAAGACTCCTTGTTTGTGTATGAGGTCTGTTGGATCAGCTTGGGAATATTGGACGCTTTCTGCCAGGTGGTCACTAGGGCTTCCTATGATGTTATTATTTAGCAATGTAGGCATTATATATATATGTGTTTTGTTGATAATTTATAATGATGTTTGTATTCTATTTTGTTTTTGTAAACGGGGGTTCGATAAGTTGGGGTGAAGCCTCAGCCGTCCCCTGCGTGGGATGTCTTTATTGTAAAGTGACTGGCTGGTGGAGAGCTTTCGGTTTTACCACTAGGGTTGTTTCAGCAGATCTTTTATGCGAATCGGGGGTTGTCCGGTCCTGATTTGGCTCGGAAGAGTCCGCTAGACCTAAAGCAATAATAATGTAATGTAATGTAACTCAAGAGTTGCTCAAGGCGCTGACCGATACAGGATCTAACTCAAGCGCCAACTTGCAGCCTTTGGGCGCATTGTAATAACACTCCAGACAACTGAGCACAGTCCTGGGCAGCCAGGGATGGGGGAGAAGGACCTAGGTGCATGCTGGGTGTGTTCTTGTCACCGGCACTCACCTGTCTAGGACATGAGCGTCAGGATCTTTAAAGTCCGTTATGATGGAATGTATGCGACACAGACTAGACCCCGGTTCATCCGAAGGAGTAGGAAACGGGAGTAAAGTGTCTTTCCCAAAAACACAACACAATACCCCGGCCTGGGCTCGAACCCGGGACCTTCAGATCCGCAAGCCAAAGCTTTACCATAAGGCCGCCGTGGTATAATATATTTACAACATTCGAGAATGGATTGGTTTGACACTGAGCGAAGCCATCAGGGTTGCTGAGGACAGGGAAAGATGGAGTACGACCTCCGAGTTACGGGATAGGATAGGATATGATAGGTTCATATATTATTGGAAAAGAGGATTGAAGTGATGGTGACCATTTTGGATTCAGTTGACCATTTTGATTTGGAAGGCAGATGAAAACGAAGCTTAACGTCCTATTGCGTAAGCGTTAAGGACGAATCACCACATGGCCACCTTGACAATCTTGATCTTCATCATCATATCGATAATTTGTTTTGGAAGGTAGTTAAATATAGTTTATTTACATAGCATTCCTTGTACAATTTTGCTACTATTAGGAATAGTTGGAATTTGTTTTTTATGTTTGATGCGCCTAATTTTGTAACCAAGTATTTTACTCATTTATTTCTTTTAATCTTTTTCACCGAAATGATAAGACACACGCACACACAATAAACTAAAAATAAAAAAATTAAAATAATAATATAATAAATATAAAACTACATAAAGATACAATTTCTTTTTAAAGTTATGATATTAATATTACATGAATAAATAAATGAAAATACGAAAATAAATTACCAAAAAACTGAATTAACTACTACTACTACTACTACTACTACTACTACTACTACTACTACTACTAAAACTACTACTACTACTACTAAAACTAAAACTACTACTACTACTATTACTACTACTACTACTACTAAATTATTAAATAATGAAATAAGAAGTGATTTATAAAATTAAAACAACATAATTATGCTTACGATAAAAAAAAAAAAAAAATTATCATAAACACTGACCAAATGAAGAACCAGCAAACGTTTTCACTAAACTAATGCAAACATCAAAACTAATACGGCCTAGAGTTGTAACATTGTGAGGCAGACTATTAGGAAATTGATTGCATTCAAATACAACATGTTTCCAAAAACAAATTTTATTACATATACATTTGATATTCTTACACTATTTAGTTCTTGTAGAATTTAGATAAGCTTATATTCTTCTATAAGCCATCGTCATTACAGTTCTGGGAATTCCATTATGTTATTCAAATTGTTGATTAAAATGACATTTGTTTATAGCTTCCTTTTGTTTTGGTTTTGTGTGTGTGTGTGTGCGTGTGTGTATGTGTGTATTTTGTGTATGTGTGTGTTGTGTGTGCGTGTGTGTATGCGTGCCAGTCGTTTGACAATCTAAAAACATGTTAAATCATAGTTTCCGCATTGTTCATCATCGCACACCTAGGCCTCATAAGTAAAAACGAAAGTGGTTTGCTCATAATCGATGATCCAATTAAGTGATCATTCTTTCGTTTTCCTTTTAAGAAATACTTCTTATCGTCATCGCAAACCAAGCCAATATATTGGAGGGGCGAAATTTGTGGTAGAGAGTTGGGGTTGGCGGGGTGGAAGTGGTGAGTGGGAGCTGTTAGATAGGGGCATCCCGCACTCAAGCCGATTAATCGTAGTTTCACCGATCGCCAAAAAATTGCAATGGGACAGGGACTGAAAACAGGCCTGCGGGATCTGTCACAGTTCAGCAGTATATACTGGTTAAGTTACATAGTTACGCGCTTGTGTGCGTAGTGTATGCATATTTGTACGTGTGTATGTGTCGCGTTATATATATATTTTATATTAATATATATATTGATGTTAAAGGGTGAATGAATATATTAAAAGAATTTTATATGAATAGAATCAATTTCCTCTTTTTACTATGCCTAAAATCGATAAGAAACAAGAAAATAATGTTGAGAAATAGAAAATAAAGAATAAAAGAAATTACTGGCTATTCATTCGTCCTGTTTGCTTTTTTACAACTAAAAAAGAATACCACTGGTTGATGGTTGATGATATTTATTTCATATGATGTGATACAAAAACCCGTGAAATCATGGTTCTAAAGAATTTCACTGTTGATTAAAATTGTCACTTATCTGACGTGGATTCCCTGATGGAGAAGAAGAATTGTCTCTTTTGTTTAACTTAATTCTGTCCTCACGTTTGACCAAAAGGATTATCGTCCAGCTGGCTTCACATGGACGTCAGGGATATGACGAGCTCCATGTCATCAGAAGAATAAGCGTTGAGGGTGGAAGTAGGTTAAACGATCATATCAGGAATCCGACAGTCGAAAATATTATGAAGAAGGAAGCAAAAACAAAAATCCTTTCCCTGCGCACAGACAAATTAACAGGGACTAAATACACAATCTGTATCCTGTTGAATGACCAGCGAGGAACGCCGTTGACGTTGTCTGAATAAGAACCCTGCATATTCACGGGTTATTGTATCTTATTCTCAAAACATAATAATGTTCTTTCCTCGCTGTTCATCCACACTGTTCCAATGTTTAAGAATGCACCAACATTCTTTATGAACTAAGCTAAACATGTTAAATTAACTATCACCATATAAACTTCACGCGCTGAAGAATTTATATGAAATGAGAACAACATGTTAAAATAACTATTATCATACAATTTGCATACATTGAAGAATAATAACGAATCACCTTGATGAAGGACGATGAATGATTCGCATGGCGCAATGGACACAAGCACAAGACTACCCATTCCCCAGCTTCACACATCGAATCGTAACTTACCAGCTCAGGATTCGTTTGTGGTGTCTACGACACGTGTTGTTTAGGGTGAGACGAGCTTTTCGAACCAACTTTATGACCTCAGTAATCCGAAATAGTGGTCTGGCGTAAACATACGTTCCTTGCCCTCCAAGATGGTCGCTCGAATGGTTTTTCTTAACGATATTTCCCACATCCAGCCAATCGAAAGGATAGTACACAAATTGTCTATGGTAACAATAATCTAAAATTGAACTACACTAAATAAAAACAATGTCGCATACTGCGTCATTCCGAAAACAATATTATTATCGTCACTGTCTATGACGTACTGTCTATGACACATTGTCTGGACTTATAGCAGATTATCGAGGATGCGTAGAGTAGGCGCTTGTATCGCGACAATATCCCCCCGCTTAAGTGAAAAATCAAGAATGCAATTTTTCCTTACACTTACATCGAGCGGCTGAGATAATCTGCCCCGATATTGTCTTTGCCTGGAATGACACGTACAGAGAAGTTGTACTGTTGGAGTTGTATGGCCCATCTCATCAGCCGTCCGTTTTCTGTCCTTGCTTTTTGCAGATATTGTAGAGGCTGGTGATCTGTTTCAATAACAAACTTTGTTCCAAACAGGTATTGTTCAAACTTCCGTATTCCCCATACTATTGCCATGCACTCCTTCTCGATCGTGGCATACCGGCCTTCAGTTTCACTCAGCTTCTTGCTGGCGTACGCGATTGGTTGTAAACCATCACCATGGTCTTGCATCAGGATAGCGCCAATGCCTCTGTCTGATGCGTCCGTCCTCAGGACGTACTGTTTCTCTGGATCAGGGAGACAGATGACTGGCTTCTTGCACAACTCTCGCTTGAGTGACGTGAATGCTTCTTCGCATTTGTCGTCCCACTGAACTCGTTCAGGATGCCCTTTCTTCGTCTTTTCAGTCAGCGGCAGTGCGAGCGTAGCGAAGTTCGGCACGAACTTCCGATAATATCCTGCTAGACCCAAGAAAGCGCGCAAGTCTTTCTTCGTCTTCGGTGGTTGCGCGTTTCTGATCTTTTCAACCTTGTCCTCTTCTGGTTGAATTGTACCTTGACCAACTATGTGTCCTAGAAATGACAGGCTCTCAAATCCAAAATAACATTTGGAAGGTTTTGCTGTCAGATTGCACTCATGTAATCTATCCAACGTTGCTTTGAGGACTTGCACGTGCTCCTCCCACGTCTCAGTTGCTACCATGACGTCATCAATGAAATTGCTCATTGTGTCTTGTTTTTCCGTCAGTTTGCCCAATGAATGAATATCTGCTGGTCCTTTGACATTTTCCATCTGAATCACGGGTATGCTATCTTTTGTCTCAGTAGTACCTTTCTGTTCATGTTCGTCGATCATCACAACGGCGACGATATGAGTTTTCACTTGCTTTTCTCTTTCAACGTACAGTTTCAGTGCATTAGCATGGTAGATTTTCTCATTGTCTCCTACTGCAATCTTGTAGTCACATTCATTGATGCGGTCAGTGACAACATACGGACCTTTCCATAGCATCTGCAGTTTGTTGGCTTTATCAGAAACAAGCATGAGAACTTTATCTCCAACGTTGAATTTTCGTGCTTTTGCTTTCATGTTGAAATGTTTTGCGTGTTTAGCGCTTGCTTTTCCAAGGTTTTCTCTGGCGATTTTGCAGGTTTCTTCAATTCTGTTCCGGAGGTCGATCACATACTGAAATGTGGTCCTAGTTTCTTCCGTCTGTTCTTCCTGTGTCTAGAGCTCTTTCAGAATCTGTAACGGTCCTCGTACAGTTCGTCCATAAAGAAGCTCAAAGGGAGAGAATTGTAGTGATTCTTGCGGTACTTCTCTGATAGCAAACAGAAGTGCAGGAATAAACCTGTCCCATTCTTTTGGTTGTTCTTGACAAAGATGTTTCAGCATACTTTTGATGATACCATTGAAACGTTCCACCAACCCGTTGCATTGTGCGTGTCTTGGTGTGGTCCTCAGGCCTTTCACACTCAATAGCCTGTTCACTTCGTCAGCTAGGGATCCTACAAATTGAGATCCGTTGTCTGTCAGAATCTCTCTCGGAATACCTAAGCGAGTCCACATTTCCCACAATGATTCGGCCACATCTTCGGCTTTGATGGATTTTAATGGTTTGGCTTCGACGTAGCGTGTAGCATAGTCCACCATGGTGATTATATAGCGGTGCCCCCTGTCGGACGCTGGTAAGATAGGTCCGATGATATCCACCGCCACACGATCAAAAGGTGTGTGGATTATTGGCATCTTGCCCAAAGGCAGTTTCCGAACTTGACCCTTCGGTGACGTCCTCTGGCATATGTCACATGACGCGCAATAGCGTCTGATGTCTCCGCAGATTCCGGGCCATACGAAATCGTTCCAGATTCTCTTCCTGGTTTTGGTTACACCCAGGTGTCCTGACATCGGCGTGTCATGGGCCAATCGTAACACTTCGTTGCGATATTTCTTTGGGACAACAATTTGTTTGGTCTCTTTACCGTTTTGGAGAAAAGTAAGGTACAAAATTCCCTTTCTCCAGCTGTAGGTGGTTTTAGAAGTTGATTTGCGCCCTCCTTTCCCATGCTTGGTCTCACTGTCAGCTAGCTTTCTTGCTTTCTCCAGGGTTGGATCCTCCTTCTGAGCTTGTCCCAACTCCACTGGAGTGACATCCCCGAGCAGAGAATTGGATGTTTTCAATGTTCTATCTGTTTTCCCCACAGAAGCTCTAGTTTGCATTGCTGCGCATACTTCTCGAATTGCGTAAACTGGAACAGGCGTCAGGTTCCCATCCTCAGACTTACGGTAGTTCCCTACAAGAACTTGCTCTACCGGCTGCTTCATAACGGCCACAACAGTCTTCCCTTCAAAGAATGGTGTGTTCATGTGTACCGTCGCAATTGGTAGTGATAACTTCGCAGGCGACGAGGCCATTACTATCTCAATGGTCTCTCCTGACAAACATCGCTCGGGTACGAGACTGGAATCGACGATGGTGATCGACGCTCCAGTGTCGCGCAATGCCGTCGCTTGCTTTCCTTCTACTTCTACTTGGCACTCCGGCGAGAACGGTATCGCCGTACATAATGAACAGAGCTTGCCGTGACTCTGTACATCCTCCGGCCTCATACTTCCAGCTATTGCGGCGGCTGCTTTATTTTCTTTCCCTCCTTTTGGGCATTGTCTCGCCACATGACCTTGCTGGTTACAAGTATAGCAGGTTACTTCAGGCCTCCTTGTCCTGACGTTGTGGAGCTGCTTCTGCGTTACCTCCACCTTCTTTTTATCTCCTTCCTCATCTTCTTTCCTTCTACTATGCTTGAGTCTATCTCCGAATCTATTCCTGGGTCTTTCATGATCAGACATAGTGGCTTGCTTTGCTGATTCGTAGGTTAAAGCAAATCTTATTGCATCGCCCATCGTTTCCGGCTCCTTTTCTCTGACAAAACGCGCTTGATCAAACGGTATCCCACTAAGAAACTTTTCTTGCAGTATCAAATCACGCAGATCGTCATATGTGTTGTCTTTCCCTGCAAGTTCCTGCCATCTGGATAACCAGAGATCTAACTTGGTAGCGTACTCTTGTGTTGATTCTCCTTGCTGTCTTCTGGCCTCTCGAAATTTTTTCCGATATTCTTCAGCCGTCAGCTGGAATCGGAACAATAATGATCGCCGCAATGTTCCGTAGTCGCCGGCATCAGCATCACTCAACATAGAGTAGACTTCCCTCGCTTTCCCTTTTAGCAAGGTGCCTAGGCGAGGAGCCCATTGATTAATTGGCCATTCTTGAATCTTAGCCGTTCTCTCAAATGTGCGTAGATAATCTTCCAGATCATCTTTGTCTTCCAGAAAAGGTAGTTTTATCTTCAGTTTTTCCTGATAAAACTGCGATGAACGAGAATCCGACGGATCGGCAGCATTGTCGTTGGTGTTGTCACTGTTCACGTGACGAATTCGTTCGAGTTCTAATTCATATTCCAATGTTGCTTTATGTTTCCTTTCATCGATTTCAGCTTGACGCTTCCTTTCTTCAGCCTCAGCTTGTCGCTTCCTTTCTTCAGCTTCAACTTCAGCTTGTCGCTTTCTTTCTTCAGCTTCAGCTTGACGCTTTCTTTCTTCAGCTTCAACTTCAGCTTGTCGCTTTCTTTCTTCAGCTTCAACTTCAGCTTGTCGCATTCTTTCTTCAGCTTCAGCTTGACGCTTTCTTTCTTCAGCTTCAGCTTGAGCTAAACGCGTTTTCTCTTCCTTGACGTAATTGACAAGATCTGGACCCGACAACCCCAACGCTTCTCCTTCGGCCTTAAACTTTAGGAAAGGATCGTTGGCTTCCATTGCTTTCGCTTGAGCACGAGTCGTCATTTACGAATTCCAAAAATGTAATACGACAGGAAAGAATAAATTAGCGTTCGAAAAGTTCCGATTTCGTCACGTCAATGACGTTATTTTCCCGAGGAGGAAAAAAATACAAAATGGCAACTCTTTGAAATATCTTCGAACAACCCCAATGGATTCGTTATAACTATACGCTTTTACTGCAAATTCTGTTATTTGCTATTCGCGTATTAACAGCATAAAACCAAGAACTTGAAAAGAAGAGTTTTGTGTATCCGGCAATGGCACCCTCTTGTTAACACCAGTTCTACTTCGAACTCAAAGATTCTAATTCATTCTTGTAATGTAATTAGAATTGTGATAACGTGTCACTGTCTAGGCTCGAATCCAGTAGCTAAACTTATCAAATTCACAAAAGTTATCCCGCTACCTTTACCTTGATTCGCCTAATAAGATCAACTGTACGTGGCCTTATTTGATTGCCACACAGATACAATCCACCCTGGATGATACACCCGTGTCTCAGGGATTTACTGTGTGTATATTTATAAATTAAAAAATACACTCTAGTATAACTCGCGGTCCGTTCCTTTGTGGCGGATGAGTTTACTAGACCCTTCTGCTAATACTCTCTCACTACGAGTATTCTTCTAATTTTCTATGTCGCTCTTACTTCGGCGAACAGAAATGTTAGGCTACAAAACTGACTTAATGATCCTGTGTGATTATTCCGTTTATCACTGATCTATTAAGCGCGACGCTACTGTCTGTCTACTGTTCGGTCCGTTGAACATAGAACATTTACCTTACCTTCAAAGGTGACTAGTAGGTCAACAAGTTATTTAGTCTTTGTACTAAATTATAACTTGTTATCTCTCTCTCTAATATTGACACAGGTCCTCGTGTCTCCGGATTCACTATAACAACAAATGCTATAGGATTCCAATATTAGCTTCAAACACTCAATCGGTTAAGACTGAGATAATAAAATAGACCACCGTTCTGCCTATTTTTTTTACAGCATGTAATACCCGAAATTACTGCTGAACATTTGATTGACAACACGTACTGGGAGTCGTTTGCATAAGGTTATAAATATGCAACCTAATTATATCTGTAAATATAACTGGTAAATTATGATCGACGTGGGAAGCTGATATTACATTGGTTGGTAGGGTAGTCCATAAGTCCGCCCATTTGTAAGAGCGGCTCCCTCCAACCTCCCGCGTTGAACAAATGAATGATACAATGATAATTTACATGTACAATGTAGTAAATATCATCACCACCAGTGGTAACACGACTTAAAAAGTGATTGTGACTCCAACTATCCCGGACGAGCCCCCATTGTCGCGTTATATATATATTTTATATTAATATATATATTGATGTTAAAGGGTGAATGAATATATTAAAAGAATTTTATATGAATAGAATCAATTTCCTCTTTTTACTATGCCTAAAATCGATAAGAAACAAGAAAATAATGTTGAGAAATAGAAAATAAAGAATAAAAGAAATTACTGGCTATTCATTCGTCCTGTTTGCTTTTTTACAACTAAAAAAGAATACCACTGGTTGATGGTTGATGATATTTATTTCATATGATGTGATACAAAAACCCGTGAAATCATGGTTCTAAAGAATTTCACTGTTGATTAAAATTGTCACTTATCTGACGTGGATTCCCTGATGGAGAAGAAGAATTGTCTCTTTTGTTTAACTTAATTCTGTCCTCACGTTTGACCAAAAGGATTATCGTCCAGCTGGCTTCACATGGACGTCAGGGATATGACGAGCTCCATGTCATCAGAAGAATAAGCGTTGAGGGTGGAAGTAGGTTAAACGATCATATCAGGAATCCGACAGTCGAAAATATTATGAAGAAGGAAGCAAAAACAAAAATCCTTTCCCTGCGCACAGACAAATTAACAGGGACTAAATACACAATCTGTATCCTGTTGAATGACCAGCGAGGAACGCCGTTGACGTTGTCTGAATAAGAACCCTGCATATTCACGGGTTATTGTATCTTATTCTCAAAACATAATAATGTTCTTTCCTCGCTGTTCATCCACACTGTTCCAATGTTTAAGAATGCACCAACATTCTTTATGAACTAAGCTAAACATGTTAAATTAACTATCACCATATAAACTTCACGCGCTGAAGAATTTATATGAAATGAGAACAACATGTTAAAATAACTATTATCATACAATTTGCATACATTGAAGAATAATAACGAATCACCTTGATGAAGGACGATGAATGATTCGCATGGCGCAATGGACACAAGCACAAGACTACCCATTCCCCAGCTTCACACATCGAATCGTAACTTACCAGCTCAGGATTCGTTTGTGGTGTCTACGACACGTGTTGTTTAGGGTGAGACGAGCTTTTCGAACCAACTTTATGACCTCAGTAATCCGAAATAGTGGTCTGGCGTAAACATACGTTCCTTGCCCTCCAAGATGGTCGCTCGAATGGTTTTTCTTAACGATATTTCCCACATCCAGCCAATCGAAAGGATAGTACACAAATTGTCTATGGTAACAATAATCTAAAATTGAACTACACTAAATAAAAACAATGTCGCATACTGCGTCATTCCGAAAACAATATTATTATCGTCACTGTCTATGACGTACTGTCTATGACACATTGTCTGGACTTATAGCAGATTATCGAGGATGCGTAGAGTAGGCGCTTGTATCGCGACAGTATGTACGTGTGTGTGTTGTAATTGAATTGCATGAGAGAGAAGAAAGAGAGAGAGAGAGAGAGAGAGAGAGAGAGAGAGAGAGAGAGAGAGAGAGAGAGAGAGAGAGAGAGAGAGAGAGAGAGGGATGGAGCAGGAGAGAGAGAAGAGACAGAGAGAGCGAGAAAGACATACATATACAGACAGAGAGAGAGGGAGAGAAAGGGAGAGAGAAGAGGACAGAGAGAGAGGCACAGAGAGATAAGAAAGAGAGAGAGAGAGAGGGGGGGCGAGAGAGATGATAGAGAGAGAGAGTTAGAGAGAGAGATGTCCACACAAAGTCCGCAGAGTGAACGGCACATCTCTAGAACTATGGAAGCGCGGGCATCAGTGACTGATTTGCAGAGCTCGCGCGTCACCAGGCAACATTTCTCCACCTCTATTATCCCCACCACCACCATCATCACCACCACAGTTCATCTCTGACGCTGGAACTCGTATCCATTCTCCTACACACTGCTGTGGACAACGCACTGGATACCTGAACGTGACATCGTGTTAAAGTAATTTATTAATGGTCAGTATTGGTTTTCATGCTTAAAAAATAATAACATGCTAAATAGGCCTAATTACATAAAAGCTACAATGCGTCCATTTGCTACCACACCATTCATAAAAGATAAGCACTGAAATGTTGCATGCTTAAAAACAAAAACACTTCCTAAACAACTAGCACAACAGGTAGAATGTGTTCATGCGCAATGCAATATATTATTTAAATTTGAGTAGTTGAATTCTTATTTTTTTAAAACCCACAAAAGTATAATACTAAACAAAGTGCGAAAGGAAAACAACTGGTGTTTAAATGTCACCCAACAGATCCCAGTCTTCAATACGGTTTTGGGCAGAGTGTGTAGTGTAGTGTTAACCTACATAACACATTAGTGTGTAGACCATGTGAAACTTGACAAGATGGCAAGAAAATATATTTTCAGACACTCGCATACATTGCTGAAAATCAGCATTTTCAAAAGTGTTAGCGAATAATTTTCGTGCTAATGTTGTTGACTCGACTTTATCATAGAGAAGCAAAATTAAAGTTGGAACGATAGACAACACCCAGTTTTGAGACAAACCACAAAACATTATTATACTATATTATGTGACCTCAGCGACCCTTATCTTTGGAGAAATAGTAACGGTCAAGGACATAAAATGCTGAATAGTGGTTGAAGTATATGCGTAGTAAAAATTAAATCAAAATCGATATTGTCATTCTTGACATAATGCAACAAAAAGTGCTTTGAACAAAAGAGACATTCCGAGTAACGGACCGACCATATCTATGTAATTTATTTTATTTATTTATTTATTTATTTATTTAATTTAATTTTTAATTTTTTTACTTTATAAAACAATATATAATACTTTGTTTTATATAAATCACAATTTCATCACCATGTCTTCTCTGTAGAATTGTTTTAATAATTACTTCAACATAACTTGAGCTCGTATGAATAAAGAAAAGCTTTATTTTTTCAATTGAATTGTAGGTCACTTGTAACGAACATACAATATTTTGTTAACTTTTTAAAAGATCATAGTCCTCATGTGTTATGCTTACAATCTTTGAACGTTGTAAGAGGAAAGTTGCCAAAGCTTCATGGATATTATTATCCTCCTGTGTCAGAACTGTCGTCCAGTAAAATCAACACAGCTGTATACGTCAGAAATGATTTGGATTATAAAATTATTACTTCGCCAGTTGGACAACATGTGATTGATGTGTTTTCACCGGCTATAAAGTTGAAAGTGAATTCTAATGTTTGTTTAAATGTGATGTCTGTTTACTATCCAAAAGGTCCAAATAATTTTAATAGTGACTGACTTCGAAACATTGATGGATCTGAGAAATGGATAATAACTGGAGACTTTAATGCTCACTCTTTATTATGGGATAATGTTTATACCAGTGTTTCGAATTATCGATGAATTGACAATATTTTGGATTCTTCTCTAATAATTATGAATGATGGAAGAATGTCCCTAACTCTTCTGTACATCGTCCTTCAGCAATTGATTTGACATTAGTTTCGTCCAACATTGCTATTGATTGTACTTGGGAGATTGAAATTAATGCACTTGGTAGTGATCACTTTCCTGTAATATTATTATTTTACGAAACAGTAGACATACTGTTAGAAGTTGATACAGTGGCAAAATATATCTATGGACGTGCTAACTGGGATTTATTTCAATCTAATCTTTTGAAATATGAAATTGACTTTATGAAATGTGACGAAATCAATAATGTATAGGCAACTTTTGCTAATTTAATTCACGAAGCTGCAAGTAATTCTATTTCAAAGAAAGAACTACATGTACGACTAATCATAAGGGAAACATTTGGTGGACTGAAAATTGTGAAGTAGCAGTTTAAAAAAAAGCTTGCCTACAAAAAATTGTTTTAAAAAATGATATTACATTTAAAGAGATGAAATGTACAAAACTTAATTGTAACAAAGTTATTGCTCTTGCTAAGAAACAATTCTGGTTAAACTTTAGTACGAAAGAAATTGTAACATCGCACGATGCAAGGAAAACATGAAAACAAGTAACTGAAATGAAACAAGTGTCCAGCTCCCAAATTGTCCTATTGAAATAGTAGATAAGGAATTTGCATCTCCTAGTGATAAGGCAGAGGAATAAGCTCAATTGTTTTCAAAACCTAGTACTTCTAAAGAGTTGCCACAAGATATATTAAATGAAAGAAATAAAGCTGAACAAACAGAAGAATTTAATAACCCTTTGCCTGATACTGTAGTAGTTTATTTATTAATTCTGAAATTTTATTTTCTGAATTTAAATATGCCATTTCTGTCCTTGGTAAAACAACAACAACAAAAAACACCTGCGGTATGCTCGTTTTCTTATTTTCAATGTCTAAATCACTTAGGTGGATAATAGACAATAAATGAGTAACGCACACACACCAATCAACCGACAGAATGACTGACACCCGGACAGCCACTGCATGTTTGACCATGACTGGAAGTATCTGCATATCCAAAATCAACAAAATCGGTTGAGCTGTATAGATATTGAGCTAAACGTGTTTATCAACAATGTGACAGATTTTTGTTGTCATTTTTTGAAAGATGAATTATTTTTTTGTCACCCATGCGGATGAATACCTAGCAGCGCCAATTGCCGGGATAACAAAAGTCAGTACTGCTTATTTGTATACTTCCAGTAAAATGCTAGTAAACTAATTTAAATATGCGAAGTTGCAAATTTCTTTAAAAGCTTATAACCGTTGATTTGTGAATGTATTCACAATGGTGAAGAAACGGAAACTCCGATGGTATGGGCACGTCACCAGAGCACCAGGCCTTGCAAAGACCATCTTGCAAGGCACGGCGCAAGGAGGCAGAAGAAGAGGGAGACAGAAAAAAGGTGGGAGGACAGCATTCGAGAATGGACTGGCTTGACACTGAGCGATCTTTTGGCTTCTTCTTTTGCTGCAAATTCTTCCTCTGAAAATTATTCTGTCCCTTTTCAAACAGTTAAAACCCGTAAAGAAAAACAACAGTTAAATTTTACCTCCGATAATTCTGAAGATTACAACAATCCGTTTTCATTAGTCGAGCTTGACGATGCAATTAACAAAAGTGCAGATTCAGCAGTTGGACCGGATGATGTACATTATCAATTTCTCAGACATTTAACAAGGTACTCACGGTCTCAACTGCTGGACATCTTCAATCAGCTCTGGATCACTGGCACCTTTCCTCCCTCCTGGAGAAAGGCCATTATTGTACCCATCCCTAAACCTGGCAAAGACCATACTAACCCGACAAACTATAGACCAATAGCCTTAACGTCTTGCTTATGCAAGACGCTAGAAAGAATGGTTTATTCTCGCTTACTGTGGTATCTAGAAACAAATAATATTTTATCCAACACTCAGTGTGGCTTTCGAAGTGGTCGAAGTACTGTTGACCACCTGGTGCGACTGGAAACTTTTATCCGTAACGCGTTCGTCCAGGGTGAACATGTCGTTGCCATCATGTTTGATTTTGAAAAAGCTTATGATACCACATGGAAATATGGCATTCTTTCCGATTTACAAGAAATGGGTTTGAAGGGACATTTACCTCTGTTTATATCCAATTTTCTAACGGACAGACTCTTTCAGGTTAAGGTTGGGGGATCTTTGTCAGATATGAGGGAACAGGAGATGGGAGTGCCTCAGGGTAGCATCTTGTCTCCCTTGCTGTTTAATATTAAAATAAATAATATTGTTCGTTCTGTTAAACGGGGAATTGACAATTCTCTGTTTGTTGACGATTTTGCGTTAGTAGCCAAAGGTAAAACTTTGGCATCTGCAGAACGTCAGCTTCAGTTATGTGTCAAGGCCGTTGAAGACTGGGTTTTACAAAATGGTTTTAAATTTTCTGAAGCAAAAACTGAATGTATTCACTTTTCCAAGCACCGGTGAATTATTCAAGACCCTACTATTATCCTCAATAAAACTCCAATAAAGGCGGTCCAACAAGTCAAATTTTTGGGTGTTATTTTTTATCAAAAGCTATCTTTCATTCCTCATCTGAAAATTTTGAAAGCTAAATGTCAACAGGCCTGCAACCTGCTCAAGGTTATTAGTGGTACAGACTGGGGTGCTGACAAGAAAACTTTATTACTGTTATATCGTTCTTTAATTAGATCCAAGTTAGACTATGGTTGCATTGTTTATGGTTCTGCTAGAAAATCTTATCGTAAGATGTTAGATCCAGTTGCTCATCAGGCATTACGCATTGCTTTGGGTGCTTTTCGCACCTCCCCTTGTGAAAGCCTTTACGTGGAAGCTAACGAACCCCCGCTGGAGCTGAGACGTACAAAATTGTCAATGAATTACTATTTAAAATTAAAAACTGATCCTATGAACCCTGCTTATGACTGTGTTTTCAACCCAGATTTTGTTAAGAAATTTGAAGCCAAACCTAACACAATTCCTCCGTTTGGCATCAGAATGCAAGCTCATCTGGAAAAAGCAGGCATTGATGTTTCTTCCATCAACGACGATGAACTTCGGACTGAAGCTCCCCCCATGGAAATTATGTATCCCAAACATTAATTGGCAGTTGTCCGCTTTCCTTAAAAACAATACATCCGAAACCGTATATAACCAACTTTATTTAGAACAGTGTGCTTTATACCCAGGATATGAACAACTTTTTACAGACGGGTCAAAGAAAAGAGATTCAGTTGCTGCTGCGTCGGTCTCTGGGAGACACTTAGACCAGCCTTTGCAACAGCGTTTACCTGATTTTTGTTCTGTTTATACAGCTGAGCTCAAGGCAATTCATTTAGCTCTGAAACAAGTTTATCAATCCAAAAGAACCTCATTTTTAATCATGTCTGATTCATTATCAGCACTTCAGGCTCTTTCCACGAGAAAGATATCACACTGTTTTCTGGCAGAGATCCATGACCTCCATACACAACTTGTTTCTGAGGGTAAAAAGATAGTTTTTATGTGGGTCCCTGGTCACATGGGCATCCGCGGCAAGTTTTATGTGGGTCCCTGGTCACATGGGCATCCGCGGCAATATTGCAGTAGACAGGGCGGCTAAAGATGCTCTGCATCTCGATTTCCCTCCAGAGATTTTCCAGTTTGTGCCCTACTCTGACCTACGTTGTATGACTGGTTCTTATTGTAAACGACTGTGGCAGACTGACTGGTCTAACCATGTCAACAACAAATTATTTCAAATTCTTCCCGATTTGTCCACTTCTTTGCCTAACTTTGCATCCACTCGCAAAGAAGAAACAGTGTTATCTCGCCTTCATATTGGGCATACTTATGTCACCCACAGTTTCCTTTTAAAAGGAGAAGAACCACCATGGTGCTTTGCATGTGATCAATCCTTTTCCGTTCGACATTTCATGTCTGAGTGTGCTGATTTGATTGAGGAAAGGGAAACATATTTTGGTTCCATACCTTTTAAAGAGATTTTTAAATATGTAATGGTCAACATCTGTTTCAATTTTTACATGATGTTGGTTTGTTTTATCGCATATAAATCGTATCGACATGTTTTGTTTAGTTTGGATTTTATTAGGACTGAATTTAGTGATTTGATTGAAGAAAGAGAATATATTTTTAATACATCAGTTTTAAAAAAGTCTCTTAAAGAGGTGTCATGTAAAAGTTTGTTTGTGTATTTAAGAGTAACAGGCTCGTTTTTTAAGACTTGAATCATTTTATAATATTTTAAGATAACGTCTCTCTGGTCCTGATTTGGCTCGGAAGAGTCCGCTGGACCTAAAGCAATAACCTTGTATTGTATTGTTTTGACACTGAGCGAAGCCATGAGGGTTGCTGAGGACAGAGAAAGATGGAGTACGCTGGTTAAACGATCATCTGTGATGCCCCTACGACCTTCGAGTTACGGGATAGGATAGGACAGGATAGGATCAGATCGCTTAAAATTAAATTAAAATTAAATAAATTCGTTAGTATTCTTTGCATACTTTTAGTAAGTGGGTAAACAAAATTTATGAAGTCATTTTTAAAAGTAAAAAAAAAAAAGAAGAAGAAAGAGAAAGAAGCCATTAACCATTAATGTGAATGAAAGTAGAATCTTAATGAATGAAGCAAAGTCATTAGTAATAGTACTGTTTGTATAATTCTGATAATACATCGGTAAAGGAGTATTTGAAGTTAACAAAAATCCAAACAACAGTAACACCCGATTAACTAACGATATAAGTTTGTATAAAAGTACAAACCTGTATTATATAATAATGATGAAGTATAGGCGAGGTGGCCAGGTAACACAGCTGATAGGGTGCTGGTTTCCTAAGCCAAAAGGTCGCGGGTTCTAACCCCGTATGGGACGAACTTATGTGATAAGGTACGAGATGTTTCAGGTCACCAAGGGTTTGCTCCGGGTACTCCGTTGTCTTCCCTCCTTTCCATAGTGGTATCGGATACAGTCAATCTAAATTTTTTTTAAAATGTGTTTCTATTCCGGTTTTTGTAATAGCGATCTCTACAGAACACCGCGATTTGAGTTCGTTTGAAGGAAAAAAAACGATTGTGAGCATCCTGTATTACTGTGTTATTGTGTTAAAGTAGAAATGTGTTACTGAAGACATGTCAGTGTGATATTTGCTAACTTTAAATAAGTTAATAAACTAATATTTGATGTTGAAAATTCTTTTTTGTTATTTTTAAGTAGCATGTACTCCATTGACGTGTGAAAGTATTAAATTACGAATGAACCAAAAACAGTTCCGATGTTTACATACATACAATAAGTTGAAAACGAACATTTTAATATTCTAGTTAAAAAGTCGTTATATTATCCAATCATGTGTGAATGTACTAATTTATAAATGAAGCAAAGGCCGTTCCGATGTCTACATACTTATAATAAGTTGAAAGACTAACAATTGAATATTTTATTTTAAAAGTCGTTATCCAAAGATGTGTGACAGTATAGTTTGTATAATTTTTAAACTAAACTAATAATTAAAAGTGAATATTATTTCTTCTAAAAGCGTTGTCCATTAATATTAGTTTTCACCAGATTGCATGCAAAGACCGATTTGAATATATCCGATTTTTGTTTCATAAAAGATAGAAATTGGAACTAAAGGGGGAGTGGTGGTGTACGGGCGCAATTTGACTTTACGAGATATCTGCAAATAGACTTGGAATTGTCCGATTTTCACTATACAGTAATGCTCTTTGACAAGTTGCCCTGAAGCGATGTGTTGAAAACCTTGTGACAGGCAGTGTCATGTTAATCTGTTTGCTTTTAGAACTAATGCCTACATCCTAGAAACGTCAATTAAAGACAGTTTTTCAATTACTCAAGCATATGTCATTATATACATGAAATATATGAAAGTATATGAAATATATATATATATATATATATATATATATATATATATATATATATATATATATATATATATATATATATATATATATATATATAAAATGTATTACGTACTATGTATTATGTATTATGCAACTGGTAGTTGACTTGTCATCTATGTATAGGTGAATGTATAATGTTCTAGTCATACCTCTACCTTTTGTTTTAGCGCTGCCATTATAATCATGTATAGGCCATGATATGTATAGTTTAAGACAACAACTTGTGCTGTCATTATATTATTTTGTGTGTGGGAGTGTGTGCGTGTGTGTGTGTTTGTGCGCTTTTTCTGCGTGAATTTAAAATTATTAGTTATTATTGATGTGGGGTTTGGATTGTGAATGTCTATATTTGATTGGAATTTAAGGTTGCTGTTGTGCCATTAGAAATGAATGTGTCTTTGCTGGTTGTGTATATAAAATGGATATATTGCATGCTTCTTGCGGACGACGAGCCAAAGACAAATTTCTGTATGTGATGAACATCAGACAATAAAGTTATATTGTATTGTATTGTATTGTATTGTATTGTATTGTATTGTATTGTATAAATTAGAGTATGGCCTCAGCGTCCACTGCGTGGGATGTCTTTATTGTAAAGTGACCGGCTGGTGGATTGCCTTCAGTATTACCACTAGGGGTGTTTCGGCAGATCTTTTATGCGGATCAGGGGTGAGTCCTTTTTCAGCGAAGTTGATTTTGTGGTCCTGATTCGGCTCTTTGCAGTCCGCTGGAACCTGTAAGCAATGAATAACTACCTAACTAACTAATTGTATATTTTCATAAATGTACCATACCAGTATGATAATGCGTCATCCGGGTCAGTAAAATTATAAATATTTGAGAGAGCGCTGTTACTGAGGTCAAAGAGAAAATCATCTTCATTCAATTTGGAAAAAGATTTGTATTTTATTGTTTTATGTTCTGTTTTAGTATTTTAGCTCCTTTCTTTTTCCAGGTTAAACAAACAGGATAATGATCACTGCAAGCAAATATTGGAACACAGGCTTCGACAACATTTAGGGCTTTAAATTCTCACTGTCGCTGTCTTTCGCCTTTGTTCTTTGTCATTCCTACTCTGTTCTACCAATTTACTATACTATCTTCTTCTTCGCTAGACCAGTCATCTACCCTTTTTCTTGAAACCTCGTCCGGGACCAAACTCCTCATTTGTGTGTCTGGTCTGTTGTATCAGCTTGGAAATATTGGACGCTTTGTGCCAAATGGTCACTAGGGCTTCCTATGATATTATTATTTAGCAATGTATGCATTTCATATTAATGTGTTTTGTTGATATTTTATAACGATGTTTGTATTCTATTTTGTTTTTGTAAACGGGGGTTCGATAAATTAGAGCATAGCCTCAGCACCTCTGCGTGGGATGCCTTTATTGTACAGTGGCCGGCTGGAGGAGTGCCTTCAGTGTTACCAATGGGGTTGTTTCGGCAGATCTTTTATGCGGATCAAGGGTGAGTCCGATGCAGCCAAGTTGTAGTCTTGATTTTGTGGTCCTGATTCGGCCTTTGGCAGTCCGTTGGAACCTGTAAGCAATGATTAACTAACTAACTTTTGATGAAATTAAACAAACTGTTCGACGCGTTTAAAAAAAAAATAGTTGTCCTTTACTTAAATGTGACCGCAATATAATTTTCCACAAGAGTGAAGTAATATAACCTACAATTACATTATTTTCTCTGTCAAGGACGTACACCGGCGCATGTCTTTTTTTATCTTCTTCTTCTTCTTCTTCTTCTTCTTCTTCTTCTTCTTCTTCTTCTTCTTCTTCTTCTTCTTCTTCTTCTCCTCCTCCTCCTCCTCCTCCTCTTGTTCTCTGGTTCTTGTTATTTTTCTTCTTCTTCTTCTTCTTCTTCTTCTTCTTCTTCTTCTTCTTCTTCTTCTTCTTCTTTTTCTTCTTCTTCTTCTTCTTCTTAATTTTTATTTATTTAATTCAACCTATCAGCGAAAAGGGCCTTGATAGCCTTTCATTGATGGAAAATGCATTTAAAAAATACGCATGACTTACGATGAACGGCAGTGTCTCACAGACACTCAGCATGACCTTATATGAATAATCATGCCGTCGATCTTCCGCATCCTTAACCCTTGTCAGCAGTAGGGTGACCACAGGAAATGGTACGAACGTTCCTGTGTCCTTGACCCTATTACGTAGTCACCGGGGAGGAATACATATTGATAACAAAACAGGGAGAAAAGGTCGGAGGCGCGCCACCGAACGTCTAAAGACTGGAATCCAGAGACTGTGCTATGTTATATAATCATCTGGCTTTATTACGCAAATCTTGGGCGGAAGAGGGACAATGAATCAATGAATAGATCAACAGTGAAGTTTTAGCGGCCATACCCGCTATGGGCGATATGGAAGGCAGGGCCAAAACGATCCCAGGTAAGACTAGGGTTTACTTAAGACCTAAATCAACACTGAACCACCAGAGCAATCATACCTCTGTGATGGACAGTTGAGAATTTATCATTTTTATTTTTGCCCACCACTAGATTCGAACCCGGGTCATGATGTGTGCCAGGCAAACGCTCTATCACTGAGCTAATGACAGCGGTGGATTTTAAAACAACAACACCAACAACAACAAACAAACAAAATTATGTTAACACAGGGAAACAAAATGTTTTGTAAATAATTAAAAATGCGCCGCCTCGCATTAGAAAAAGGTACAGAAAAGTAATAATAGCATCAAGGATAATTACCATCCCTTTTAGATGTAGGTATAATGCTGCAAGGTTTACAACGATAAGATAATGTACAACCGCATTTGGGAAATAGTCCTTAATGTATCGGGGCATTGAAACAAGGTTTTGGGGAACGATAGGAAAGATCTAATCTATCTCTATCTTTTGCTGCCATTTTTTATTTTGTTTTTGAATTTAAATGTTGTATTTGAGCATGCCCTTGTGACATGGAGTTATGCGTCCTGCAAAACATCAACATCAACATCCACATCAACATCGGTTAGCCCTAACTGAATATTACGATGTAGAAACAACCCCGTGATATGCTATACACAGTTACGCTGGGTATGCTATTTTTATCCCCATGACGCTAGCTCTAATTAGACTCATCAACAAACGGGATGTATTGATTTATTCGAATGTATTGATTTATTCGAAAAGTCTAATTTTTTTGTGTTAGCTTATTTTATTTTTTTCTAGTGGGGCAATATTCACTGTGAATTTGAAAGGTAGTTATGTGACGCTGAAGTGTGGGATCCTGTACCTATCCTATACTGTAACTCGAAAGTCGTTGGGGCACCACAGAGGATCGTTTAATCTTTCTCTGCCCTCAGCAGCCCTCCTGGCTTCACTCAGTGTCAAAGCCAATCCATTCTCGAATGTTGTCTTCCCAAATCTTTTTCTGTCTACCTCTTCTTCTGCCTTTTTGCACCGTGCCTTGCATGATGTCCTTTGCTAGGCCTGATGCTCTTGTCCCATGGCCATACCATTGGAATTTCCGATGCTCACAGTAGTGAAGAAATGGAAACTCCGATGGTATGGCCCTTTACCGGTCCAATTCAACACGAAAAGATTAATACAACGCTGCGCTCTTATAATAGAGCGATTCCCGGCCCAAAGCATGAGATTTTTTAAATAAAAGCGCGCATCATTCAATCTTATATCCATTTTTGTATAGGGTGCAATTCCATGCTGCAGTGACATGCCTGAGGCGCTGATGTAGCTAGAATTAGAATTCACTTAGGCAATAGTTTCAGTTATTTTATTTAACGTCTATTCACTTATTAAAATGATTGTAGACATACTGATACAGGCACGCACAAACACACAACATGCACGCACACAATCTCTCTGTCTCTGTCTCTGTCTCTGTCTCTGTCTCTGTCTCTGTCTCTGTCTCTCTCTGTCTCTCTCTCTCTCTCTCTCTCTCTCGTACACAAATATATTCACAAATTCTTTATATTTGTTACAAAATGCCCCTTACTCCTTCGGATGATAGTATAAACCGAGGTCTAGTCTGTGCACGCACGCATTCCATACCATAGACTTTAAAAATCCTGACGCTCATGTCCTAGACGCGCGAGTGCCGGCTACACAGATACACCCAACACGCACTAGGCCCATTCTCCCCATCCCCGATGGCCAACGAATTTGTGCTCAGTGGTCTTGGCGTCAGACTGTGCGCCCAAATGTGGCAAGTGGGCGCCTCGAGCGGCTTGAGTTTAATCCTGTTTTGACCAGCGCCTTGAGCAGCTCTTGAACTGAAAATGGCGCTATGTTAAAGTGATAACACAAAATAAATAAAAATAAATAATTTTTTTTAGGTAATATTGGCTATGCTATGTGTGTGCCTGTGTGTGTGTTTTTGATTTAAACTTATTGTTTAGTATAATTATTATTTACTTAACAGGATCCGCACGAGAGACATCATCGTCATAGGAACCTGGCAGGATCCTAACTGCGGAGGGAAAATTTGTAGAACTTGCCCACGAGCTGGACCACTATTGATGGAACATCTTAGTTATCAGCGAACTGCGCTGGAAAGGCCTAGGTGACACAACGACCGACAAAGGCCACAAGCTTTTTTTCAGCGGTAGAGATAACAGGCACGAACACGGCGTTGGAATCTTGGTCCACAAAGACATTATAGCGACTGTCATAGGATGCCGCCCAGTCTCCAGTAGACTCATTACCATCCGTCTGAGAGCAACCTCTTTCAACATCACCATCATCCAGGTCTATAGTCATAGTGCAAGGCGATTGGATTGCCAAGGTTTGACAAGATGCGCACCACAATTGGGGAGACACATGTGGACCCCACTGCAACAACGAGACAAATGACAGGAGTCTGAGACTCTTGGAATTTGCTAGATACAACAACCTGATACTGGCAAACACGCTTGGTCTCCACAATAAATCCAGACGATGGAAATGGCACAGTCCCAGCGGGGAGCATCACAACCAGATTGACTACATCATGGTCAAGACACGCTTCGGATCAAGGGTCAACATTGGCAGGTCGCGCACTTTTCCAGAAGCAGACATCAGAAGTGACCACGATCTCGTGATGACGTCCTTCCGGCTCCACTTGAAGAGAGTAAACACAGCAAAGTGCTTCAAACTGAAGTTCGACCTGGACAAACTGCAAGACTCGGGGGCGGCAGAAATATTCCAAGCCAAAATTGGAGGGACATTTGCACCACTGCTCATTTTGGGAGCTGGTGAAGTAGATGTCAACACCATGACCACCACCTTCAACTCAGCTGTGACAGATGCCACTGAGATCCGTGGCAAGCACCGCCCAAAGAAAACACCGTGGATCACACCTGAACTTTCGGACCTGTGTGATAAACGAAGAGAGATGAAAAAGAAAAAAGAACACTTCACGAAGAGCTGATGCCTACTGCAAAATCAACAATGACATCCGAAAAGGCATGCGCACAGCAAAGTAGAACTGGATAGAGGAGCAATGCCAGGAAATAGAGAACAGTCTGAACAAGAACAACAGCAAGAAGGCCTACCAGACTGTGAAGCGGCTGACAAGTGTTAAACAGCACAGGGTCTCCACGATCCAAAGCATATGCCTTTACAGAAGAACAAGAAGTCTTGGACAGATGGACAGAGTACTGCTCTGACATTTATAATCACCAACCAAACGGAAAATCATCCGTTCTAACATGTCCCCAAAACAGAGAAGAGGAAGAAACCCTCCCACTTCTCCGAGAAGAAGTGAAGGCAGCAGTGCAGTCACTAAAGAAGGCTAAAGTCAGCGGGAGTGGACAAAATACCCGCTGAAATGCTGCAAGCCGGAGGGGAAGCGATGATTGACGCTCTCACCATTATTTGAAACAAGATCTGGCAGAGTGGAGAGTGATCTACACCGTGGACCCAGTCGCTTGTCATCACTCTTCCCAAAAATGGTAACCTTCAGGAGTGTGAAAACTACCGCACGATCAACCTCATCAGCCATCCCAGCAAGATCCTACTGAAAATAATACTCAACAGGTTGAACAAATCATAGCTGAAGAACAAGCAGGATTCAGGCAGGGCGAAGTACCACTGAACCGATTTTCAACCTTATAATAATCTGCGAGAAATACCTACATCACAAACAACATCTATATCCTGTGCTTGTAGACTTCAAGAAAGCGTTTGACCGAGTCTGGCATGCAGCTCCTGGGCAAACATGAGAGTGTACAACATCAGCCCTAACATTATTGAAGTCATCGAAAACCTGTAAGACAAGGCTACCAGTGCAGTCTTCCACCACAGCGTCATCTGGAACTGGTTCAGAACAACAACCGGTGTGCGCCAAGGATGCCTACTATCTCCAACACTTTTCAACATCTTCCTAGAGTGCATCATGTCAGATGCCCTTGCAGATCATGAAGGCACAGTCAGCATAGGGAGTAGGGCAATCTCCAATCTCAGTTTTGCGGATGATATTGGTGGATTGGCTGGAGAGGAACAAGAACTTGAACAGTTGTACAGAGGCTTGACATCACCTCTAGAGCCTATGGCATGGAAACAAGGGCAGAGAAGACCAAAATGATGATCAACAACACCAATGGCATCAACATGGACATCAAATTCCAAGGCCAGTCCCTCAACACAGTGTATAGCTTCAAATATTTAGGACCCAGTGTATCATACAAGTGTAAGGAAGTCCTCTCCAGGGTCGCACAAGCAACTGCTGTCCTGACAAAGTTGAAACCCATTTGGAAAGACAGGACCATCAGTCTACATTCCAAGGTAAGGTTGCTGCGCTCCCTTGTCATCTCCATCTTCCTATATGCTTGCGAAATATGGACCCTCACAGCATATCTACCTCGAAGAATACAAAGCATGGAGATGAGGTGCTACAGAAGACTTCTGGGCATTTTCTATACCCAGCACATCACCAACAACGAAGCCCGACAAATCATCATTCAAGCCACTGGACAACACGATGACCTGCTCACAGTGGTGAAGAAACGGAAACTCCGATGGTATGGCCACGTCAAAAGATCACCAGGCCTAGCGAAACCCATCCTGCAAGGCACGGTCCAAGGAGGCAGAAGAAGAGGGAGATAGAAAAGGAGGTGGGTCGACAACATTCAAGAATGGACTGGTTTGACACTGAACGAAACCATGAGGGTTGCTGATAACAGAGAAAGATGGAGTATGCTGGTTAAACGATCATCTGTGGTACCCCTACGACCTTCGATTTACGGGATAGAATAGGAATAGGATAGGATATTATTAACATCATCGGTGTTACTTAGCAATGATACATTCTTTGCTGTGTATAATGGTTACGACGATGTACATTCAAATAATATAATTATTTATAGAAACTGGTTGCTGCTGACATTTATAATATTTTTTACATTTTTTTGCTGTTCAGGTGATCCTACTTCAGGAAAACTATAACTGAAATTGTGACTTTCCAACATACGGATTTTTGGAAAAATATAATGAAATAGGCACGATTTAAATGAGTGTGTCCGTAGTTTTAAAGTGGTCACCTTTGACAACGTCCCCCCTCGACAGATCCGTTTAACGTTCACAGTTAATGTTGTCCCAGTAAACAAAATTGATACAACAGCAACAACAAAAACAACAACAACAGCAACAACAACACAATAAACTCCAACTCTTTCGAAGGTATAGTTATTTGTTGTTTTAAATTAATAGCGACGGATAGCTAACGTTGTAACACTAAAACAAATCTTATCTAGTAGATTGTAGAGCGTGTTGGTGTACTATTAAACAAGGAAAATCATTCCTTGTCAACACAGAAATGGAACCTTCAAACTTTAGCGGTTGCTTTGAGCAACGAATGTTCACTTTATCCTTGTTTAATGTAAAAACAATGCCTCAATCAGGGTCACCCCTTTTTTGACCATAAACCAATTGTTCGACTCGGGTTCCTTTAAATAGTTTGCCTTTTTTATTTTAAATTGTGACCGTGATATAATTATGCACAAGAGTGAAGTAAAGTCTCCACTATCCAAAGCAAGTCTGGCATTTGCCTTACAGAAGAACAAGAAGTCTTGGACAGATGGACAGAGTACTGCTCTGACCTTTACAACCATACACCAAATGGAGACCCATCAGTTCTAGCATGTCCCGAGAGCAGAGAAGAAGAAGAAATCCTCCCAATTCTCCGGGAAGAAGTTGAGGCAGCAGTGCAATCGCTGAAGAAAGGGAAGTCAGCGGGAGTGGACAACATACCAGCGGAACTGCTACAAGCAGGAGGAGAAGCGATGACTGATGCTCTCACCATTATCTGTAACAAGATCTGGCAGAGTGGGGAATGGCCTACACCATGGACCCAGTCGCTTGTCATCACTCTTCCCAAAAAAGGTAACCTTCAGGAGTGTGAAAATTACCGCACCATCAGCCTCATCAGCCATCCCAGCAAGGTCCTCCTGAAAATAATACTCAACAGGTTGAAACCACAAGCTGAACAAATCATAGCTGAAGAACAAGCAGGATTCATGGCAGGGCGAAGTACCACTGAACAGATTTTCAACCTCAGAATAATCTGTGAGAAATACCTACAGCACCAACAACATCTATATCATGTGTTCATAGACTTCAAGAAGGCATTTGACCGAGTCTGGCATGCAGCTCTATGGGCAACCATGAAAGTTTACAACATCAGCCCTAAAATTATAGAAGTCATCAAAAGCCTGTATGACAAGGCTACCAGTGCAGTCCTCCATAACAGCGTCATCGGGAACTGGTTCAGAACAACAATCTGTGTGCGTCAAGGATGCCTACTCTCTCCAACACTCTTCAACATCTTCCTAGAGCGCATCATGTCAGATGCTCTTGCAGATCACGAAGGCACAGTCAGCATAGGGGGCAGAGCAATCTCCAATCTTCGTTTTGCGGATGATATTGATGGATTGGCTGGAGAGGAACAAGAACTTGAACAGCTTGTACAGAGGCTTGACACCACCTCCAGAGCTTATGGAATGGAAATAAGTGCAGAGAAGACCAAAATGATGACCAACAACACCAATGGCATCAACACGGACATCAAAGTACAAGGCCAATCCCTCAACACAGTGCACAGCTTCAAATATTTAGGAGCCATTGTGTCAGACAATGGGTCTCGACAGGAAGTCCTCTCCAGGATCGCACAAACAACTGCTGCCCTGACAAGGTTGAAGCCCATTTGGAAAGAAAGACAGAACCATCAGTCTACATTCCAAAGTAAGACTGCTGCGCTCTCTGGTCATCTCCATCTTCCTATATGCTTGCGAAGCATGGACCCTCACAGCAGATCTCCAACGAAGAATACAAAGCATGGAGATGAGGTGCTACAGAAGACTTCTGTGCATTTCCTATACCCAACACATCACCAACATTGAAGTCCGACAGACCATCACACAAGCCATTGGACAACACGATGACCTGCTCACAGTGGTGAAGAAACGGAAACTCCGATGGTATGGCCACGTCACCAGATCATCAGGCCTTGCAAAGACCATTCTGCAAGGCACAGTGCAAGGAGGTAGAAGAAGGGGGAGACCGAAAAAGAGGTGGGAGGACAACATTCGAGAATGGACTGGTTTGACACTGAGCGAAGCCATGAGGGCTGCTGAGGACAGAGAAAGATGGAGTATGCTGGTTAAGCGATCATCTGTGGTGCCCCTACGACCTTCGGGTTATGGGACAGGATAGGATAGGATAGGAAGTAATATAGCCTACGATTACACAATTTTTCCCTGTAAAGGACGTACACTGGCCCATGTCTGCATAATGGGAGTTTTGACTTTAAATGTGGGTATTTGACCATACTTGCACATCCTTTTAGAGTTCTTGATTCTTTTGTTTTGAGGCTAGCGAGAACAGTATGCTATAATGCTAATAATAATGTACTATTACTAGTACTAATTGAAAACGTAGTAAGGAAACATTATTTTACGGCACAATAGTGGGGTCGTTTGTGGTGTTCGTGAAGTGGCAGTATAGGAGTGCAGGAGTACAGAGGAAGTACTCGTTTGTCCCAAAGCTCAGTATTCCAACAACCAATTTATTGCCGCAGTGCCTTGTTTCACGTCTTTCTGAGATTACAAAGCACAAAGCTGTGGAAACATAGCAGTTGTGAAACAATAGATCTCAACCGTAGAACTAAAATTAATCAATGCTCTCTAATGACCGGGTATCCTGAAATGTGCGACTGGCCTTATCCTTTTGTAAATTCTCTACATTTATATTATGATATCATTTATCGTAGTGCAAGAAGGTTGCAGCACCTAGTGTACTTTATGCGTTCCAAACGTCAATATCGTAATGTGGCGCAGTGCAAAAACACAAGCGCAGAACACAATCGCAGTTGTCAGTCCTCTGTTTTGGTACATCGCAGTTTTCAGTCCATTTTTAAGATTTCACGGGAAGGCTAGCACAGAAGAGGTGCCTACAATTAAGCTGGCGATTGAGATAATTGTATCAGCTTGTGTTTAACAGGTGCGCTGCTGCAGAAAATCTTCAACTTTAGACTATACAGTTGCTCTGCTAATAACGGTGTTATAGGTTAAGATATATCGGGCGACATTTAAACACCAGATGTTTCCCTGTCACCTTTTTTAAACAAAATAAAACTTGTAATCAACAGATTAACTTCATCTTGAATTAATGCTTTTGGGGTTTCTTAACAGAAACGGATTTCCTAATGCATTACAGGCAAAATCTCGAAGAGACAGAAGGTGGAAATTTGTCTTAGCCGTTTGAGTTAGAAAGGAAAGGTCGAGTCAAATCTGGTTATAGACACTTTGATTCTATTTTGCTGTATACCTAAGATTCGTCATGGGTCAGCCTGGTGTTCCCCACCCGCAGGTCTGTTCCGTCAATTCTAGATCTATGTTCCCCAAGTGGCAAGTTCCCCCAAAGTCTGTCACAAACATTATTATTGTTATTGGTAGTAGTAGTAGTAGTAGTAGTAGTAGTAGTAGTAGTAGTAGTAGTAGTAGTAGTAATAGTAGTAGTAGTAATAGTAGTAGTAGTAGTAATAGCAGCAGTAGCAGCAGCAGCAGTAGTAGTAGTAGTAGCAGTAATCCACCTAATCTAGAAAGCTCTTGGCGCTTACATTCATACAGAACAACTGTAACTATAAAACAAAACGAGGAAGACGTATGAACTATTAACAGTGAACTTCAAAACCTACTATCTCTCTAACAGGCAAACATGTGTGGGGAAAGCATAAACCTAGGGGATCAAGCACCTAGACCTGTGGGAACATAGATTTGGGGTAACACAGGCATTCCCCACCCCTGAATAGTCAGTGTAAAGGGAGAAATAGTCAATAATACCGCGGTCTGATGTCCACAATTCCAAATGAACAGTGACGGGCACAGTTATACATCTTGCGCTCTTTTCGACAAGAGTTCGATTTCACACGCGATCACACGTCACTTCCTGTTTCGTCATCAAATAGTCCTGCGTCAAGGGAATAGTCTACTTTTGAGGACCTGCAGTGAGTGAACAGTGGTAAAGGTAAAGGTAGTCCCATAGCCTTGTGGCCGTAGGGGAGCGTGATGTTGGAGATCACACTTATCTTGGGCCAGCATAATGAGGGTGATGCCCATCTCTCTCCCTCGCTGTTTAACTTCCCCACTCTTTAGAGAGTAGGTACTCAGTCACAGTTGAGTCAACTGCGGGCGTTGTTATTTGTCGCTTCACGTTTTGCGGTCACCCATCCAAGTGCTAACCGCACTGGACGGTGCTCAACTTGCGACACAGTAGCGAGTGAAAGCAAACAAATAAATTAAAAAAAAATGTGAAGTAAAATACTGTAAAGTAATATAACAATACAATAAATAAAATAAGGAAAAACACTATAAATGAGCAAAGAAACCAAAAAAGAAAATCTTAAGATATAAATAAATAAATAAATACATCAAACTGCCATTCAGTTGTGCTATTGTAGAAGCATTTGAATTCATGTATCGTCTAACCAAACGAACAGTAGAAAATGGAAACAGAGGGAATACGTTGAGAGAGACAGAGTGGGTAGTCACAGAAAACGAAAACGACGGGTCTCGTTGGTTCATTAGGAATGTCATTACAAGGTGGAAGAGTTATGCACAGAGAGAGAGAGAGAGAGAGAGAGAGAGAGAGAGAGAGAGAGAGAGAGAGAGAGAGAGAGAGAGAGAGAGAGAGAGAGAGAGAGAGAGAGAGAGAGGCTAAGACAGTGACAATAATAATACAGGGTGTTCCAAAAGTCTTGGGCACATTTTGACATTGAATATTTCCGAAACTATTAAGGATATAAAAACGCATCTGGTAAATTCAGAAAGCTTGTAATCTCAATTTTTACATGGAATGTTCAAAGATGTTCAATGTGAGCACCATTGGACACACGACACACATCAAGCCGATAGTCAAATTGGTGCCAAACGCGTCCCAACATTTTCTGGTTGAGTGAACGCCATTAATGGGTCTGAAAAGAAATTAAAAAAATCAACAGCTTTACAAAAAACTCAATGTAATTAGCTTTAAAATGGCACAACTTTTATCTTACTACCATTCATAGTAATTGGAGATGGGGACTTCAAATGTGCCCAAGACTTTTGGAACACCCTGTATATTGTCTTCTTTTTTGGATTCGTCTTTGTGTTCATATTTTTCTATAATTACATTCATACGTAAGAACACATGTTAGCCATTTATTACTGTGGCGGAATGAGAGGCGACTGGTTCACGCTTGGGAGAGAGATGTCTACCTTCCATTTGTTGGTTAGTCTAGCCTTGGGTGGCTCCTGCTGTGGAGAATCCTTTGATGTGGCCATTGGGTTTTGCAGGACAAGGCGACTGGACATACGGCCTGACCATTCGTCTTCTGCTTTTGGTGGTGAGCTAGACTACATTGTCGGCAGGCATTTTATGCAAGTCAGTGGCAGTGACTTGTACAGAGTATCGTGGCACTAGTAGCCGGCAATCCAATTTACTATCACCACGCTTCCCCACCTTGCAAGGCGAGTGAACAGGCTGCGTGGATAAACAAATCTGAGTTACACTTATCAAGATTCAAGCATCGGGGCTGAATTAACCATTGATGAAATAACAACCGTGTGACAGCGAGGGATAAATGAAAATTAACAGTTCGGGTCGGGCCGTGTTCTCAAGATTGTGGCCAAGAGCCGAGTGTCAAACACTCCGCTCGGGTTACAAGTGGTGCACAACGACTGGGAACAGGATGATGCTGGACCGTGGTAACTGTTGAAGGCAGTGATTCACTGTTAAGGCAGTGAATGAAGACTGACTGGGCGTAGTCAGTGGCGATTCCAGACATACATGTTTCGAACTGGGGAACCATGAGGACATGGTTTGATTTGAGCTGTGGGATTTGTGGCGGAATGGGAGGCGACTGGTTCACGCTTGGGAGAGAGATTGTCTACCTTCCATTTGTTGGTAAGTCTAGCCTTGGGTGGCTCCTGCTGTGCAGAATCCTTTGCTGTGGCCCTGGGGTTATGTAAGACAAGGCGACACACGTTCTACCCGCCTGACCATTCGTCGTCTTTTTTTTGGCGGTGAGCACGACTGCATTGTCGGCAGGCTTTTTATGCAAGTCAGTGGCAGTGACTTGTAGAGAGTGTAGTGGCACTAGTAGCCGGCAATCCGGTTTACTATCAACACGCTTCTCCGTCTTGCAAGGCAAATATTTGTATTTCTCTCTTGCGAGGGATGAATGAAAATTAACAGTTCGGGTCGGCCGTGTTCTCAAGGTGGTGGCCGAGAGGCGAGAGTCAAATACTCCACTCGGCTACATTACATTTACATTTTATCCGTGGTTCAGACTTGTTGATATTTTAATCTTTGAGGTCATAATAGTAGACTCAGACTGTTTTATTGCGTACAAAATTGATCCATAAATTCGCGATAATTATATAGCTGCACGAATTGCTTTAAGAATCTAATACAGTGATATTACCTTAGAAATAAATCTAATATACAAAGTCGGCGAAGGAGGTTGTGTTTTAGGATCAGTTTCGTTTTTGAGATTCTGAGCGTCGTTTTCCTCTCAATATACGTCTATTACGTGTAAAGCTGTCTTTCATCGTCGACGTCGTCTATTTATTGTTTATCGTCCTTTTCATACCAAACGAAGGGCTTTTAATGATCCACCCTTGATACATGTGATTCAAACATGAACGTGGATCTCACCTGTATTGTTAAAGCACACGTAAGTCTCGTGTGTGTGGTTCCTGTCAGGGAAAGTATCTTTACGGTCATGACGGCCGACAACGGTCAATGTATGACGGTAACGAGACACGAATGTCAGTGCGTGTGGTTAAAAGTGGCGATGTCAAACAGCAAAACAAGCTTACCCTGATTAAGGGAGCCTACTCTCTCCAACACTCTTCAACATCTTCCTGGAGCGCATCATGTCAGATGTCTTTGCAGATCACGAAGGCACAGTCAGCATAGGAGTTAGAGCAATCTCCAAACTCCGTTTTGCGGATGACATTGATAGATTGGCTCGAGAGGTACCAGAACTTGCACAGCTGGTACAGAAGCTTGACACCACCTACATATCCTTTGGAATGGAAATAAGTGCAGAGAAGGACACACTTATGACCAACAACACCAATGGCATCAGCACGGACATCAAAGTCCAAGGCCAATCCCTCAACACGGTGCATAGCTTCACATATTTAGGAGCCATTGTATCAGACAATGGGTCCCGACAAGAATTCCTCTCCAGAAACGCATAAACAACTGCTGCCCTGACAAGGTTGAAACCCATTTGGAAAGACTGGATCATCAGTCTACACTCAAAGGTAAAGCTGCTGCGATAGACCCTCGCAGCAGACCTACAACGAAGAATGCAAAGCATGGAGATGAGGTGCTACAGAAGACTTCTGGGCATTTGCTATATTGAGCACATCGCCCACGACGAAGTCCGACAGACCATCACATAAGCCATTGTACAACACGATGACATGCTCACAGTGGTGAAGAATCGGAAACTCCGATGGTATGTCGACGTCTCTAGAGCATCAGACCGGGAACAGGATGACCATCCTGCAAGGCACGGTGCAAGAAGGCAGAAGAAGATTGAGACAGAAAAAGAGATGGGAAGACAACATTCGAGAGTGGACTGGCTTGACACTGAGCGAAGCCATGAGGGTTGCTGATGACAGAGAAAAATGAAGTGCGCTCGTTAAATGATGCCCCAACGACTTTCGAGTTACGGGATAAGTTAGGATATGATAGGATAGAATAAGATAGGATAGGATAGGATAGGATAGGATAGGATAGGATAGGATAGTGATTTAGAGTTGGAAGCTACAAGATGGGTCAAAGGTGTACTGTCTGTGGGTGTGGAATTTCACAAGATATGGCATTAGCATGCACTGAACTGTTACTAAAACCAGTTTGGGATCAATTTGTATCACGACCACGAGGTAGTTTCAAGGATTGACGTAGCACTGGTAAAGGTAAAGGTAAAGGTGGTCCCATAGCCTGTGGCCGTAGGGAAGAGTGATGTTGGAGATCACACTTATCTTGGGCCAGCGTATTGAGGGTGATGCCCATCTCTCTCCCTCGCTGCTTTACCTTCCCACCCTTAAGAGAGTAGGTACTCAGTCACAGTTGAGTCAACTGGGGGCGTTGTTATTTGATTGATTGATTGATTTATTGTTGCTTTAGGTCCAGCGGACTCCTCCGAGCCAAATCAGGACCGGACAACCCCCGATCCGCATAAAAGATCGGCTGAAACAACCCTAGTGGGAAAATTGAACGCCCTCCACCGGCCAGTCACTTTACAATAAAGACATCCCACGCAGGGGACGGCTGAGGGTTTACCTCAACTACGCGAACCCCCGGTTACAAAAACAAAATAGAATACAACCATCATTACAAATCATCAACGAAACATATACATATAAAATGCCTATATTGCTAAATACTAACATCATAGGAAGCCCTAGTGACCACCCAGCAGAAAGCGTCCAACACTCCCAAGCTGATCCAACAGACCTCATACACAAACAAGGAGTCTTGTCCAGGAAGAGTTTTCAAGAAAAAAGGTAGGTCATTGATCTAGCGAAGAAGAAGATAGTATAGCAGAGTGATAGGACAGAGCAGGAATGGGAAAGAGCAAATGAGGAAGACAGCAACAGTGGGAATTTAAAGCACTGAATTTCCATAAAGTGGGGATACTATTTATACTGAAACCCCCGGCACTCCAACGGGGGTACTGTTGCCGCAGTGAATCTGTCATGCCTACAAAGGCAAGACAGGTTTTCAACTGGGGCTTTCACTGTTCCCTTTATAGGTTAGAACAATCTACAGTGGCAAGATTGCTCATGACCCCAAGGGGTGCGTTGTTATTTGTCGCTTCACGTTTTGCGGTCACCCATCCAAGTGCTAACCGCACTGGACGATGCTTAACTTGCGACACAGTAGCGAGTGCTCCAACCACTGCGCTATCCGACACTGGATTCTCGGCTTTTTTCCCGCAGCGTTTTCTATCGCACTCCATGACCTCCATACACAACTTGTTTCTGAGGGTAAAAAGATAGTTTTTTATGTGGGTCCCTGGTCACATGGGCATCCGCGGCAACATTGCAGTGGACAAAGCAGCTAAAGATGCTCTGCATCTCGATTTCCCTCCAGAGATTTTCCAGTTTGTGCCCTATTCTGACCTACGTTGTATGACTGGATCTTATTGTAAACGACTGTGGCAGACTGACTGGTCTAACCATATCAACAACAAATTATTTCAAATTCTTCCTGATTTATCAGATTCTTTGCCTAACTTTGCATCCACTCGCAAAGAAGAAACAGTGTTATCTCGCCTTCATATTGGGCATACTTATGTCACCCACAGTTTCCTTTTAAAAGGAGAAGAACCTCCATGGTGCTTTGCATGTGATCAGTCCTTTTCCGTTCGCCATTTCATGTCTGAGTGTGCTGATCTGATAGAGGAAAGAGAAACATATTTTGGTTCAATACCTTTCAAAGAGATTTTTAAAGTATGTAATGGTCAACATCTGTTTCAATTTTTACATGATGTTGGTTTGTTTTATCGCATATAAATCATATCGACATGTTTTGTTTAGTTTGGATTTTATTGATTGGACTGAATTTAGTGATTTGATTGAAGAAAGAGAACATATTTTTAATACATCAGTTTTAAAGAAGACTTTTAAAGAGGTGTCATGTGAAAGTTTGTTTGAGTATTTAAGTGTAACAGGCTTGTTTTTTTTTAGATTTGAAACATTTTATAATATTTTAAGATTACGTCTCTCTGGTCCTGATTTGGCTCGGAGGAGTCCGCTGGACCTAAAGCAATAATCTTGTATTGTATTGTATCGCACTCGGCAATCTCCGAGAACAATGAACTTTGTTCGGGGTATGCGGTGACTCGAGTACGGTTCTGAGGAAAAATGATTTGAGTACACACTTGAACTAATAAAATGTCTTTCTGATCTCTTGTAAACTTTGGCGCAAACTTCTGCCAAGTAAAACTAAAGGCGATGATGGCTAGACTAACTTTCAATGATACTAAGAGTGGTTAGTTATTGTCACCCACTGTACATTTTATACAATATGAATATGCCGTTTCTTTAAAATACCGCAGCTTTCATAAGATATATAGGCCTTCTGTTGTCGCTTCAGTCGTAGGACGGTTTACTTTTGCTGTTAAGAAAGCTGGACGATGATTTGTTGGAAGTGTTGTAACAACGCAGCGGATGGCTTGGAAATCTGATCTCCCCATATTTCATACGATTTGTCAATAAATTAGTGTCTCTTCTCGTGATGTATGCTTCTCCTTTTGTCTTTCCAGTCATGATGTATATAGTTTTCTCTAAGGTAGATGGACGCTGATTGGTTGGGAAATTCACAATAGAGGTAATGATTAGTCGGCAACTGGTCATTCCAGACGTTAAACGTGGCAAGTATGGGATCAGACCGGTGTTCCCCAAGGTCTGTTTCCCCAGGCCTATGTTCCCTCAAGACTTTGCAGATCTATGTTCACTTAGGTCTATGTTCCCCATGGCTATGTTCACTCAGGTCTGTATTTCCCCCAGGTCTGTTCCCATAAGTGTCACAAACACATATAATGGGAAAACAAAGGCTTATAGGGACTATAGGCCTGGATGACCTTTGACCTAGTGGAACATGTAGACCTTAGAGAAGTTAGAGCATTAGTGAGAACATTAGACTTGGGGATAAAAAGACCTAAGGGAAGGGGGAGCGGAGAGGGGGCAGGGACAGGGACACACTCCCGCCAAGTAGTAGTGCCGTAAATGTAAAGACAAGTACATTTCGAATTGAACTAAAAGTTTGTTGATTTTTTAAAGTGAACTGGTTGGACGAGAATATTGCCCAGGGATCTAAAACCAAAGAACAAAGCATTTACTCGAAGAGCTCTGTAAAAACTGCCGATCCGTTGCTGTAATCCACAAAATGTCACTTGTTTTTCAACCTTCTTTTAGTCTGTTGTGAATGTTGTGAAAACACATTGCACAGTTGACACTAGCCGAGGTCTACATGTACATTCCCCTCACTTTTAGCGAGAGGTAGTCCACTGCGCTGTGTGCTGTTGAAATGGTCGGCACTCTGAACTTATGAGGTTGTTTATTTATTTATTTATTTTTAAGCAAACGTATAAGTATCCATTACAGTGATCGTCCTAGGGATTTGCAAAACCGGTATGACGTCACAGTATACAAACCCACTCGAACGCAAACCGGTAGGCCAGTCACGGAAACCGGTATGACCCATAGCAAAGCTTAATAATGCGTCACTATTTTTGCAACCGAAAATCTGCCCACGAATGCAGTGATTAATTTATTGCTCACCGTAAAGACTACTAACTATAACTGAAACGATGTTTGCCAAAAATAAAAGGGAAAAAAGAGAGTTTTGCTTCTTCATTATTACTAGCCTATCTGCCACTGTCGCAATACATACTGACGAGCACGAGGAAAGAAAAAATCGAAAAGTGCGCGAGTTTAATTTATTCGTATTCACGATAGCCTTGCACCGCCAATGTTATATCATTCTGTATTAATTACCTTAAAGAATATGGCAAGGCTACTGAACGCATTCGCAGGCCTCTCGTCTACACTCCCTAAACACATAATCAGCGTGGCTGGCTGGCTGGCTGGCTGGCTGGCTCTCTCTCTCTCTCTCTCTCTCTCTCTCTCTCTCTTTCTCCCCCTCTCTCTCTCTCTCTCTCTCTTCATTTCTCTTGTTTTTCTTTCTCTTTTTCTTTATTTTTGAAACGAGTCAAACAAAATAAAAACCGGTAGGCTCTACCGGCTAGTGATTTTTCAACCGGTATTTTTATTCTCAAACCGGTAAAATACCGGTAATTTCCGGTTAAATCCATCCCTGCATTATTATTTATGGTTACGTTTCATTTGAGCGCACCGAGCATGCTGAGGCAGCATGGAGTCTAGCGCTTTACAATTGTACAAGGGGTTTTCTCCGGGTACTCTGGTTTTCCTCCAAACCTTCAATATTGGTACATAGTAGCAGCCAATCAATCTCAAGCGTCAAAGAGAAAACTTCAATGTCCTTTCTTTCTTATAATAGCGATCTCCCTGTCTTTACACCACATCTTTGAGTGATGGAGTATAATTATGTTGTGTGTGCCAGTGGGTGAAACATGTGAGCGTGTATATGTTGGTACAGATCACCGAGCTTTAAGCCTGATTGGAGATTTGGGGAAAAGCGCGTATATAGCGTCCATTATGTTTTTCTATTATTATTATTATTATTATTATTATTATTATTATTATTATTATTATTATTATTATTATTATTATTATTATTAGTTCCCGAGCTTAAAGCTCACCTCTGGAGCTATTGATTTTGACTTTGTCCGTCCGTGGTCCGTCTAGTGTCCGGTGTCCAGCGTATGTCTGTCCGGAGATGGCATATGCGCACTTTCCACTTAAACTAATGGACGGGTTTCTTTAAAACTTGGTTATGAAATAGAGAACCCTACCAGATGGAAAAAAAATCATATCGGGTGAGGTCATCATATTCATATCGGGTGACGTCATCATGATGACGTCATATTTGGTTGCGTGTTTAGTTTTTTCTAATCCTCTTTTCTCCCAGACTACTGGAGGTATTTGTTTCAAGTGTGGTATGTACTTAGACATTATGTGTATAATCAAACTTGCAACAAACCAAGTGTCGTAATCACCGTGAAGTCTTTTTTTTTTTTAAAGAAAATTTGGTGACCTCATAATTTCTTTTTTTGATTTTTTTTTTCTAATCCCATTTTCTCCAAAACTACTGGAGGGATTTGGTTCAAGTTTGGTATATCCTTAGACTTTATCTATGCCTCCAACATAAAACCAACCTTATGCAAATCAAATGACGTAATCATGTTAACGTCCCCTTTTAATTTATATGTTTATAATTTCTTTCTTTCTTTTTTTTAAAAAAAACTTCCTATGTAATTAGAGTGTACAGATGCCTTGAGCCTTAAACAAAACTATGGTATATTGAGTGACGTCATCGTGGGATGTCATTATGGTGACGTCATAATTTGTTATTTTCTCCTCCTATTTTCTCCCAAACTGGAAGGATTTGGTTTAAGTTTGGTTTATACTTAGACTTTACCTATGCCTCCAACGTTAAACCAAACCTAGGCAATTGAGTGACGTTATCATGATGACATCGCCTTTTAATTTATTTTTAATTTATTTTATGGTTCTTTTTTTTTTAGCGCTCTTCCACCTAAAGAGCTGCTGAAAGCAAGGCCAGGTTGCATTCTTAGGCTCATCGTCTAACGCCTCTATCGTCGTATTTATGTAACTGGCACTCAACGGTCTAGGACATGACCGTCAGTATCTTCAAACTCTGGGAATTAATAATATCTCCTGTATCAGCCAGCGCCTTGAGCGGCTCCTCAGCTGGTAAAGTGCTGCGTAAAAGTGATAAAATAAATGTCCTATTCCTATTCTATCATGTAACTCGGAGGTCGTAGGGGCCCCACAGGTGATCGTTTAATCAGCGTGCTCCGTCTTTCTCTGTCCTCAGCAACCCTGATGGCTTTTTCTCAGTGTCAAACCAGTCCATTCTCGAATGTTGTCCTCCCACCTCTTTTTCGGTGCCCTTCTTCTTGTACCTCCTTGCATTGTGCCTTGCAGGATGGTCTTTGCAAGGCCTGATGATCTGGTGACGTGGCTATACCATCGGAGTTTCCGTTTATAAATACTATTGCTACTACTACGACTGCTACTACTACTACCTTCATTGAGCGTCAATTTTCTATTGACGCTATTACTATTACTGCTACTACTACTACCAATGCCTTCATTGAGCATAAGTTTTTTCTTCTACTTCTATTACTGCTACTGCTACTACTACTGCTGCTGCTGGTACTGCTACTACTACTAATGCCTTAATTTAGCGTCAGTTTTCTTCTACTACCACTGTTGCTACTACTATTACTGCTGCTGCTGCTACTGTTACTACTACTGCTGCAACTACTGCATCTGCATGCTACCACTCCTCCTACTACTACTGTTGCTACTACTACTACTACTACTACTACTTACGATGTGTTTCCTCCTATCGTAGTCAGTTCAAAGACGATTACTTCTACTACTACTACTACTACTACTGATGCTGCTACTGATACATATGATGCGCTTTCTATTATCTTACTCAGTTCAAATATAATTTTATATGCTATGCTCTCATTAAGGAAAAGATTGTTTTGCACGGGAAAAAAATTTGCATATGGATTTCAATCTTCTAGATTTCCTCAAATTCTTTTATAATTGAATTATATGTTATTTCCCGAATTTTATTAAGTTTCAAATTAAAATTGTTCATTAGAGAGGAGAGGTCAGAGAGAGAGAGAGAGAGAGAGAGAGAGAGAGAGAGAGAGAGAGAGAGAAGGGGGAAAGAAGGGACCGATGGAAAGAGAGAGAGAGAGAGAGAGAGAGAGAGAGAGAGAGAGAGAGAGAAGAAGAAGAAGAAGAAGAAGAAGAAGAAGAAGAAGAAGAAGAAGAAGAAGAAGAAGAAGATGATGATGATGATGATGATGATGATGATGATGATGATGATGATGATGATGATGATGATGATGATGATGAAGTGGTGGTAGAGACGCGAAGATTGTGAGCAAAGGTAGACAACCAGGTGATGTGGACGATTGGGGAGGATTGGCAGGTGGGAGCAGAAATTAAGAGAAAACAACTGTTCAAGATGTGTTAAAAGGGTTTGTTTATTTAACCATGTTTTTTTTTTCAAACGGAAATATAGCGTGTAACTTATCATTTAGTAAGCATAACGAGGTTTGGTAGGTGGATGTAAGCTTAAGTGCAGAAATTAAGATTAGACATTTACAGCTGCACAAACAACGTTGAACTAGTTTTGTTCGGGCGAGTTCTTAATTAACTTTTTTGTTTTCAAATAGAAACTTGAGAGTGAAACTTATGTTTCAGTAATAATAATGAGGGCGATCAATTGATTGGTTTTTAACCTAACATTTTGTGAAGCAAAGTAAGATAGAAGACATGTCTTCGTCCAAGACTTTACATTGGAAACATTGCTTTGGTTTCGTAGTAGAAGAGAAAGGAAGAAAGAATGGAAAAAAGATAAGAGAAGGAAAGATAAAGAAAAAAAATGTACATGCAAATAGTAAAGAAAAAGACGACAAAAAAACAACAACAAAAAACAAAGAAGCAGAAAAACAGAAGAAGAAAATTATAAAGAAAGAAAAATAAACAAGGACATAATTTTGTGTAATGGGAAAATACAATTAAAAATAATAAATTAATTAAAAACAAAATAAATAAATACATTATTTTCAATTTTGACGTGTTTTAATTGTTTCATGGCATTTCTCAATTCACACAGGCTGAAAATATTCTCCGACATTCTCGAGTCCTGATGTCTCTTCTGTATATTTGTTCTAGTCATTTGACGAAAGCAATGACAACCAGTGTTATATACATCTTTGAAAATTACTTTTGAACAGCTAACTTCAAATGCTTTCTCTGTTCTCAAAAACATCACATCTGAATGGACACACTAGATCAAAGAAAAAAGAAATGCGTGAAAACCTTGTTTTAATGTCTCAACAAAAATAATTTAATCTTTATTTTTGTTTCATCTCTGAAGTCTCACCCTATAAGGAAAGTATAGTTTTACAACAACAAACAAACAAAAAAAAGGTAGAAACTGTTAGTCTCGGTGCCAAAAAGTCTCGGCCAGGCTGATCCACTTCACGTGAGAGTTCAGACGTGATCGGTCATCTGAACGCGAGATTAGAAACAAAGATGGCTGTTGGTGCATAAGCTTACTACTCTTTTTAACCGAGCTGAGACTGACGCCAGTGGCTTTTAAAAAAAAGTTATCGTTTCTGCACGAGACGTTTTAGTATATAGCTTTCCCTTCCACAGAAGTCTTATATTATTTCGAGTTCAGATAGTGTCTTTGTTCCCTTGTCAAGAAAGAACAGTTTTAGGGGAGCGAATTTACCTGCCACCCCAGCTGTTAAACTTTCTCTTCATTGGCGTTGTGTCGAAATATCGTCTTAGATACGTGCCCAGCTGCGTTGGTCTCTGGAGTGTGATCTCCATTTCTTCTGGCGTACGATCTGCTGGAGCCACAAAGGGAGCGAAGCCATAACTATGTCCGTGAAGCCAGAGGCGTTTGGAAAAGGAAGAGGGAAATGGGTCGTAGGATTGTTTTGAGGCGTACAAGGCATTCTCAGGCTCAGAGGGATCTGTCAAACCACTTAGAGGGACGTCGTTGGGTACGTTCTCATCCAGGGAAAAGCCATCCTTGTTCAAGGTGGTTGGGTAGTCTAGTCGCAGAACGTAAGCTGAGGGGTTCGGGGGCTGATAGGAGGAGGATGAAAGAAGCGTCTCCAGTACTCGCGTTTCGTCATCTTCTATAACTTCGCCGGGATGTTGTGGATTTTTCTCGGCAGCCGCGTCCATCGTCACATTGTCGTCGATGTTATCCTCTTCATTGTCCGTTCCTTCGTCGGAATGTCCTCCTTCGCTTCGTTTGCCCGCCCACGCGTTGAACGCCGCTCGCTTCATGTCGTCATCGTCGCTGGAAAATGACGCCATGTCATAGTGGGACGTCATCTCAGGATATGATGACCTTTTGCCAGCCCAAGCGCTGAAGGCGGCGCGCTTCTCCACGTTGTCAAGGCCGTAAGGGTCGAGGTCATTCAAGGTCACGGACCGCTTTCCACCCCAGGCGCTAAAAGGTGCTCGCTTGCCGCTCCACCTGAAACCGTCACGTCGACAACGGTTAAAGTCAATACGGTAGTAGATTTGAAAATACCCATACCCCACTACCATTACTACAAACTCTGCTGCCACCACAACCGATTCCAAATCAAAAATCATCATCATCATCATCATCATCATCGTCATCATCATCATCATCATCATCATCATCATCATCATCATCATCATCATCGTCTTCGTCATCATAATCGTCATCATTATCATCATCATCATCATCGTCGTCATCATAATCGTCATCATCGTCATTGTCATCATCGTTGTCGTCGTCTTCATCATCACCTTCAACATTATCAATGCCAACTAACAAGATTTCTCTAAAATGAAGAGAAAAAAAAAAGTAAATGTATGAGCCGAACAAAAATATTGTTGTTTTCGGTTTCGCGTTTTATTGATACAATTAATTAGTTAATTAATTTATTTATTTAGTCATTCTTATATAGCGCTTTTTTTAGCTCAAGAGCTGCTCAAGGCGCTGGCCGATACATGATCTTACTCAAGACGCCAGGACGCCCATTATTTGAAGTCTTCAGCATAATCCACAGCGCCAGAATCTTGCTTATGAGCGCACAGGTATGTTTTGGCTCCTCTCGATGCGTTTTAGCGAACAAATCAGAGAATGCTGGAGAATGGTCTTCCATCGCTTTTAATCAAATGTTTAAGCGTATGCACACTTTTTTTTATATTGCTTAAGTGTTTGGCGCTCTTCTACCTTCAGCAGTCTTCCCCAAAGGCACAGGCGCCCGGATCGCAAGGCATTGGAGTCCGCACCGTACAGACTTATCTGGGAATACTTTGAACTAGTCGGGAATCTTTACTAGCCAAAATGTCGGTCGGTCTTTCTGTCGGTCGGTCGGTCGTTCGTTGTACGCCTTATCTATTAAATAAAAACAAAAACAACAAAACAAAACAAAACAAACTGAACAGTAACTGACTAAGCTTTATAGGAACATAAACTAGGTCAGTGAGAAGCCTCGCGTGATATCATAATTATTTGCTTTACCGCAAAAGTTAAGGTCGTCGATACGATACAAAGAATACATTGCAAATCAATGATATGATACAACGAAATAGCAGAAGAATAAGAGAACGAAGACGAGGAGAACGAAAATGAAGATGGGAAAATGTTCAAGAATAAGGAAAATAAGCAATTAAATAACTAAGTAAATAAATAAGCCGGGGTTCACTCACGTTTGATAGTACCAAGGCCAATTGTTTGCCGGCGCTGATCTCTTTCCGGCCCACGCACTGAATGCAGCCCGTTTTCCAGCCCAAGAGTTGAACGCAGCACGTTTCCCAGCCCAAGAGTTGAAAGAAGGCGCGCGTTTCCCAGCCCACGCGCTGAAAGCAGCTCGTTTATGAAGATTGTGCTCAGCGTCCTTGGCGGCTTCAGGGTCCTCACTCTCTGCAGAACGTCGCTGGCGACGATCCTGGTGACTACTTGCAGCCTCCTCTGCAGATCGTGTCTGTAGCCTGTGGCCATAGTGTGACAGAGCGGCGTCCACGGACCTTTTGCCACCCCATGCGTTGAAAGCTCGGCGGATGTAGGTCTGCGGTGGCGGAGTGTCGGACCGTTTGCTCGCCCACGCCGAGAACGCTCTTCTGGAGGCAGGAGGGCTCGACCTCTTCCCTGCCCAGGCGCTGAAGGCGGCGCGTTTGTCATTATTGCTCAGGGTGTCCTCCATGCGGGAGTCCGAATTCAGTATATCATGACTGCCCTTCTTCCCAGCCCAGGCACTGAAATGGGCTCTCTTGCCGGCCCAAGAATTGAAAGCCTTTCTCTTGACGGCCTCTTCGTCACTCATGGCTTGCATTCTTTTCCCAGACCATGCACTGAAGGGAGTTCGCTTCTCCTCTAAGTACACGAAGGGATTATCCATAGCTTTTGGAACCTCTGCGCGTTTCCCTTTCCAAGGATCAAACGCTTGTCGCTTTTTACCATCCGTGCCTTCGTACTGAACTTCTAGTGCCGCGTCTCGCTTACCACCCCATGAGTTGAAGGCTTGTCGTTTCTTTTCTTCAGTGTCAAAATCAGACCTTTTTCCAGCCCAGACACTGAACGCTTTACGTTTGGCGTCGTCGCCTCTCTTGCCGCCCCACGAGTTGAACGCTTGGCGCTTTTGCCAGTTGACATCGTCAGAGTTGACATAATAGAGAGTGTCAGCAGGGACGAAAAAAAAATTTCGGAGTTATTTTTAGTAACTGGTACGTCACAGGTAAACATGGAAAACACCAGGTTTTCCAATGTGAGCGACGTCATATCCGTCATAATAAACTTTGGGGGTCGACAACTACTTTCGTTTCCGGTTTTAGGACGAATAGAGTTCATTCCCTGTCTACTTTCGACATTTCTCACGTGAATTAAAGGTAAATCCATTTATTTTCAACTTAAAAAATTAAAAAATGCTGATATAGCCATGCACGTTTGTTGTGACAAGTCAATTTGATTTGATTCATGCATAAACTTACAGCTATTACAGTCATGCATTTTCTAATTCAGTTTTTTTTTCAGTAGAAAATGGCTACTTTCGATTTGTCACGCCGAAAATAATGTAGGTTTTTAATTGATTTTAACGTGTGTTTGGGTTGTAAGCCTATGATTCGAATTTACAAATCTATAATGTTTATGTAAAATGGAATTTTATTTTCGTGCAATTTAAGAATTAATGGTTTTATGCTTATTTACTAATACCTATAGTTGTTTTCCATATGCACATATGTTTTTGTATTGTGCAGCATGGCTAAAATGTACACAAAAGAGGAGGACTTGGACCTCATGGACCAAGTCAGCACGTACAACCCCTTCCTGAAAGGGCACTCATGGGAAAAATTTAAAACCCAATGGATTGTGGAGGGGACACCTCTGTCACGGCGGAGCGCCAAATCATTGAGGGACAGGGCCCTACTCCTCATGGACAGCAGAAAGCGGGAGGTTGCCAGGCAGGACCGAGCGTGAGTTGAGCATTTAGCAACGTGTGTGTGTCTGTGTGTTTCTTATGTGCACTGACAATGAAAAAGTATAACATCTTGGGCAAATAAATTTTAAATGTAATAAACACAATATTTTAACTTATAATTACTTCACAGTAAGAAATTTGAAACAACAACTTTTTGGTACACACTACAAAAACGTTTGTTGTTATTTTACAGTTCTGGCATTGACGTACCACCCCTCACCGGCCTGGAAGTCGCGCTAGACGAGGCATTACTGCTCAAACGAGAGCAGGATGAAAGAATTGCCAGGGAAAAGGGGAAGAGGAAGGTAGATGATGTGAGAGACGCACACATTCTGCAGGCTGCAGAGATGATGCGGGGTCCACCACCATTGGAGCCTCAACCTAGCACCTCTAGTGAGAAGTTATCACATTTCCACCAAAATAACATAAGATGGTTTTGTGAAATAATACACAAATAAAATATAATTTTTTAAAAAGTGAAAAGTGTGTGAACTTGCAATTAAAAAAAATATATATATATACTTTTATTTTTAATGAAGCTATAATTATTATGTATACATGTGAATGTGCATGCTGAAGCTCCAAAAGTAATGAAGTCAATTTGTTGAGATGATGGCGTTTGCATGTGTGTACAGCGGCTGATGACGATGAGGCATTGGAGGAGCTGCTGCCCACACCCACCCCTGCCAAAAGGACAAAACCCCCACCTGCCACCAGTGGGGATTTCATCTCTACAATGAGAGAGAAACTTAAACAAGAACAAGAAATTAAAGAAGAAGAAAGAAAGTGGAGGGAAGAGGAAAGAAAGTGGAGGGAGGAGGAACTGAAGTGGAGGGAGGAGAAGAGAAGGTGGAGGGAGGAGGATAAAGCTGGTGCAGAGGAGGACAGAAGGCTGAAGAGGGAGGAGGAATTGAAGTGGAGGGAGGAGCAGAGAAGGTGGAGGGAGGAGGATAAAGCTGGTGCAGAGGAGGACAGAAGGCTGAAGAGAGAGGAGTTGGAACTGAGGAGGAGGGAGTTGGAATTAAAATATAGACTGAGAGATCTGTAGAGCAAGTAGGGAAGAAAAGTAAGGTGGTGCAAAGGGGTTCATTTGTTATGTGTTATTAAAGTTTTCAAGGAAAAAAAAAAGAGGCGGGTTGGAACTGTTAAGTGTGTGTACATTAATACATGTACATTATGTATTTGTTAACAAGATATACAATGCACAAAGAGAGAGAAAGAGAGAGAGAGAGAGAGAGAGAGAGAGAGAGAGAGAGAGAGAGAGAGAGAGAGAGAGAGAAAACACAAGTACAAAAGATACAAGAAATAATTCATATATTTCTAAATTTACATTTTAATGGCACACATTTTAAATGGCAGCATGGCCAACAGCCTACAGGTGCTTTCTGATACGAAAAGCACATTTTTAACATATAAACAAAGAAAATTAAAGTAAATTAGATATGTTTAGTTGTCTTAAAATTGCATTATTGAAAGATTTAAACAAGCAGGCCAACTCCTTTCAGAACAGCAATTTTTGTGGGAAACAAAAAAACGGACACTAACAATGTAATCTGCACTGCAAGGAAGAAGCTGAAGCTGCAGATCAACGTAAGAGTCCAAATACACAGGAGATCGGGTGGTTGTTTCAGTTAAATCCTACAACGCTACACTAAAGATTTGAACCTCCACAAAAAATATGATCTTGTGTCTAAGAACAGTTATGAAGTGACATTAAACAAAATGCAAACAATAATAAACAACAAAATTGACAACTTTCGTTAGTTTGTTCTGAAGTTAAGCACACTAGACAAGAAAGAAACATCTCCAAATGTATATATGTATGTCACCTAAAAAGTCCGTTTCAGTGTGATTTTTGTGTTAACATTTCTGTTGAGTTTCCTTGTTTCCAAATTAAATCAAAGCCATTAAGAATACATATATTTTGCCCATTACAAATTACAAACAAAAAGCCTTAAAGGGTGAAAAGTAAACTAGGCATAACACTTACTTAAAACCTAATAAAATCAATACATCTGTGTAAATATTTGTGTAAGCTGCCTGCTCAGTTTGTCAAATGAGTTGCAAAACATGTAGAACTTTGAGCAAACACTCTTTAAACACATTTTTAAAGATGCACAGATGAATGAATACTTCATCACTGACAAGGCTGAAACCACTACAACTACATTCACAAATATTTCACAAATACATGTAGTTCTTTACACAATTGCTTCATAGCCACAAAGACACAACCATGCCACCACAAATAGCACACAAGTGTGCACAGAAGTTTAATAGAAGCAGTGGCAAAGTATTCATGAAGACCAACAGCGCCACTTTAAAATTTCCCTCTGTGTGTAAATATGTGTATGTCAATATGTGTGCGCACACAAACGTAAGTGTGCACAAGTTGTCCCAGCACACAACACAAGTTACCATATCCAAGATTCTTTTCCATTAAACATATGCAATTGTCAACGGACCAAAATGGTTCTCATTCATGTCAAATTGTCAAGCTGACTTTATATCAGCAATGTATTTTTAATCTCATGCATATAAACAACAAACCAGCTCAATTGACTGGATATGTGTAGGATGCTTACAACAAGGTTGGTGCTTCACTGACAGCAAACATGCGTACCATATGCATACATGAAAATAAAACACAGTTATTGATTTGATTCTCTTTGGGGCCTTCAAGCAATGCACAATCTTATTCATTTACACAAAGCAGTAAAAGTGACGCACAAAAAGTGACTAATTCTGCTCTCTGTAGTCTGCTGGACCCTCAAAGCAATGTAAATCTATCACAACAAGCGACTGATTCTGCTCAATTTTAACGCATCTGCGTACTGGACAAACCAAACTCACTCAGTCATATTTTTTACACTTCTGACCCTCCATGGTGTAATGCTTGTGATGTCCTGGACATCAGACTGTTGAACACATTCTACTCGATTGAGCAGACTTAATCCATTACCATGAAAAGTATTTTAACTCAAGTACTCTGAAAGACCTTTTTACAAAGGTGCCACGCACACAGATTTTTACTTTGCGTTTGAAGTCATATTCAGCTTTTAACAATTGAAGACCACAGGGGAAAAAGGGCACATGTCACCTGCGAGTGTGAGAGTGTGTGCATGCGTGTGAGCGCTTTGAGCAGACAGTTGTTTGGAATCGCGCTTTATAAAATAAATTATTATTATTATTATTATTATTATTTTCCAATTATTTGAGTTATGTCCCCTAGTATATAAACATAAGCCTGAAGGTTAGCAAAATAGTAAAAATAAAATCCAACCCAAAAAAGGAATTGTTGTTTGTGACATAGGCCTTTTTCCCATTTTACAGTCTGGACTTGTGCCCTTTTTCCCCTGTATGCCTTTTCTTTGGGTGTTTCTGTAGCAGTACATAGGCCTTTTTTGGGTTGGATTTGACTATTTTGCTAACCTTTAGGCTTCTATGTTTATATAGTAGGGGACATAACTCAAATAATTGGAAAATGTGACATGTGCCCTTTTTCCCTTGTGGTCTTCGTACAGGCATAAAAAAATAACAAAATCAACTTCAGTTCCATCATACCTAGTCATTTACCACAGCAAAATAGGCATTATAATCCATTTTACATTGACTGAGTACATTGCAATTCAGCTTGTAGAAGAAAGTCTCAAGTGAGTGGTCTGTAAAAGGGAAAAAAGGCACATGTCCATGACCACCCTGGTGGTTTAAATCCTCCATATTTAATTAAATTATACAATCTGGACAGAGAAATTCTCATGAATACAAAAGAAGTGATATATCTTTAAGACAAAACACTTAGTGTCCCAAGAAATACAGTAAGAACAAACATAGCGACTTTCAAAGACAAAATTTCATTTATCTCAAAAGTGGAAATGTGTGACATGTGCGTTTTTTCCCCTGTAGTCTTCAATTGTTTTGAATTTTTAGCTACTATTTTGGCATAACTGGCTGAAGTTTCTTGTTCGGAGGTCCTGATATTGCCTTTCATGGTGTGTGCCATGCACACAGATTTTTAACTACTAGAAAGACATTAAATGTTAATAAATAATAAATTTTATGGTTTTTTTTATAGTTCTAAGTGAAGTGTAGGGTTTCACCATGTGTTTATCTTTTTATGCTGCTAAACTCTCAAAGCAATGTAAATCTATCACAACAAGCATGCATTTTCCACTGTGTTGGTGCTTCAAAAATGGCAACAATACATAAAATAATTTTTTGTCCCCTGGTAAAAAAAAAAATTAAGTTATAAGTGAAGTGTAGGTCTTTACTTTGTGTTTGAAGTCATATTCGGCTTTTAACAATTGTTTTGAGTTTTTAGCTACTATTTTGGCATAACTAGCTGAAGTTTCTTGTTGGGAGGTCCTGATATGGCCTTTCATGGTCGGCTGGACACTATAAACATAACTATCTATCTATCCCTCATAAAGAGATCATGAAATGAGACATGCACACACGTTAATTAATGCAGAGGCAGTATGATAATTGACACAAACTGATTCATGCTAATATCAGCCAAGGTACATTTTAGCTTTTATTCATAATAATAATCATCTGTACGGACACATTTATATTCTGAAAAGGTTAACAAACTATGACTATTTCTGTAGGTAATGCAAACTTCTATTCTAAACAGAATTATTCAAACAGAATGATTTTTGATCACTTTCAAGGCATAAATGAGTTGCAATCCTGACTGGACTTTGTAGTCTGCTGTACACCCAAAGCAATACAAATCTATGTATCTAGCAGAATAAAAATAGATGACCATTCACTTAATCCTTTGCAGTCTACTAGACATGTCAGACATAGTGGCCTAAAGTACTTGGGGAAAAAATGTTGAGCGGCATATCTGTTTAGAAATAATAGAATTACGTTACGCAAAAGGCATAAAATATATTCTCTTGTTATTGGGTTGACCTTGTAAGCCATGAAAAGCAATTAAACAATACACTATTTTAACAGAATTAAAATTAACACATCAAACAAAATAGTCAAGCGGCAGTATGGGAACGTTAATCGAATTAAGAGATTCATCAGGGGTGAAAAAGATCCTGACTCTTCTGGATTTCTGTCTTTGAAAGTAAAAATCTTTAGTTTCACAAAGTTTGCTACACTTTTATCATTCTTTCAATTTTAAACATTATCATATAAAAGGCACAGGGTACTAAGATTTTGCAGTCTTGAATTGAATATTGACATGCTTTAACTCAGATACTGTTCCAACGTGGGGGGTTGAACTGCGAAAGCCTTTGAAGTTTGATTGCCATTGATGCAAGCATGACAGTTAGTCAGCAGTGCACCAAGTCGATACAACTTTGCAACTGGTGACAGATACAGCTTCAAATTTTTAGGGAAATCTAAAAAAGCCCACAGGGAGACAACTTTCCCAAACTGCCACTCAACCGCTCCTCGAACTCGGCTCATGTTAGTGTTGAATGCGTCTTGTTCAGGAGTTAGAGGGGGACGGTGAGGACGACGCAGATGGGGCCTAAGAGGGTACGCTGCATCGCCATACAAACACAAGGGCCTACCGTCTGGAGCATAGTAGTTCTGCTCCATGTGAGCCAACAGGCCACTTTCATTTAGCAAGGCAGCGTCATGACGCCGCCCAGCAATTGGCCCTGACAGGTGCACGATCAGCCCATTAGGTGCAACAACAGACTGGTACTTCAAAGCATGAACCTTTTTGTGTCCATTATATACTAGCCTCTGATTTTGCCCAGGACGACACATGGGCCTAACGGTTCCATCTATAAAACCCCAACACAGTGGAAGTGCTGCACCCTTGTTGCGAATAGCTTCACAATACTCCATGAGTTTGTCTACAGTGAGCCATGGCGACTCAAAAGAAGATAAACGGTCGCTAAAATTGTCTAAAATGTGATTAACACCAAAATAAAATAAAGGTAGCAACTCGTTCCTCGGGCGGCTAAAAAATTCTTGGAGGTCAGCGTAGCGGTTGGGGTAGGCCAGCCTTCTCAGAACAATACATAGGACTTCCAATCCTGAAACAAACACAAGAAATGTGTCAGTCACCACAGAAGAAATTTATCGCAATCTTTTCAATATTTAAAATTTGTCACAAACAATCATCAGATTATGTTGATAAGTGATAATTTTAAATCCATATAGCTTACCCCTACCCGTCAACTTCCTATCCTGCCACATCCACCTTCCTATAGTATTTGACAGGTCCAGAATAGGAGTGCATAAGTACTCTCCATTCTTCTTCTTACACTTTCCCTTCTGTACTCATCCCAGATATCAGTTTTTTTGCAAAATTTCTAAACTGTGTACAGCACTTTTAGAGCATAGTTTTAACATCTTTATTCTCCAAGTGTTCCAAAAGTATATTAAGAAAAACAAGGTGTTTCTGCATTTATAAGCGACACGAAGTGCATGTAAGCCTCCCTAGACTCTATGTGCATGAGCTGTGCAAAGAGAAGAACTGTGCATGTGCAGGAAAGTTAAAATGCTGGAGGATTAATTTTGATTGATCGGATAACTAACACTTGGTTCGCATGTACACATACATCAAACACAAGCACTTTAAACAATTAAAAAAAAACAAAAAAAACTTTAGCCTGTGTGAATGTATTGGTACTTGCCAAACCTAACTACCCCTTTCCCTCACCCTCCAAAGCAGGATTTTACCCCCCTTGTGTGACTGAATGCATATATATATGAGTAAAGTTTGCATGCATGTTGAGCCATATGTCAACTTGATTAAACCGATAACAACAATAACTTCTTAAGTAAAATTGGACATCTGAATACTAGATGTTTGTGTGTGTGACGTTTTAAGTGCAATTAGCCTGCAAGGGTAATTGTGCTATATAAAATCACTGTTAATATTATTTTTCATTAAAACGTTAAAAAAAAAAAAATAAAGAGAAGTCCATTAACACAGAACCATTGAAATTTTAATAAAATTGGAAATCCTTGTATGACCTGAAAATTCTCACCCCTGCATTTTCATGAGCTGTGTGGAATTGACACCTACCTGGAGCTGTGACACGATGCGTTGTCCTGACTTGTTGCGGAAGCCTCAGTAGATTGAAGAGGCGACGTAGTTCTTCAGGCTTGAATCGAAAGTGATGCACGCACTGCTCTTCTGTGAAGGTGTCCAGGCGGAAATCTCGACGGAAGTCAATCCTCTCCTCCCCTTGTCGCATCTGCTCTCCAGCAAAAGCAAGGTCCCAAAAATCCAGGTCCCCTTCCATGGCAAGCTGGGCGATGTCTGCATTGCCATTGGCCATTGTAGTACAGTCTACATTAAAAAAAAATAATAATAATAATAAATGAATAATTAAAATAATAAAAATAGGTTTCAGTAAGATATTTGTGTAGGTGTTTTGTGTCAAAAGTGACAACTTGATTTAGTTAGCTAAATACTTCATATTTTTAGCAGAAGTTAAAAGTTAAATTTGGGAAGATCTTTGCCTTGGTTTGATGCAATGAATAAGTGCCAGACAAGGCTTACAGTTACACAGCAAGTTAAAAAATAAAATTCTGAAATCAAGTAGTGCATGAGTAGCCTATAGTTGTACAGTTAGGATATTGGGATATGTGGCAGTGTACTGTAGTACTAGTAGGTCTTTTAGTTTTACATTTTATTCATTCATTCATTTATTTAATTATTTATTATTAACCGTTTCTTTTATTTTGCCAGAGTTGCACGTATAGCTGACATAAGCAAAGTATTGGTTTGGATAACCATACAACACTTGTACACCATTCATGACTGTGTGTGATACTAATCCTAACTTTATCCAACATGTGTGCAAATACACATTCAATGATTCATAACACACATGTATGTATGCATAAGAGTACAATGCGCATGTCATGCATTAATCCATGGGTCATAAACCATTGCAACAAATCAATAACAGGGATAAATTAAAGCAAAGGGTTAGATATAAATATGATAGGCCTACTTAATATTCACTGAGAAAGTAGGCCTACTGATCTAAACATTTCCCACCATTGAAATTCACTGTAATAAGCCTTGACTGCATTTAATAGCAACTATTTTTAGGGCTTGATGGGTATCTTGTCATTAATTTGTAGCCTACATATCTGATCTACGTGTCTCCAGAACCAAATGCTTCATGCATGCATGCTATGTAAAGCCTAAACTAAAGGAATACAGATGAGATAGATACATCAAAAACTACACATGATAGACCAAAACTACCAACATGTCCGTGTTGGAAGGCAACAATGCACAACGTTCAGCTTATTACTGTAATCCATGTCTGCGGTTGTTTTTATCAATTCAGAAGTCTATACAACAAACAAATACAGCGCAGATCGAATGGCCTTGTCTTGCACGGTACTTAGACAAACATGTCGCCGCTCGCTTCAAAACAAAGCGTGCGCTATGCCTTAGAAACTGGCCTTAGCTATCTATTTGCACCACTTAAAACGCAAAAGGTGATTATCTATTGAAAGAAATATATCTGATGCACCTTTTCACCACATTTGCGGACATGAATTACTGAAATAAATAGGTGTATACTCACCGAAAAAGAGCCCGTCGATTTTCGTCAAACACGGCTTCTCAGCCACGAAAATTTGTCTCAGCGGACGAAAGGAAGTTGCCGGCAATTCGTGACGTAAGCACTTTAGGCGTACAGACAGGGGATTTTCTAGGAAATCCCCACCGAAAATTTTTTTTTCGTCCTTGCTGACACTCTCTAATTACTCAAGTCATCGTCGCTTCTTTTTCCTGCCCAAGAGTTAAAAGCCGCTCGCTTTCCTGCCCACGCACTGAAGGCGGCAGCTCTCTTGAAGATTTCTTTAGAATCTCCTGCAGGTTGCGCTGATAGAGAACTGCCGTGTATTTCTCCGCTTTCATCTATGACAGCTACCCGTTCTACTTCCCCTTCTTCTTTTATTTTGTCATTCCCTGCTACATCGTTTTCAGGTACATTGCTTATTACATTTGCGCCTGTTGCTGAAACTGTTGGAGCAGTAAGCACAGGATCATTACCTCCTTTCCTACCACCTCCTTGATCGGCTAGCACATCTGTACTCTCTGATTGATTTTCTGCCTCCCCTAACTGCTCTTCACCTAGCAATAAGTGCTGCACATTTGGGGTATCCTCCTCGTCAGTCTGAGACGAGTCACTGTTCACGCTTCTCTTGCCCGCCCAAGCCTGAAAGGCGGCTCGCTTGTCCAGACTTTCAAGGTCATCTCCTTGGCGACCGGGATGTTCCTCTTCAACTTGACCTCTGACCACTGAAGCTTGAACGATGGAGGCTGTGAGATAGATGACAACAGCAGTGAAGAGAAGGAATACGACGCCTTGGCCTACTTTCGCCATCGCTGAAGAAGACCGGAGTTCGCTCAGCAGTGTAGCACCACCAGTACCTGGGAAAGTGTGGTACGGTATTTTGCTAGTTTGGCTTTACTACTAAGAAACGTTGATCAGT
>CM072519.1:36889951-36982451 GCA_036898135.1 Oncomelania hupensis | reverse complement strand
TCTTCTTCTTCTTCTTCTTCTTCTTCTTCTTCTTCTTATTATTATTATTGATTTTATTCTGTTTTACCCGTTTGGCAAGATGGGTGTGTGTGGTGGGGATGCGCGCTTTACGTACCCTTGTCTATGACACCAATTTTATACTGTCATATACAGTATAGGTTTACATGTGATGCTGTTTTATGTTATATAATGTCAGTTTTATAACGTAAAGTGAAATGTGTGTGGGTGTGTGTGTTTGTGTGTGTGTGTGTGTGTGTGTGTGTGTGTGTGTGTGTGTGTGTGTGTGTGAGGAGATTTGCGAGTGCGTTATTTTTGTAGTGTTCTGTGACCATGCAGTCTTTTATTTTATACCTTATGTTTTTAATGTCTGATTGTCTTTTATTTATTTCTGCAATGTTTGAGTCCCCCCCAAAAAAAGTCTGTTTACGTTAATATAGAGGAAAAAATAGGTTGACTTCTTGTTAACAAACATTTAAAAAAAAATTCCGCCTTGGGTGCGATTTAGTTTGGCTTTTTTCAATTTCTTTTCCAGACGATCCCCCAAAAATGTTTAGGGTCGAGCCAGAAAATTAGGGAATACCGTAAACAAATATATATATATATATATATATATATATATATATATATATATATATATATATATATATATATATATATATATATATATATATATATATATATATATATATATATATATATATATATATATTTTTTTTTTTTTATACTTTTTTTTGATTGGGGAGGTGGGGGTGGGGGTGGGGGGGAGGAGGTGGGGTCTAACGCCTGTCATAATTCCTTGTAAGAGGTAATAACGGTTTTATTATTATATATACCTACCCATACACACACACGCACACACACACACACATTTATATATATATATATGTGTGTGTGTGTGTGCGTGTGTGTGTATGGGTAGGTATATATAATAATAAAACCGTATATATTATATATATATTTTATTTTTTCCCTAAATTTATTTATTTATTTTTTGATTGGAGGGGGGGGGGGATGAGGTGGGGTCTAACGCCTGTCATAATTCCTTGTAATAGGTAATAACGATTTGTTGAAATAAATTACATTGAAATAAATTTTAATTATCCAATTTCATTTAATTTAATTTCTTTTATTTTATTGCACTGAATTGTGTGTTTTTTTAATTGCATTGTATTTTATTGTAATATGTGTTGTGTTAATGAAGAAGTTGAATGTCATTTAATTAATGGAAACTCATTTCATAATCATCGGATCTCTTGGACTTCTAATCATAACTACTGATTCTTATTTGATTTTGCGAGTTCGTTCCTTAGTACGGGCTAAACAAAACTTGTGCTTTGTAGTCAGTCTGCCAATTTTCCAATCCATACCAATCCAAATGTCCACTTGTAAGGCGTACAACTCCATGTCGCAGAGACATGTTCGGCGCGCAGGGGAAAATAAAGTTGCAATACGCTGTTGGGATGGCTTGAAGGTATCGTTACACCATGTGGCTAACGTCGCGTACCTTACATAGCATTAAACCAACTCATGCGGAGAAAGAAAGCCATTAAACAGGTCGATAGATGCAGTCTATGTGGGGCCAAAATGGAAAACTTGTGTTTGCTCTGCCCTTACACAGTGAGACAACGGGCTTGCGCGTAATTAAAGGGCGACGTAACATCTTTTCATCTGAACTGCGCAACATGAGGCGACTCTGCACTGAGACGTTTGATTGTGTCGTGGTCGATTAGTTAACGGCTAATAAATCTTTCTGTTTTGTGTGGCGTAGGAAAAAAACAGAGATGGAAGCGAGGGTGAGAGGCAGGGAGGTAGGATACAGGGACAAAAGAGATGGAAGAGAGTCACACCGTGATAAGAAGTGAAGGTGGAAGATCTATAGTGTAGTAGAGATAGCCCTGTGGTTCCGGGCGCAAGCCTTGTGTATGTGTGTGTGTGTCTGCGTCTGTGTCTGTGTGTGCGTCTTATGCGGCGTGTGTTGGAATCCCGACTCCAGTAAAACTATTTTGTGCATGCTGGATGTTAGTGTGGCCAGCGCCTCGAGAATCTATATAGCACACTTACAAGCTCAATCTCGTTTAAAGGGACTCACTTTGACCACGCCCAATCAACAGATCCTTTTAACATTCACATGGAGAGAGAGAGACGTATTTTTGAGCCTGTTAATAGCAAGGGCTAACCAACATTCTGGAGCTAAAAATACCATCTACCAAAGCCGGTAAGAGAGAGAACCATTAAAACCAATTATTGCTTGCAAAGGTTTTCGTTATAGGTTAATAAAATAGAAACTACAATACCCCGGACACCAAAGACGCACACTTCAAGCCGTGTGGTTCACTTAGAACTAGGATAAAAGGTCACACGGCTATACATTTAAAACAAGGGAAGTAACTATCTGTCATAACGGCATTGGAACATTCAAATTTTACCGGCTTATTTGGGCAACGAAAGCTCACTTTAGAATTGTTTAATGTAATAACAATGCAAAGTTTAGGGTAAACCCGTTTCCATCAAAAGTAATCAAAGCCTTCAAATTAGGTGGAAGAGAATGACGCTACATTAGCTGTTATGTCAGGTGATTACAGAGTAATAAATACTGAAAGACAATTACCGCTAGTTGTAAAATGGCATGAACATAATATTGACATTGTAGTGAATGTACTTTAAAAAACTCATTTACCTAGTCCTTTTTTTGGTTTAATTTCAGATTCTTGTCCTGCTGTGTGATTGAAGACATTCTTTTCCCTACAATTCATTCTGACGAAGTTAACACTTGTCAGCTTTGAAATTAATTGATGATCGTGGTCGTCATCATCATCGTCATCATCATCATAATCGAAGAGAAGCAGGTTCATTGGAAACAAAGTTGTGCCCCGTGGCTGACAATACTACTACTACTACTACTACTACTACTACTACTACTACTACTACTACTACTACTACTACTACTACTACTACTACTACTAATAATAATAATAATAATAATTTGTATTATATTATTATATATAAAACTTTTATCACGAAAGAGAAGATCCTTAACAGAGTCACCACTGTCTCTCGCTGAGACATCAATTAGCAAAGTGCCGGAGTCTGTCGGCCTACGTCCTTTCAGTGGTAAACCGTGTGGGCATGTGAAGGAGCGTGCTGACCTACCGCAAATATCGGAATACAATACTAGAGCTACATCAGCGAAATTGCACAGACAATTACAATCGTGGACAGACGTTATCATTATTCAAATAATGTCAGCGGTGAAGCAACGCTGCGAGTGATTCTGGTCTCTTAAAACAATAACAACAACAACAACAACAACAACAACAACAACAACAGTTTACAACAACAACAACAACACATTTGAGAGACATGAGCTGTAAGGTCAACAAGAGCGTCTCTCCTTCTTTTATCTGTATCGCCTTCATCAGCACCATTCAGTCTTTGTGAACGACCTGAAGTCTTTGACAATAACGCTTTCTTTCAATGTGACTTTTCTGGGGTTTACCTAGCAATTAAGATGACGGAGATATTCACATTAGGACCGCATCAGTGTGGAGACATAGACCCTCGTATCAATGTGGACACCCCTTCGGAACTGTCCCCGGAGGATTTGATGATGTACTGTTCTCTACGGAACTTCTTCGGTGTCTTCGGATCCCTTATCGCTATTCTAGGCGTCACCGGGAACGTCATCTCTCTCATCATTCTTCCCAAGACAGGAGGTGCACGCAGTGCCATTGTGTTTCTGCAGAGCCTTGGAGTCTACGATACGGTGAGTTTATGTGTTAATGTTACCGTTATTTTGTTTCTTCAAATAAATTTATTTATTTATTTATTTATTCTTGATATTTACATAGTTAATAATAATAATAATAATAATAATAATAATAATAATAATAATTATTATTATTATTATTATTATTATTATTATTATTATTATTATTGATTGATTGATTGATTGATTTGATTGATTGAAACGGTGCAACTTGACCACTTGGAAACTAATTAAACAATAATCATGGCTGCTATTGAAAAGAAAGTAATTTCCCCTGCTGAAGACGTGCACCTGCAACAGACTAAGACTCAATAGGCTTAATAACACTGGATGCTATATAAACGCTTTTCCCAAACACACAAATCAGGTTCAAAGAGCGGTGATCTGTACCAAACTGCACGCTCACATGTTTCGCCAACTCTTAACACACACACACACAAAACAAACACATCACATCTATCACTCAAACATATGGTGTAAAGGCAAGGAGACGGAAAATGAAATAATTTTGGAAAATTAGATTGGCTGCATCCGATATCACTACCACCCCCTTCCCACACACACATAAAAGGTTTCAAAGGTTTATTCAGGCTCTCAGCCCAAGGGGGCTTTTTGGCCAACAAAGGGAATGGGGGGAATGGGTATATACAACGTACACAAATTAATCTGAACGGCAATACTCAATTTTAAAAAAAGTAACGCAACCCTAAAACATTTAGTAATTTATAGCAAACACAGCATGTGCTGTCGAATATGATAATGTCACCAAAAAAAAGAATGTGAAAAGAAACAAACAATTAGTTCCGATAGTCAACACATAATTCATCGAAGAAATTATGTACATAGATCATAACACAAGACGAGATCACACACGTAATAGCATGACTGCGGTTTAACATACACTCAGTAGAACTGTAACAGAAGGAAAAATGAATAAATAAATAGCAGAACCGCTATACGTTACTTAAATAGTGACATTACAAGTATGAATACTAATATAACGGGTCAAGTTCAGCAGTATTTTTTTGGACTTCGAATTCATTAGTTGATTGACTTTAAATGCATTAGGGAAAATGTAAGGCATCGAGGCAAAAAAGAAATCCTGCTGTCTTTTAGTAAGGGATGTGTAAAATTAAATCTTCATGTACAGTGAAATTCGTCATCACAATATTTTCTTTGACTTCAAATTCATTAGTTGATTGAATTTAAATACGTTAGGGGAAATGTAAGGCATCGTGGCAAAAGAGAAATCCTGCTGCCTTTTAGTAAGGGATGTGTAAAATTAAATATATAGTGAAATTCGTAACCTAGCTCATTTAGATCACAAAAAAGGACAAAACCTTTCTGTTCTGGGTATGTCAATATAATCTCTGGTGTAGAATTGGAAGTTTATGACAACTAAGCCTACATTGCAACAAGTTTCGGCGCAGCGTCGGAGATAGAGTAATCAAATATTTTTCCAAGCAAACATTTTCTTTAAACTGACGATCCTATCCTATCCTATCCTGTCCCGTAACCCGGAGGTCGTAGGGGCACCACAGATGATAGTTTAACCAGCATACTCCATCTTTCTCTGTCCTCAGCAGCCCTGATGGCTTCGCTCAGTGTCAAACCAGTCCATTATCGAATGTTGTCCTCCCACCTCTTTTTCGGTCTCCCTCTTCTTCTACCTCCTTGCACTGTGCCTTGCAAAATAGTCTTTGCAAGGCCTGATGATCTGGTGACGTGGCCATACCATCGGAGTTTCCGTTTCTTCACCACTGTGGGAAGGTCATCGTGTTGTCCAATGGCTTGTGTGATGGTCTGTCGGACTTCGTCGTTGGTTATGTGTTGGGTATAGGAAATGCCCAGAAGTCTTCTGTAGCACCTCATCTCCATGCTTTGTATTCTTCGTTGTAGATCTGCTGTGAGGGTCCATGCTTCGCAAGCATATAGGAAGATAGAGATGACAAGGGAGCGCAGCAGTCTTACTTTAGAATGTAGACTGATGGTCATGTCTTTCCAAATGGGCTTCAACCTTGTCAGGGCAGCAGTTGTTTGTGCGATCCTGGAGAGGACTTCCTGTCGGGACCCATTGTCTGGTACAATGGCTCCTAAATATTTGAAGCTATGCACTGTGTTGAGGGATTGGTCTTGGACTTTGATGTCCGTGTTGATGCCATTGGTGTTGTTGGTCATCATTTTGGTCTTCTCTGCACTTATTTCCATTCCATAGGCTCTGGAGGTGGTGTCAAGCCTCTGTACCAGCTGTTCAAGTTCTTGTTCCTCTCCAGCCAATCCATCAATGTCATCCGCAAAACGAAGATTGGAGATTGCTCTACCCCCTATGCTGACTGTGCCTTCGTGATCTGCAAGAGCATCTGACATGATGCGCTCTAGGAAGATGTTGAAGAGTGTTGGAGAGAGTAGGCATCATTGACGCACACCGATTGTTGTATATATATATATGTTTACGGTAAGAAAGTAACAAAAATAGGGTCGGTAGGTCGGCATTTTTTTTTACAATCTAAATGTAAATTTTTTTTACAAGCCCCCCCCCCCCCCCCTTTTTTTTTGTTACCTTGGATGCGATTATTTTCACTTTTTTCCCAGACGATCCCCCCAAAAAGTTTACGGTCGGGCCAAAAAAATAGGGTCGGTCGGGATACCGTAAACAGACATTTTTTGGTGTCTTATAGTGGATCTCCTGTAGCCAAGGATGCAAACATTTTTCTCTCAGACGTTCTTTTACAAGCGTCTTAAATTGAGTTAAAGAATAATTACAGCCATTGGACCAGATATATGAAAAACCGAGAATATTTAACAGAGATCGCACATAGTCTACCCAAGGCAGCTTAAACTCAGTGTAACAGTATAGACAATGGCACAGTTGGTACAACAATGTACATATTTTTCCTGAATTGTTACTATAATCTATAGATAACTTAAACCAAAAACAAAGCAATCTACATTTAGCATCAATAGAGACAGGAAAACTTCCAACTCCACTTAGCACTATACAAATTGTTGTCGAGGCCTTCAAATTCAAAATCATTTTGAGGAATTTTAATTCAGTTTTTCACACATTTCCAGCTTTTCGAAGGGCCATACTTCACAACCGTAAAGCAGAATAGGCTTAATACATTTGTCAAACAGTTCCATCTGTATTTCAAGCGGCAAATCAAGCTGTCTACATTTTTTTACAAAGCAAAAAAGAACTATTAGATGATACACATTTGGTCTTTATAACCTTTGGAAATTTATTATTATAGTTAAAACCTGTTCCAAGGTACTGATACTCCTACACAATTTTGACATTTTTACCATTGAATGTAAAAATGTGAAGTTTCCTAACTTTACCACGTGAAAAAATCATGGTTTTAGTCTTAGTGACATTAATCGAAAGACCGTATTTTACACAATACGTATGTAACGCATCCAGAGCTTTCTGCATATCAACTACTGTTTCTGATAAGATTACAGTTTCATCAGCATATAGTAACAAAATAAATGGAAATATTTCCCAATATTAGAAAAGCTAATATCATGTGCCAGAGCGTATGAAAGAGTAACATCGTCAAATTATTGTTAAAGGAAGTCATTCAAATCATATAAAAACAGTGAAAACAGAATAGGTGATAAATTTTCTCCTTGCCGTAAACCGGCGTTACATATAAAAAAAAGAAAAAAAAGAAAGAAGCAGACAGACCATTTAGCGTTCGGACACAAGATTTTGCTTTGTCATACATATCTCTTATTACAACTAGTACTTTCCACGATAATCCATTATTTAGTAATTTCTCCCACATCAGATTTATTTATGATTTATCGAAGGCTGTGCAATAATCAACAAAGGTTCAAATAATTTGTTTCCCTCGCTGCAAATACAGGTTAATTAAAGAAAACAATACGAACACATGGTCTGACGTTGAATTTTCTTTTCTGAACCCTGCTTGTTCACATCCTAACAAATCATTATTTTCTTAGAATTCCGAGACTGGCAATAGTGAAGCCGATCCCAACCACAAGCCAACCTGTCTGACTATTAAATCAACCCACCAAGCCCAACGCCACCACCAGCGCCAAACAGACGTGCCCACAGGGTTCAGCAGGCAATACACTAACATCTTCCACTTGCATCGCCAACCGCGGAGCCGATATCGAACAGTTGGGTACATGTGATGAGAGATCGGTGCACTTCACCACAAACCTTTGACGAGAATGGGGTGTCATTAAGACCAGCTGGTTGTCTGGTACTCAGTATAACCGTGAAAATGTAGGTAAGGAGCGCATACACATTTGGCTGCAAGAAAAAGTCCAGGTACATGGAGATGTGCTCAGTAGGGCAATTGCATGCTGAAACGGTGGGACGACGAGAGTTGTTTGTCTCGTGGATCTTGGGAAGTAAGTAGAAAACAACCTCCCTGGGCTGATGTTTCATGAGTAGGTGAACAGTGGCTGGGAGCTCCTTGGAATTTATCAGTTCGTTCAAGAGGAGATGTTGCATCTGTCTGAGGCCAGAGAATATTTCTGTACAGCCTGATGTCTGAAGGCTTTGTTGTCAAGCTGTGACATAGACTCCTTGATGTAGAGATCTCAATTAAGGACCACCCCCATGATTTGCAAGTTTAATAGCAATGTCATTCCATAGAGATCGAAGAGCTTTTTGTTATTCTCTAGAGAGGTTTGATTTTGGTGATGGTTTGAATGCAATGGCAAGCTTCTTAGCTCTGTCTTACACTTGTGGATATAGACCTCAAGTCCTCAACACCAATTGAGATGTGAGGTGGTTCTCTATGGGAATACTTCTTGAACAGTCTTACAAAATCATCATCATCAGGGTCAAGTTGAATTTTAGGAGATAACCCAACACAGCCAGCCATTCAAAGCAGAGAGCGAAAAAAAGCGTTAACACTCTTGGATTACGCTGAATATGTTGCACAAAGGTTTCAGTGATATGAAGTTTAATCCTCTTTACAGCACTGGGGTTTCACTTCAATCAAAGGGAGGTCCGGAGGTATGCAACGCACCAATCCACAATCGATCGCACCCGATAACTTGGACTCCGTAGGTTTAACGTCAATTTGAGGTTGGCCACAGTGATATTAATGTATAACACAGTGGGTAGGTCCAGGGCATGAAAAAGCTGAAGGCTAAGGGACTGAACTAATCCCTGAAGTCTACCAACCTTTTTTGTCCAGATCTCGAATATTGATGGACATTAGTTTGAAGCTGGGGTTTCTAAGAAGGGTAACGTCTGGCGTGAAAGAAAGACATTTCTGCTGTGTGATGGTGTATGGTGGAGACGAAAACCCACGGGTATTAGATTTTGATGAATACAATACAGTTAAATGGCTAGAACACTTTGTTTCGGAGAAGCACGTTTTGGTAAATGACAAAGCTAGAGGCAAAAAAATGCGATATAATGGCTGAATAAAATTAAGTAAATGAAAATGAAAAAAATAGTATGGAACCTAGGCATAATTACACAAATACAGAACACTTAGACAACGAGATGTGACAACAACAATAAAATTCAATCAAAACGAAGTTATGAACATGGCATAAAACAGAGGGCTGCTAGCATTCAAAACGTACAATAAGGAGAAAGAATATATGCATAACCCCCCCAAAAAAATGCTCATTTGGACTGCCCCCTACACACACACACTCACACACACACTCTCTCTCTCTCTAACCTCTTCCCTCTTGTTGAATGAACTCATGTGTTGCTTCGACGCTAAGATAGTGCTTGCCATGTGACAAGTTTTAAGATTCCGCGTGACATGTCAGGGCCGGATCCAGGGGGGGGGGGGGGTTACCTGGGTTCCGGAACCCCCCCTCCAAAGTTAAAAAAAAAAAGATTTTATTTAATGCAAAGAGTTTCAATTAAAAAAAAAGTTTTATAAACATTGCAGTTTTTAGTCACTTTTGATCCAAGGTACAAAGAGTTATTTATAGACAATTCAACGGAAATCCATTTCAAGGGATCCGTTGAAACGTCCAAAGTGTTTTCCCGTTGAAACGACCAAATAACCCAACCCCTAAGCCTAAATTAGTACATGCAGCCATATTTTCCTGTTCTGGCCGCAAGCCTCTTCCAGCACCTTCACCTTGATACTGCCCTAATCCCCCAAAAACGACTTTTTAGAAATATTAATTAAGATGCTAAGTTGATAATTATGAACACAGCGTTCGTTGCCTGGTTTGGTGAAGTTAGCAAAATGGCAAATGCTTTGACAACTGATGTTATTGTTCCTCGTCAAGCATCCCGACAGACTCTCTGTGACAACCAACCTGCGGCCACTCCAGAAGAATATTTCAAGATTAGCGTTGCCATTCCTTTCTTGGAACACCTGTCAACCGAATTGGACTCGAGGTTCAAAAATGCTGACCTAGCAGTGGATGGTCTCTGTTTGGTGCCAAGCACTTTAAAAGACAATCTGGATGGTTTCATGCAGGTTCCAGAAGGGGTGAAGACACTGGCAATGTTGTGGGAGTCTGGCCTACCAGACAACGCTATCCTTGATGCAGAATACCAACGGTGGGTTTGCAAATGGCGAAGTGCTGCTGAGAATGCAACAGCTATCATCCCATCCACGGCATCAGAAGCACTGAAACATTGTGACAGGGATTTTTATCCCAACCTGTTCATCATGCTAAAGTACCTTTGTACCCTGCCTGTCACTACTGCCGATTGTGAGCGTTCAAACAGTCAGTTGCGCAACCTGAAAAACTACCTGCGCTCCACAATGGGGCAACAGAGGCTCAATGGACTTGCCTTACTGAGAGTGCACAGGGAAGTTGATATTGACTTCAAAGAGGCAGTGAACTGTTTTGCAGGAAGATACAATTCACAAATGGTACTAATGCCGAGGAACCTAGTGAAGCAAGACTGAAAATGAAAGCAGGGCTGTGATGTTCATAAACTACAAGGTAAAGCTTTATACCGTTACCGATCGACAAAAAGTAGTGAATAATAATAGTATACAAAACATCTCTGCTGATAAATAAATGTTTGTGTGTGTGTTGTTGTTTTTTTTAAGGGAGGGGCAGAGGATTATTTTTGTACCCTAGAGTTTGTCAGTTCAATTGTTAAAAAAGCTCAAAGTCCCAGACCATCACAAATGGCTTTTTCAAGGTTCAGATTGCACCAGATTGCACCATTTTGCATCTTTGAAAAAAAAAATTTCCCCGCTGGGCATGCCCCCGGACTCCCCTAGAAGGCTTGGCGCTTCGCGCCTTCGCTGAATCTGTAACCCCCCCTTCGACTTTTCCCAGGTCCGGCCCTGCATGTAATACCTTTACGAAAATATATAATCTTACCCTTCCCCCACCCTTCCTCTCATACACACCTCTTTTTTCCTTCTTCCTTTACAGATATTTTTGATAGCGATGCTGTTCCTGAAGACGCTGCCCTCCGTGTCGGCAATGGGCCACATGCCGGTGATCCTGTCCAACGTGCTGTCTCCCGCCCTCTTCCCGCTCCTCCACATCGCCCACATTGGCGCCATCTACAGCACCATCTGTATCTCCAGCGAAAGGTCAGCCACTTTAATTGACCCTCTGTTATTCTTGCAGTGACAGGTTGTTAGCAAAAGACTGGCCTCGTCTACTAGCTAATCTACTCTCCCCCCCCCTATCCCCTTCATCCCTCCCTAAATGTTAAAAAAAATCTTTGATGACAGAGGGGACCGAAGGCAAGTGAGGAAAAATTGATGGAAGAGTCAAAAGGGATAGGTGGGGACGAAAAGAAGATAGGAAGAGGAGAGGAGGTGAAGAATGAGGAATTTTGAGAAGCATGAGAAGAAGAAATCGAAGAAGCAATGTTGAAGTAAGCCCAATGGTAACATTAGATATAAATGACGCAAGGGAAGGCGATTTCTGACAGATGTATGGCCGGGTTAACCGTTTCACTGCCTCAAGGGCATACCACTAGCACGGTTACAGGTAACATATACTTTATTGGAAAGTTACGTTACCAATGCATAAGAAAAGATCTGTTGAAAGATAATGTGCCACACAGTACAACATTTAATGTGAATAACTGCAGTGCATGCAATATAATAATAATAATAATAATAATAATAATAATAATAATAATAATAATAATAATAATAATAATAATAATAATAATAATAATAATAATAATAATAATAATAATAAATGTTGAACTTTTTTTTGCTATAGCTCGATTCCCTAATAAAACTGAACATCAAAACAAGCGGAAGAATGTCTGAATGCCTAAAAAAAGTTATTATTCTGAGCAGAGATTGCTTGCAAGATTTCATAACGGGACAAGTTTTTAAAATTAGATATCAATGCAAGATTTAATCATGCAACATGCTGTCAGTGTCTTGAAGCGCAAAGGCATTACACGGGGCTGTCTGAAATGCTTCGGAGCATACAGTAGGCGGAGATGCAAGGTTAAGTGGCTGGATAAATCTGGAATATTTCTGAGCTTATTTTGATTTTTTTGTATTCTGGGATATCCGCCAAACAGCCCAAAATGCATAATAAATGTGAACGGCCGCACTGAGAAAGTTTGGGGGTCTATAGAGACGCCCCTAATGTGTCACAGAGCTTGTGACGCGAGGTTAAATGACTGCCCCAAACCGGGGATCTCTGGGATGATTCTCAGCTGATTTGCAATGTGTCGGTTATCTTCTAAACCCACAATAAATGTGTATGCTCTTAGTGACTTAATATAAAAGCCTAGATATCGGCGAAGTTATCGCAAGATGCAAAGTGTCTGCAGTAAATGGGATTGGAGGGGACTTTTGGGGTTTTACTAAGCCGTTGTGGAATCTGCGGGAGCTGTTGATTATTTGCCAAACAGGACACTATGCAAAATAACTGTGAGTCAGCAAAGACGAATTCTAGACGTCCACAGGGACAAAAAGTCTGAGAGGCAAGGTTACATGCATGACAAAGAAATTTAAATCCTGCGAGAATCTTGGGTCATTTCAGAGTTTACTCTGACGCATTTTTCATCGAGTTTAAATGACCACTTGCATATTCCGAATTTCGCGATGGATCGTATGAAATCAAGGTTTTCTTAGAGTAATGGGAAGGAAGAAGGAGAAAAGACGAAGATTAGGACGATGACGACGACGACAAAAAAGATGAAGAAAAAGAACATAGGTTTCATATTCTGTATATTGGAGATGAGAGTGGTTATGATAGCAGTTGTAAAGAGTGAAGGGATGATTGATTGTGTTTGTTAGTCTGCTAAGGCCAAAAACAATAATATGTCCGTTTACGGTAACGTAGGGAAAAAATAGGGTCGGTCGGTCGGCTTCTTCTTCTTGTATTTTTCTTTTCTGCCTCAATCCTCCCTCTACCCTTCACTTCACACCCACCACGCACTCCTCTGATGTGCATTTGTGTAATATAATATTACATCGGCCTCAAGAACTCATAGAGACACACTGGATTACTTCCTCCATCACTATACATCCTGGACAGTCCATCGAGGGAGGTGGGGGGCCTTCTCATCTCTCTACTGAGTACATCCTCGAGATGATGATGCAGAGCTCCCAGCCCTTTGATTCAGTCTGTTAATGGCATTTGGAACAAATGAGAGTTTGTATTTCACCTTGCGGCAAAGGGGGTCTCTGAACCTCCTGCCTGACGGAAGCGACTTAAACTCCTCATAAAGTGGATGAGTTGGATCCGCAGAGACCACATGTGCCTTTCAAAAAATTGCCTTCTCTGTGATCTCTGTTATGGAAGGTACTAGGAGGTTGATTATCTTGTATCTTGGACACGGTTTTAAAGACTTTAAGAAGCTTGTTTCTCTCAGAGACACACAAGGATGGAAAAAAAAGATCATACCGCAATATGTGAGAAGGGGCTCAATAATGCTACGATAGAGGTTCAACAAAAGTTTGGGGGCAACATCAAAGGACTGCAGTATCCTCAGCACATACAACCTCTGCTGACTCCTCCTTTGCGTGTCAGCCACACGCTCCTTGAATGAGAACTGGGAGTCCAGGGTGAGGCCAAGGTAGCGCATCGACTGAACCACCTCTACCCACTCTTGGCTTTTGGTCAAGGGGGCAACAGGCACGGCATCTCTCCGAGGATCCACAACCAGCTCTTTTGTTGTTGTAACACACTATAAGACCAATATCACATTATAAGACCATATCTGCCGTGATTTGACAAAACCGAGTAAGTCCACCTAAGGTCGAAAATGAGTTTTTTGCGCCATCAAACTTGCAAGAGAATGACGCATCTTACCTGTAAAAATCAAATCCGAACTATGTTTAGATTTGGAGATATCATAGAGTAAGTCCTTGTTAAAAAAATTTTAAGTGGGGGAATAAACTGATAAAACCAAGCAAGTCCCCTGCGATTTTGTTTCCGCGATCCTCTGGCTGATGCTCGAGTTGGCATGATGACGTCATTTTCTATAATAACCTGACAAAGAAAAGTAAGTCCTCTCGACCAATGAGAAAGCGCCTTAAGATAAAGTGGACCAGTGAGAATCCATGTTATTGCTGCTGTGCAATATTATTTTCCTGTGAAAATGATGACGAAATTTCGGTCAGCAAAGGACGTGTTCGGCTTTTTGAAAAAGAGTTTTCTTCATGTACTTTCCTGCCCACCATGAAGGATCCTGTAGATCTTCCGCCTACGCGGTAACTTCCACGAGGTGTGGAAATAAACAAACAAACAAACTATCCTATCCTATCCTATCCTATCCTGTCCCGTAACCCTGAGGTCGTAGGGGCACCACAGATGATCGTTTAACCAGCATACTCCATCTCTCTCTGTCCTCAGCAGCCCTGATGGCTTCGCTCAGTGTCAAACCAGTCCATTCTCGAATGTTGTCCTCCCACCTCTTTTTTGGTCTCCCTTTTCTTCTACCTCCTTCCACTGTGCCTTCCAGTCTTTGCAAGGCCTGATGATCTGGTGACGTGGCCATACCATCGGAGTTTCCGTTTCTTCACCACTGTGAGCAGGTCATCGTGTTGTCAAATGGCTTGTGTGATGGTCTGTCGGACTTCGTCGTTGGTGATGTGTTGGGTATAGGAAATGCCCAGAAGTCTTCTGTAGCACCTCATCTCCATGCTTTGTATTCTTCGTTGTAGATCTGCTGTGAGGGTCCATGCTTCGCAAGCATATAGGAAGATGGAGATGACAAGGGAGCGCAGCAGTCTTACTTTGGAATGTAGAATGATGGTCGTGTCTTTCCAAATGGCTTCAACCCTGTCAGGGCAGCAGTTGTTTGTGTGATCATGGAGAGGACTTCCTGTCGGGACCCATTGTCTGATACAATGGCTCCTAAATATTTGAAACTATGCACTGTGTTGAGGGATTGGCCTTGGACTTTGATGTCCGTGTTGATGCCATTGGTGTTGTTGGTCATCATTTCGGTCTTCTCTGCACTTATTTCAATTCCACAAGCTTTGGAGGTGGTGTCAAGCCTCTGTACCAGCTGTTCAAGTTCTTGTTCCTCTCCAGCCAATCCATCAATGTCATCCGCAAAACGAAGATTGGAGATTGCTCTACCCCCTGTGCTGACTGTGCCTTCGTGATCTGCAAGAGCATCTGACATGATGCGCTCTAGGAAGATGTTGAAGGGTGTTGGAGAGAGTAGGCATCCTTGACGCACACCGATTGTTGTTCTGAACCAGTTCCCGATGGCGCTGTTGTGGAGGACTGCACTGGTAGCCTTGTCATACAGGTTTTTGATGACTTCAATAATTTTAGGTCTGATGTTGTACGCTTTCATTGTTGCCCATAGAGCTGCATGCCAGATTCGGTCAAACGTTTTCTTGAAGTCTATGAACACATGATATAGATGATGTTGGTGCTGTAGGTATTTCTCACAGATTATTCTGAGGTTGAAAATCTGTTCAGTATTACTTCGCCCTGCCCTGAATCCTGCTTGTTCTTCAGCTATGATTTGTTCAGCTTGGGGGTTTCAACCTGTTGAGTAATATTTTCAGGAGGACCTTGCTGGGATGGACGATGAGGCTGACGGTGCGGTAATTTTCACACTCCTGAAGGTTACCTTTTTTTGGGAAGAGTGATGACAAGCGACTGGGCACATGGTATAGGCCACTCTCCACTCTGCCAGATCTTGTTACAGATAATGGTGATGGCATCAATCATCGCTTCTCCTCCTGCTTGTAGCAGTTCCGCGGGTATGTTGTCCACTCCCGCTGACTTCCCTTTCTTTAGCGATTGCACTGCTGCCTCAACTTCTTCCCGGAGAATTGGGAGGATTTCTTCTTCTCTGTTCTCAGGACATGCTAGAACTGATGGGTCTCCATTTGGTGTATGGTTGTAAAGGTCAGAGCAGTACTCTGTCCATCTGTCCAAGACTTCTTGTTCTTCTGTAAGGCATATGCCAGACTTGCTTTGGATCGTGGAGACTTTGGGCTGTTTGAAACTTGTCAGCCGCTTTACAGTCTGGTAGGCCTTCCTGCTGTTGTTCTTGTTCAGACTGTTCTCTATTTCCTGGCATTGATCTTCTATCCAGTTATCCCTTTGCTGTGCTCATGCCTTTTCGGATGTCATTGTTGATTTTTCGGTAGACATCAGCTCCCTGTGAGGTGTTCTTTTTCTTTCTTTTTTTTAAAATCTCTCTTCGTTTATCACACAGATCCAAAAGTTCAGGTGTGATCCACGGCTTCTTCTTTGGTCGGTGCTTACCAAGGATCTCAGTGGCGGCATCTGTCACAGCTGAGTTGAAGGTGGTGGTCATGGTGTTGAAATCTACTTCACCAGCCCCCAAAATGAGCAGTGGTGCAAATTTCCCTTCAATTGTGGCCTGAAATAGTTCTGCCACCTCCGGGTCTTGCAGTTTGTCCAGGTCCAACTTCAGTCTAGTGCAGTATTTACACTCTTCAAGTGGAGCCGGAAAGACATCATCAAGAGATCGTGGTCACTTTCGATGTCTGCTCCTGGAAAAGTGCGTGTCCTGCCAATGTCGATGCTTGATCTGAAGCGTTTCTTGACCATGATGTAGTCTATTTGGTTGTGGTGCTCCCCCCTGGGACTGTGCCATGTCCATCGTCTGGAGTTTTTGTGGAGACCAAGCGTGTTTGCCAGTACCAGATTGTTGTATCTGGCAAACTCCAAAAATCTCAAACCCCTGTCATTTGTCTCGTTGTTGCAGTGGGGTCCACATGTGTCTTCCCAGTTGTGGTGCGCATCTTGGCCGACCTTGGCATTCCAGTCGCCTTCCACTATGACTATGTCCTTCTTCGGCACTTGGTCAAGGACCGCCTGTAGATTTTCATAAAAATCCTCCACTTCGCTGTCGTCATAGTCTGATGTTGGGGCATAGGTCTGGATGATGGTGATGTTGAAAGGGGCTGCTCTCAGGCGGATGGTAATGAGTCTACTGGGCGGCAACCCATGACAGTGGCTAGAATGTTCTTGTGGACCAAGAATCCAACGCCGTGTTCGTGCCTGTCATCTCTACCGCTGAAATAGAGCTTGTGGCCTTTGTCTGTCGTTGTTTCACCTAGGCCTTTCCAGCGCATTTCGCTATTGCCTAGAACGTTCCATCGATAGCGGTCCAACTCGTGGGCCAGTTCTTCTAATTTTCCTTCCGCAGTTAGGGTCCTGACATTCCAGGTTCCTATGACGATGTTGTTTCTCGTGCGGATCTGGCTAAATTGTCCATCAGTAGCATACTTAACACCTCCGTCCTGGTGGCCAACGGAAGGCGCGGTCCTTGAGCCGGGCGACGACCTATCCGGTATGGAATTAGTGGATAGTGTCATCATGCATGTAGTGTGTCTTGGGCAAAAAAGGACTCAATCCTCTCCAGGCTGTTGGCCACAGCCGAAATCCACGAATACAGTGTGGCTCGCCTTGGCCCCGAGCACGTGGTCGTTGAACCTGTAGCAACGTGAGGTTCCTCGCCCTGGCCGGTGACTTCTGTGTAGAAGACTTTCGCCCAGTGATGCCGTGCTAACCTTACCCCTTTTAGTCGCCTCTTACGACACGCCGGGAAACGTTGGGCCTATTCTATTCAGTGTCCGAACCCACAAACAAACAGCAACAAATATATTACAGACACACAACAAGGGCAACAAAATACAAGACATACACGTGGTGTAAAGGCAGGAAGATCGCTACAATAGGAAACTGAAAGGAAAATAGTTTTGTATTTTTAAAATTAAATTGGCTGCATCTAATATTATTTTGAAGGGAGAGCAAAAAAACCCATGACTCCTGCATACCAACCCAGGAATATTAAGTGAAGAATGGCTAAAAGCAATAAACAGGCACACATATACACTCACTGTAACTGCCGCACCCACATCTTACAAAACCCAACTTATGTGACTTATCTCGTCAGACTTTTTAACAAAGAAACGAAACGGCCTATGGGACTTACTTGGTTTGGTGAATTTTGAAAACAAGGATTTACTTAATAATAAACTGACAAAACCAAGCGGATTTGACTTACTTGGTTTTGTGAATTTTTTTAACAAGGATTTAATTCAATAATAAACTGACAAAACCAAGCGGGTGACTTGCTTGGTTTTGTCATGTTTTCAACAAAGATCTATCTCAAGAATAATCTGACAAAACAAAGCAAGTCCACACATAGTCTTAAAACATCAAATCTATCAAACATTTCTTTAACATTCAAGGTATGCACTCTTAAATCGAGGAATTGCATTATAATATGCCCTTAAACTTCCAGAAACGATCGCGTAATATAGCGCAACACAAAACGTCGATTTTCTCGAAAGTAGGTTTTGTGGACTTGCTCGGTTTTGTCAGTTCACGGCAGATATCACTCTTCCAGAGATCACCAGTGTGTTTGGTACAGAGAAAGAGAGAGAGAGAGAGAGAGAGAGAGAGAGAGAGAGAGAGAGAGCTGCCTACTGCCTGTCAGTCGGAGCTTTAATCGGCTGAATAATGTGACTAGCGCTGTCAAGACATCGAGTGAGAGAGAGAGAGAGAGAGAGAGAGAGAGAGAGAGAGAGAGAGAGAGAGAGAGAGAGAGCTGTTTGACGTCAGCCTTTATTGTAGTATAGTAAATTGTTGTAGCAATTGCTAGTCGCCTGATCATGCTGGTCACCTACTTCACTTTGTCAAATATGGTATCATTTTGTAAGATATCTTTTAGTCTCACTTCCTTATTCTTAGAAGGATTACATCAGCTTGTTTGAGAGTTCTCGAAAAATTACATGAACTGACGGCACTTAGTCATGTGTTGCCTGAGGTAGAAGAATACAAAGCATGGAGACGAGGTGCTACAGAAGACTTCTGGGCACTTCCTGTACCCAGCACATCACCAACAACGAAGTCCGAAAAAACACACAAGCCATTGGACAACACGATAACATGCTTACAGTGGTGAAGAAACGAAAACTCCGATGGTATGGGCAACTCCCCAGAGCATTAGACCTTGCAAAGACTATCCTGCAAGGCACGGTGCACAACAGATGAACGTTTAACCAACGTACTCCATCTTTCTCTGTCCTCATCAACCCTCATGGCTTCCCTCAGTGTCAGACCAGTTCATTCTCAAATGTTGTCTTCCCACCTCTTTTTCTGTCTCCCTCTTCTTCTAACTTCTTGCACCGTGCCTTGCAGGATAGTCTTTGCAAGGCCTGATGCTCAGGTCATATGGCCATAGCTCATACCATCAGAGTTTCCGTTTCTTAACCACTGTAAGCATGTCATCCTGTTGTCCAATGGCTTGTGTGATGGTCTGTCGGATTTCGTCATTGGTGATGTGCTGGGTTTAGGAAATGCCCAGAAGTCTTCTGTAACACTTCATCTCCATGCTTTGTATTCTTCGTTGTAGATCTGCAGTGAGGGTCCATGTTTCGCAAGCGTATAGGAAGATAGAGATGACAAGGGAGCGCAGCAGCCTTACCTTGGAATGTAGACTGATGGGCTTCAACCTTGCCAGGGCAGCAGCTGTTTGTGCAATCCTGGAGAGGACTTCCTGTCGGGACTCATTGTCCTTTTTCGGCACTTGTTCAATGACAGCTTTTAGATGTTCATAGAAATCCTCCACTTCGCTGTCGTCGTAGTCTGATGTTGGGCATAGGCCTGGATGGTGGTGATGTTGAAAGGGGCTGCTCTTAGACGGATGGTAATGAGTCTACTGGAGACTGGACGGCAACCCATGACAGTGTCTAGAATGTCTCTGTGGACGAAGAATCCAACGCCGTGTTCGTGCCTGTCTTCTCTCCAAAAGAAATAAAACTTGTGGCCTTTGTCGGTCGTTGTTTCACCTATGCCTTTCCATAGGTAATTAGATAAGTATTTTGTACTTTGTTGGGCGAGTAGTTTTAAGAATTAATTTTGCATGTTTGTTTTTCAAGTTGCTATTCCAATTTAGTTCTTTCTTCTTTGGATTCAATTTCATCATTTTCACTTAAACAGATGTCAAAGCTGTCAAAATCTTTAGAATAAAATAAAGAGACTTCGCGGAAGCACGGTGGCCTAATGGTAGAGCTTTGGCTTGCGGATCTGAAGGTCCCGGGTTCGAGCCCAGGCCGGGGCATTGTGTTGTGTCCTTGGGAAAGACACTTTACTCCCGTTTCCTACTCCTTCGGATGAGAGTATAAACCGAGGTCTAGTCTGTGTCGCATACATTCCATCATAACGGACTTTAAAGATCCTGACGCTCATGTCCTAGACGGGTGAGTGCCGGTGACTAGAACACACCCAGCATGCACTTAGGTCCTTCTCCCTCATCCCTGGCTGCCCAGGATTGTGCTCAGTTGTACGGGCGTCAGACCATGCGCCCAAAGGCTGCGGGTGGGCGTCTCGGGCGGCTTGAGTTAGATCCTGTATCGGCCAGCGCCTTGAGCAGCTCTTGAGCTGGTAAAGCGCTATATAAGAACGATTAAATAAATAAAAATCCTTTAAAAAGGCGTTATATTTCAGTGTTAAAATTCAAACACTAATACCTGCATGTCTTCCACTAAAAGCTAACTTGCCTAATGTGTTTCGTTTTAATACATTGTCTTTTTCTGCACTGCGATCATCAATAATAAATAAAGTGTTTCCCTTATTTGCAAACATATTATAGAAATAATCTATATACTTACTAAGCTTACCTCTTGTGTCACAAAGACATTGTCATCAGTCAAAATAAAATTACGTTCTTCTTGCAAAGACCATCCTGCAAGGCATGGTGCAAGGAGGCAGAGAAGAGGGAGACAGAAAAAGAGGTGGGAGGACAGCATTCGAGAATGGACTGGCTTGACACAGAGCAAAGCCATGAGGGTTGCTGAGGACAGAGAAAAATGGAGTATGCTAGTTAAACGATCATCTGTGGTGCCCCAACGAGTTACGGGATAGGATAGGAAGGAATTTGATCCTGAAATGGCAAAAGCGTTGACAGCCGACAAATATTAAACCAGGAAGCTATTAATGTTACAGAGGGTTATGCAGAGAAATAAGAGAGGTTGTTGAGTTTGGTTGCTTTAGGAAAATCGAAATTATATTTAGGTGTTGATTTAACACCTGAACAAGCACTAAGAATAAAACCTGAATATATTATTACTTTACATAAAAGATAGGACAAAGTGCTCGGAGCTCAAATGGTCAAAAGTTTGGGGAGGTCTATTATAAAGTTATAAACAAAAACTGTATCGGCATTTTTTTGTTTTAGATTCAGAAGATGATTTATTTTATAATTTGAATCAGTATCATGTTATTAATAATGCCTTAGCGAAGTGACAAGAACTTTGTATTATAAGTTTGGAGTTCTGTTGACTGACACTGTTTTCAGCTGGGCTAATTATTTTTGAACATGTAAATTTCTCTTCCATTAAAAATGGAATCTTCCAGTCAGGAGATGAATCAGAATACTGAGACACAGAAGACTATGTTACAGGAGATTCCAATGAACCCAGGACAAAGAGTGACTAAAGAAAAAAGTCCCAGATGAATTGAGGCTGGAAAAAAATTAGCAGAATATAATAAATTGCACCAATGGAACAGGCAAACAAAAACAAATGTATTAAACAAAGAACAATCAAAAGAAGAACCAAAAACACAACAATCATTAGCAAGAAAATCTGAAGAATCACTATAGCCAGATTCTTCTTCAAGCAAACAAGTTTATTCATTATTTGTTTCACTTTCATAATCATGTTTTAGATATAAACTAAAAAAAATAATACTGAACCCTTATTCTATGCTAATTACTCATGTCGTAAAAACGTAAAAATGTCTAAAATATAAACATAATGTATGTAAATAACTGTCCAGATGTCTACTAAATATAACACTTCTAAGTATTAACTGTTCGAAGGATTACATCAGCCAACAAGCGTTGGATAGATTTTTGTCCCTAGACACAGAAGTGTACAGTGCCACTAAAGCCCCTCCCACTTACTGAGTGCGCAGTCCTCGTTACACTCAACCGATTATGCACACAGCCAGCTCCCAGAGTTGTGATCTAGTTTTGCGGTTCATAGTGTGACTCAAGGCTTTTGTAGGCCACTTTGACATGTCAAATAAAATTCGTTTCATTTTGCCCAGTTTTTATGAGCGTGCCCGTTTTGGCCAGCGTGCCCTGTTTTGTGGAGCGAGCCCCGTGTCTGGGAGCTTGACAGAATAACCTACTTGTTATGGGGTGGGGGAAATAGGAAGGGTGGGGCATGAAGGTGGTGGGGTGGGGGTATGAGTGAGAAGAGTGTGAAGGTGGTAAGGGGATGGTGGGTGGTGATGGGGGTAAGGAGGGTGGAAATGACGGATAGAGGTGGGGGTAGCTTAATAATTAAAGATTATAGTCACACCTCACCAGAGCATACTGGTCACTTTATTCTGACACTAGAGAACCAGTTGATGGCAAGGGAAAAATTTTGTCCATCCGGGATTCGAACCAGGAACCTTTACTAGTAAGCCGCTCTACCAACTGTGCTACCCGACCCCAGTAGCTTGAGGTGTCTATTACAACTTCATGCATAAATAAGCAGGCTAAGTGGCGAGACAATACGAATGACTAGACTGCCAAGCTATATTTAAAAGCATCTCTGTGTTTACATAGCCGATAATAGAACACTTAAGTATTGAAATGCTTTTATCTAAGGAAAGATTGTGGGTGAAGGGGTGGGGATTTAAATAATTGGTGAAAATAGATGTATTATGCGAAAGAGGGCCTAATTCAAAACAGGATTTAATACGCTTTAAAATAGCATATATTTTTACAGAAATAGGGTAAGGGAGGGAGTGGAAGTGGATTAAATTATTTTAAAAAACCCATAGTTTATTAGGAAAGTGGGGGATGAAGATGGTAAGGCGTTCAAGTCCCACTTACTATTTCTCTCCTAGACTTGTTACAAAATAATCTTATAACTCTCTCGTAGTCATGTCAGCCGCCAGAGAAAATTAGACGAAAAAGGCAGGAGTTAAAAGGGCCTAAAGGATGATAGCGAGAATTAAAAAACCATAAAGAAAAGAAGAGGAAAATGTAGCAGCATCAACGTTATAATTATAATCAACAAAAACAATTAAACCAAAAATTGTGGATGATGTATAATATTGTAAATCTCATTGCGCCAAAATCCTGCATAGAAGAAGACGAAGAGGAAGGAGAAGAAGAAAGAAGAAGAAGAATCCTGCATAGAAGAAGACGAATAGGAAGGAGAAGAAGAAGAAGAAGAAGAAGAAGAAGAAGAAGAAGAAGAAGAAGAAGAAGAAGAAGAAGAAGAAGAAGAAGAAGAAGAAGAAGAAGAAGAAGAAGAAGAAGAAGAAGAAGAACAACAACAACAACAACAACAATAACAACAATAACAACAACAACAACAACAACAAAAGAAGGAGACAAAGACGACGCAGTTGAAGCGCGTGTTTGTAATAAATACCATCGTATTATTATTTATCATTTGCCATCATCTAGATACAAGATCTCCAATTATGTTAAGAAAAGCACAAGATTTTTTTTTGATCGTAGTGGAATGATGAAGTAAGGTGTGGAGGGTTGTTGAGAAGGCGATGAGAACAGAAAGACATTGGGGATGTGGGATAGACGGGGTTGGGGTGAGAACAGTATAACACTGTGAAATAAGGGGAGCAGCGACTCATAGGTGATTGGATTTTTCAATGGATAGGGTGGTAGTATTGCGGGACTCAAACACATCTACAGGAAACAATGAGTACACACGTAGGCAAAAGAGAGTGGGTAAGTAGGTTCATACTTTAACCCTCTTTAGATAGTGCCCATTATGTATTAACAAGTGTTTTTTTCTCTTCTTAGTTTTTCCTTTTTGTGTTCTTCTTATCGTCATTATTTCCCGTATTCCTTTTAAAGTTTATTGCGCAACCACTATACCTTCCAGTAATTTCCTTAAGAGCATTTTCGAACAAGTTCCGTTGCGTAGGATGTAGATATAAGATTTTTTTTTAAAATAAAGCTCTTTTTTTATTTTGACCTCTCTGTGTGCAGTATTCGCCTTCTTTTCATGTTGACTTTTAAACTTCGTTTTATTTTTTTGCAAGTTTTGCGGCTTATCGGTAATGGAATTTTAAAAAAAAGGTCTCTTCTTCTTTTGCTGCTGCTATTGCTGACAGTTTTTTTTAAATTTCCGAGCACAAACATATTCTATAGTGCAAGGAAAGGCCACACTGTGTTAAAAGAGAATTTGTTTTTAGAGTGCCCGATCAGAAAACAAGCATAAATACGAATAACATGGTAAGCTACTCCATCCGCCATCGCGTGTATCCGACGGAGGAGGAGAAGAAGAAGAAGAAGAAGAAGAAGAAGAAGAAGAAGAAGAAGAAGAAGAAGAAGAAGTAGTAGTAGTAGTAGTAGTAGTAGTAGTAGTAGTAGTAGTAGTAGTAGTAGTAGTAGTAGTACACCCGATACGCATTTGTCGAAGGCTACTAAAAGCATGCTATAGTAATCGCCTCAACAGGCCATACAGCATGCTCTCATGCTTCAGAGCACTGCTTCCTATTCTCTTCAAGCCCTAGGAGCATTGACCAATCAACTCATGAAAGTAGAAATTGTAAGTTTCGTCTCCTGTAGGGGACGAATTAGGTCAAACTGTATTTGTTTCTAGGTCAACTGTCTTTTACGAACCGTTTGAGAATGTTTTTGAACCGTTTGTTGACGCCGGAAAGTGTCCTTACTTGGTTTCATACAAATTAAAAATCCAAGAAGGCAAATGGGTTTTTGAGACGGAAAGAGCGAAATGTTGTAGAGAAACATTCTGCATATATTTACAGTGGAATTGCGCTTTTTCCGTCACTACAGAGCTTGAAGAGTATAGGAAGCAGTTCTTTTGTGCCTGTTGAGGCGACTACTAAAGCATGCTTCTGGTAGCCTTCGACCAATGTGTACCGGGTGAGTAATAGTATTAGTAGAAGAAGAAGAGCAAAAACAACAGCCCAGATAATATTAAATGTAATTTTCTTCAATCTTTAAACATCAACAGAGGAAGAAGGAAAAAAAAGAAGTAAAAGAAACAAAGCAGCTTGCAAGTTTTTTGAATGAAATAACACACTTTACATTTTTCCTGATTGACAGAATTATTAATTCACTGATGTTCATAATCTTATGTTATTATTTGTTTTGATGTATGGTGCGCACATTGTTCTTTCGTAATAATAAAAACAAATATCTGTATTTGTATCCTGCAGATAAATTGGGACAGGCCTAAAATAATATATGTATTTCGCAGATGCAACGTTTAAAAAGATTATGTATTCTGCAGATGAATCGCTATAAAGATCTATATTCTGTATTTTGCAGATGCATTGCTGTGGTGTTCCCGTTGCACGCGGTTCGAATCTTGACGATGAAGAGGGTGAAGACGGTGGCGGTGGTGGTTCTGTTGTGGTCCATCATATATAATATCCCTCGCTACATGTTCCTGCAACCCGTCCAATACCACGACATCTGGCTCAACCGTACCTGGGTAAGCTTAATGAATAAATGAATCCATTAATGGATGATGACGACGACGATGATGATGATATGATGATAATGACGATGATGATGATGATACAATTATATGCTGCATCTTTACTCCTCCTCTGTCTCCTTGTTGTCGTCATCGTCATCATCATCTTCGCCGTCGTTGTCATCATCATCATCATCATCATCATCGTCGTCGTCGTCATTATTATCACCATTGTCATAATTGTCGTCATCGTCAGCATAACCTTTGTTGTCATTGCTGTCATTGTTATTGCATCTTAATTTGTTATTGTTCAAAGTACTGGTCGATTGTTATTCTTTCTGTTTTGCATGGCTGGAAACAATGTTTACTTTGGACGAATACAATTAATAATAATAATAATAATAATAATAATAATAATAATAATAATAATAATAATAATAATAATAATAATAATAATAATAATAATAATACAGGATGCTATGTACGCGCCTTTCCCCAAGGCTCAAAGCGCGGCGATCTATACCAACATACACGCTCACCTGTGTCATTTACCCTCACACACACCAAATACACATACATCACTCAAACAGGTGGTGTAAAGGCAGGGAGATCGCTATTAGAAGACGGAAGAAAATCGAATTTTTATTTTTTGAAATTTTATACTGACTGCATCCTGTACCATTATTGAAGGGAGGGAGGAAACCGGAGTCCCCGGAGAAAACCCTCGGTGACCTCAATAGTCTCGTACCTAAGTCACATACGTTCTTATATCTTATGTTCTCCTCCTCTTCCTCCTCCTTCTCCTGACTACAAGGACTACTAAGTGCTTTAAGAGTTCATCCCTTCAGTTCAATCCTCCCTATAAGCGATGACCTGCATTGTAAAGCTCCAGTTTTCCCCACATAGAAACAATACAGTGCGTTGGGGTTCTTCCAGTAGCTCTGTATCCAACAGTTTCTGTGCACTACCGAATTAGGTCTGTTTACTGTTAAACTTAGTCTCGCGATGTACCACCAACCCAACTACTCTATTTAGGTTTCGAGAATTGGCAGGTGGTCATATATTGGAGATCATTCCTTTTAGACAGAAATATCTTTAGACGTTCGTATTACAATATGTTACAAGGCAAAGGTCGATTCAGCTCCGACGATTGTATGTCAGAATCTGTGTAACTTGAACTCGTGAATGGGGCGATCTGGTAGCTCAGTTGTTAGTGAGCTAGTTTCGAATGCCGAAGGTCGCGGGTTCGATTTCCGCAAGGGGCAAAATTATGTGACTTAGGTACGAGATTTTTGAGGTCAGCGAGGATTTTCTCCGGGTACCCGGGTTCTCCATCCCTTCAATAATAATATTGAATGTAGTCAATATAAAAATTTCAAAAATAAAAATTCCTTAACCTTTCCGTCTTCTAATAGCGATTTTCCTGCCTTTACAAAACATGTTTGAGTGATTGATAGATGTGCGTTTGTTGTGTGTGAGAATGAGTAAAACTTGTGAGCGTGTATGTTGTTACAGATCGCCGTGCTTTGAACCCGATTAGTAATTTGGGGGAGAATGCGTATATAGTAACCATTATTATTATTATTATTATTATTATTATTATTATTATTATTATTATTATTATTATTATTATTATTATTATTATTATTATTATTATTCGTATCCACGCAGCGTGTTCACTCAATAACAAGGCAAGGCTCGTCATTATAAAGTTTTCTCACTTTATTCAGCAAAAGACAGAAACAGCATCAATAACTGCATTCAAAAGCTCTCTTCAAACACTTCATCCATGCGTTTCGTTTCGTTTCGTTTCGTTGTGTAGATTAATGTTCCCAGACACTTTCGCATAATGCGCGCAAACAGCGCTTCCTTAATACTATCCTGTTCTATCCTATCCCGTAACTCGAAGGTCGTTGGGGCATCACAGATGATCTTTTAACCAGAGACAATAGACCATGCTCAGAAATACGAGGGGAGACAACTTTGGCCAGCTTGCCAGCATGTTGCGCCAGTTGCCTAACGTTCAGACGGACATTCTTTGCAAACAGTTTCTCGACTACAATTTCTGCGCTGTCCTCCATCAAAGCTTCCGGATCAACCGAAAGGTTGAGTTCAATTGCAATACTTGCTAGCATCGTTAGTTCGGACATTGCATTGCCTGGCAAACACCAACGAGATGTCCGCCCGGGGACGCTGAGGGGATACTCTAATTTATCGAGCGAATCAGGGCCACAAAATCAAGATCACAACTTGGCTGAAAGAAGGCTCACCCCTGATCTGCATAAAAGATCTGCTGAAAAGATCTGCATAAAAGATCTGCTGAAACAACCCCAGAGGTAACACTGAAGGCACTCCACCAGCCGGTCACTGTACAATAAAGGCACCCCACGCAGGGGACGCTGAGGCTATACTCTAATTTATCGAACCCTCGTTTACAAAAACAAAATAGAATACAAACATTATAAAATATTAACAATACACATACATATAAAATGCCTACATTGCTAAATAATAATATAATTAAAAGCCCTAGTGACCATATGGCATAGAGCGTCCCATATTCTCAAGGTGATACAATAGACCGTACACACAATGAAGGAATTTTGGCCAGGAAGAGTTTTCAAGAAAAAAAGGTAGATGACTGGTCTAGCGAAGAAGAAGTTAGTATAGTAGATTGAAGGAACAGAAACAACAAATGAGAAAGACAGCGACAGTGGGAATTTAAAGCATTAAATTTTCAGAAAGCGGGGATACTATTTACATAGAAACCTCCGGCACCCCCACGGGGGCTATGGTCAATGGAGTACCGGTGATTTTTGAAGTTCTTTTGAACATACTTCTGATGCAGTAGAAGTTGGAAAAGCGTAATATAAGATTGATTAAATAATAAATAAATAAAATTAAAATAAATTGAGACAGACAGACTTATAATTATTAACGTAGCCTGTACTGTCTGTAAATTTTATAATATGCGCGGGCGCCGGAAGCTCTGTTTGGTCAACCTGGTTGACGCAGTTTGGATGGGAAAAAAATTTAATTAACAACACGGTCTTGTCAAATAGATCACTGTTTAACCTGCCAGGAAGTCAGCTCTCTTGTATGTGTACTTGGGACGAAGATTATTTGACTGGTCTGGACTTGACCTTACTTTACCTGTAATGGTGAAGATACTGACTGTACCACATTTACTTGAAATATATGTAGCATCGCTAGAAGCTTCTTGTCCTTTGTCCGTTGCTCTTTGATGTTCTGATATATGAGACGTATAGGGAAATGCCTTTTTCGGTTTATGGGTTCGACGAGTTTATCAAATTCATCTATGTTATTATTTTTATAGGAGACTTGGTGTAATTTTATTGGAGACGTGACACCACTGATGCTATGTTTTAGATTTGACAACCTTGATGGGTTTTTAATTGGAGACTTCATTTTGTTCAATGACTGCGTGTCTTTGCAATGACTTACTGCTTCTTTCAAGTTCCGGAAAAAGCCTGTGATCTAAGGACACATGGACTTAAGATGTGTGGGATATTTGTGTGTCCATTTAACTGGGAATACTTTGAAACAGTCGGGGGTTCGAACGAGTCAAATTTCCGTCGGTCGGTCCGTTGGAACTACGGAACGGATTTTGACCAAACTTCATAGGAACATAACCTAGGTTAGTGGCCAGATTCTCGTGCCATCACATTTGCTCTTCCGCAAATGTGAAGGTCGTGGAGGCCGCATAGTTGCTATTGACGGTTTGCTCAATATCTAAACACACACACGCACACACGCACACACACACACAAACAAATGTTAAACCGATTGTGTTAATGTTCGGTATACAGGTACTTAAGTCATGGTCAATCATATTATTTGCATTGTTTCGTTTTGTCTTTGTCAAAATTAACATTCATTCTATGTACACATTTGTTTCTCATTATTGTAAAGTTTACCCCTTGGGGTCATGAGCAATCTTGCCACTGTAGATTGCTCAAACCTATAAAGGGAAAAGTGAAAGCCACAGTTGAAAACCTGTCTTTCCTTTGTAGGCAAGACAAATTCACTGCGGCAACAGTACCCCCGTTGGAGTGCCGGGGGTTTTCAGTATAAATAGTATCCCCACTTTATGGAAATTTAGTGCTTTAAATTCCCACTGTCGCTGTCTTCCTCATTTACTCTTTCTCATTCCTGCTCTGTCCTATCACTCTGCTATACTATCTTCTTCTTCGCTAGATCAATGACCTACCTTTTTTCTTGAAAACTCTTCCTGGACAAGACTCCTTGTTTGTGTATGAGGTCTGTTGGATCAGCTTGGGAGTGTTGGACGCTTTCTGCCGGGTGGTCACTAGGGCTTCCTATGATTGTATTAGTTCGCAATATAGGCATTTTATATGTACGTGTTTTGTTGATGATTTATAATGATGTTTGTATTCTATTTTGTTTTTGTAACCGGGGGTTCGCGTAGTTGAGGTCAACCCTCAGCCGTCCCCCGCGTGGGATGTCTTTATTGTAAAGTGACTGACCGGTGGAGGGCGTTCAATTTTTCCACTGGGGTTGTTTCAGCAGATCTTTTATGCGGATCGGGGGTTGTCCGGTCCTGATTTGGCTCGGAAGAGTCCGCTGGACCTAAAGCAACAATAAATCAATCAATCAATCAATTGTAAAGTTTGAATGCTAGCAGTCCTCTGTTTTATTCCGTTTCTTCAAGATAAAGTCGAGTCACAATATCGTCACGAAAATGCTTATTTTTAGCTATATGTGCAAGTGCCTGGAATTACATTTGAATGGTTTTCCTTTTTTTTCTAGATACGTCTGGCTCCTTCTCGCCATTCGCTGAATCCTGTGATGCTGGAAGCCTATTTCGGTTACGGGAACACGGTGGTGAAGGTGGCGCTGCCAGTCGCCCTCGTGGCCATCCTCAACATCATCCTCCTCTGCTACCTCCGCCGCCGCCGCCACTATCTCTTCCAGCAAGTACGCACATCATCGTCCGCGTCGTCGTCGTCGTCTATCCATTACCATGGCAGCCACCACCTGCACAACGGCCAGCCCTCCCACTACTCGGCCAAGAGTGGCGGTACATCTCGAGGTTGGGGCGTAGGTGGTAGAGGGGGCAGCAACAACAGCGACGGAAGGACTCCCAGAAGTCCCCGAAGTGCCTCCGCGGTCGGTACTGCGACTCAAAAAGCGACAGGTCGACGAACAGGTAGCGGAGGGGCTGGGTCATCTGCAAGCAACCACAGGGTCACCTCGGTCGTGCTGGCCATCACGGGGATCTTCCTCCTCAGTCAGGTCTTCGCCGGCACCCAGGTCCTCCTGCATTTGCTGCAAATTGACCAGGTGTATAAGCAGCCTTGCCAGGTGTTCTCACAGGTACGACATAATATATGTTTTACTCATTCTAGACTCTGTGTGTGTGTGTAGGTGTGGGTGTGTGTGTGTGGGTGTGTGTGTGTGTGCGCGTGCTGAAGTCCTTGCCTTTAATTTATAAGGATTAAAAAAATCATTTTCCTGCGTTGAAGTGCGCTACATATGTGGTGTGTGTGGAAAAGAGAGCGACTTCAAATCAAGAATTTTTTTTTAAGTCGTCGGTAGTAAAATGAATATTACCATGATCATTATTTTATCACGATTACTATAATTATCACCATCTTTTTCTCCTTCGCGGAATTATCGTGTCGTGTCCTGGTGTGTGTCATTTTACAGGTCTGTGACATGGTGTTGATACTGGTTTCAGCCACCAACTTTCTACTGTATTACGCGTTTGGTGAGAAATTCCGCAAAATCATCCGCAACCACGTTCGCTGTCGAGGACGAAATGCGCGAAATATGTGAGCATAATCCATATTATTATCTCTATGTAACATAATAACCATCATCATCTACACACATTCCTCCACTCATTGTATGGGCATTGAGCATTTTGGTTTAGATGTAGGCATGATAAAGGTTGTTACTACCATTTCTCGAATACAGACTCTTCCCATGGTCCTCCGCCAATCTCCTTGCCACCACCAGCCCCACACCAAAATGTAAGCATGGTGTGACTTTGTTGTTAAAATTAAAGGATACTTATTTACTAGCACTTCTCTCTCCGTTCATCCCCCTCTCCCTTTCCCGCCAGTTAAAAATATAAATGTTTAGTATCAAAACATTGCCTGCTAATCATATAGGCTATCATTGTGCACCCGAATAACACTAAATAATTTCGAACAAAGATGTTGTGTCACTTCTCAAAGTGCAAGGTATCGAGTCTGTCATTTTCTTCTCAACATTAATTTCGTCTACTGATATTTTTCTAGGATGCAATTCAGTATTGTCAATGATTAAGTTGAAAACTGACACATATTATGTTGTTTTTTTCATTTTACTTATATTATATTTTTCTTCGAAATCACAGTCATGTTTATCAGTTTAGTTTATTTTGTCTTCATGTACGCTTCGTTTATTTAATTTCCCACTCTATAATTATTTTTTCTTTATATATACTTTGCTGCTTTTCTTCACTTGTAGTGTGCTGCGCGAGTTTTATTTCACCGTTTGCGTGTTTTAAAACAACAACACAACTAACTGTTGTGTTTACGTGTACAGATACTCATTTAGCGTTGTGATGCAATTGTCATATATCAAAGTGTTTTAACGCTATATAAAAGCAAAACAGTTTTCTGCTTCAGTTTTTTCCCCGTCTCAATAGCTGTAGGAACGGTAGTGTAGTGGTAGTGTAGAATTTCTCAATCTACCACGTACGCCAACCCTCACCCACCCATCCCACACACCCCCCAAGTCCCCAATTGGACAGTCTTTCCATCACATCATTTTTTCTTTCCCTCCCTCCGTCCCCAGTCTCAGTCTACTCCGGAAGTCCAGTCTGTGCTTTTGTCTTCTTCTTCTCCTCATCCTCCTTCTTCTTTTTTTGCTTTTTCCTCCTCCTGTTGTTTGTCCTCCTTTGTCTCTTCCTTCCTCTACACATTTACACATTGGTACAATTTGAAACCCTGGTCAAAGATTCGAAGTACAGTACTTTATCTGTTTTCTTCGGGGCTGTTTGACACGTTTCTACTGGCTTAGAAAACCAAATGTTGTCTGGTCAAGATCCAAATACTCAAACGTTAACTTTTACACCCCATCCGTTTCAAACGTGCCTCGATGCTAGCAAACAGAAGAATGTCACGCTCGTCTTTTTGCAGCGATGAACAGTGTGAACATCGAAGCTCCTCGCCTGCTTTTTAACTCTTCAGAGGCTTTTCACGTGCAGGGGTTGACACCGTTTGCAAGCGCCCGTATTAAAGACAGCAAGGACATGACCTCACATTCACTAGTATGGTTATTTCAATGCTGTTCACAGGCCGGACATGTATTACCAGTTCAGTGCATCTAGAGGTCAAGAGGAGTGGGAGTGGGATGGGGTGGGGGGTGAGATTATCCACGAATATAGTGTGGCTCTCCTTGGCCTCGAGCACGTGGTTGTTGAATCTGTAGTAGTAACATGAGTTTCGTCCGTCCTGGCCGGTGACTTCTGTGTAGAAGAATTTCGCCCAGTGATGGCGTGCTGACTTCACCCCTAATAGTCGCCTCTTACGACACGCCGGGAAACGTTGGGTCTATTCTTTTCAGTGCCCGAACCCACAGGGGTTGCCGAGGACAGGGAAAGATGGAATACGCTGGTTAAACTATCATCTGTGGTGCCCCTACGACCTCCGAGTTATGGGATAGGATAGGATAGGATAGGTTAGGATAGTATTAGGATCTATTAGCGATATGAATCGCATGGCTAGTTTAACGGGTAAGAGGTCCTGGTCATTTTGACTGAGTAAGGCTAACTAACGTTCTTGGTTTGCGAGGTCTGCCTGATGATATCTGTAGAGACTGTCTGAAGGAGGTTAATAATAATAATAATAATAATAATAATAATAATAATAATAATAATAATAATAATAATAATTTTATTTATAAAGCGCACATATCAGACAACATTTCTGCTCAAAGCGCATAAAACATAAAAACACACAATGCACATAAACATCACAATAGACAACCATAATGAATAATGAATAATCACAATAACAATGAATTGAATAACAATTTAAAATACATTGAGGTTTTAAAATAATAGTAATAAATACAATAAAATGTGACAGATAATGAACACACGCACACAAACTCACACACACACACACACACATGCACAAATAAGTAGGAAGGTAAAAGCAAGCATCAAACAGATAAAATGCATGGGATAAATGAATGCATACTAAAAACATAACAGTTTTAAGTAAAACTCGTATGAGGGAGAGGGTAGCAGGCAACCAAAGGTGAGGGACTCAGGAAAGGTACTTATTAAATAGATGAGTCTTGAGGAGTTTCTTAAAAAATGTGAGGCACTGAACTTGTCTTAGAGGTATAGGAAGAGAATTCCAAGTTAAAGGTCCAAGCACACTGAAAGAACGTTTTCCAAAAGTAATCAAGGAATAACCTGGGACAGTGAGAAGAGAGGTATTTGCAGAACGTAACGAACGTGCAGGTGTGTATGGATGAAGCAGATCAGAGAGATATGGTGGGAAAGACTCAGAGTGTAGGCTTTGGAAGCAGAGAATGGATAGTTTATATTCAATACGAGCTTTGACGGGCAACCAGTGCAATCTTCTGAGCAACTGGGTGGCACTGACACGACGGGGCTGACGAAGAACCATACGCGCAGCGCTGTTCTGGATCTTTTGCAACCTTAAAAGCTTGTTGTCAGGCACACCTGCTAGAAGTGCGTTATAGTAGTCTAACCGAGAAAGAATGAATGAGACAGCCAGTTTGTTTGCATCATCAACAGACAAATAGTGACGGATTTTACTTAATCTGCGGAGCTGGAAGTAGAGAGCTTTACAGAGCTGACTGATTTGGGTCTCCATTGACAAGCAGCTGTCTAGATGGACTCCAAGGTTTTTCACAGAATCAGAAAATGTAATCTCACTACCAGAAAGAACCATGGAATAAGTTGCAACCTTCTCCAGCTTAGATCTGGTACCGACCAGAATGAGATCCGTCTTGTCATCATTCATTTTCAATTTATTTAATTAATTATTTAGTTAATGTAGCACAAGTGCGTTTCCCTTTAGGAGACTGGTCAATTAACGTCAAGTTTTATTGAATCCTATCTGGTTATCTTACTACGCTAATTTACTACTTTTTTGCCGGCAACATTTCTGCTGTTACATATAGTCCATAGCAACCTCCACACACGAAATGTTTTTATTCACAGCACATTAACAACAGTGATAAATGCAGCTTGGCCTAGCAGAAGAATTGGCAATTATTGACCATCTATGGCCACATCACTGACGATAGACGGATAGACGGAAGGGGGTCAAAGACCTGAGTGTTCTTTAGGGATTATGGAGCCCAGATGTTGCTGATACTGTCTTCTCGCTTCCATTCGGCACTTTCCGGAGGAAATGACGACATGGTCACTCTCGGTTCACAGGTCCATTCGTCCCTGTCCACTCAGCCAGTAGTCTCGTACATTAGGCGTATCCCCCCGCACACCAGCTCAATTCCTATGTCTACTCTTCATACACTCAGCTTTTTGCTTGACAAAATTATTAAACACTCCAGTCGCTTCATTTATATTAAGATCAAGCAAGTTCAGGGCTCTTTGAAAAACAGACTTTGCTGTTTCAGCCAACAAAGCAATATCGTCAGCCAAGAGTAAAATAAAAAAACTCAATCAAATCAAAATTAATAGTGAAACCATGTTTACCATTCTGCATTATTTCGAGCGCTAATTCATTAATAAAAAGAGAAAATAAAATCGGACTACACACATCTCCCTGTTTGTGTGGTTGTGGTGGAGGGGGTGGGGAGAGTGGCAGTAGGGAAGGGGTATTGGAGGGTTGTGGGGGAGAGGGAGTATGTGTATTTCGGTACATTACTTTTCTTAGTAATGTTTTTAATTCTTACCATTGTTAAGGTTTGTGTTAGTTTCAAATCAATTTTATGTTAATTATTTAGTTTGTTCTGAATTTTTATTTTTTATTTTACAATTTTATTAAAGACTAGCTGTAAGACAGGTCCATAGGACCTAATGCTATTATCCTATTAAAGGTTTCGACTTCGATTTCGACTTCTCTCTTTGTTTCCTTTGTTCGGCTTGTTTTTTTCATCTTCTTTTTGCATTCTTCTTCTTCTTCTTCTTCTTCTTCTTCTTCTTCTTCTTCTTCTTCTTCTTCTTCTTCTTCTTCTTCTTCTTCTACTGATATCAACCATTCGCTTTTCTGAAATTAACAGTGCCTTTTATCTCGTGATTGTCTGAGCTTGCATTCAGCTTGGGAGCAGAAACGTTTCAATTCGATAAAACACTTTTTGGCTTCTTCTTATTTTTTAATATAAAGTTCAGCTTGAACTGCCTTAATTTGAAAAAAGGAAGAGAAGAAGTAATATAATGATGATGATCCTGTTGTTGCTGTTACTGCTAAATCTAATACGGATTTCATAATAAGATGATTATTATGATTATGATTGTTTATTTCTGAAAGCCTAGCGACAAAATAATTATGTTCGTAGAGACAGGTAATCATGTTACGGAAATAACAGAAAGACCCCCCCCCCAACCTCCATACTCCCCCCACACATGCACCTAATCATTCTTATATAGCGCTTTACCAGCTCAAAAACTGCTCAAGGCGCTGGCCGACACAGGATTTAACTCAACGATCACGAGGCGCCCACTTGCAGCCTTTGGGCGCAATGTCTGACGCCCAGACAACTGAGCCCAATTCTAGGCGACTGGGAATGGGGGAGAAGGGTGTATGTGTGTAGCCGCCCGGCACTCGCCCGTATACGTCATGAACGTCAGGATCTTGGAATGCGTGCGTGTACAGACTAGACCTCGGCTTATACTCTCATCAGAAGGAGTAGGGGCGCAGTGACTGAATTAAAAACAAATATATATTATTTTTAATCCAGGTCGTCGACGGGCTCCGAACCAATTGCCTGTACATGCTGCAATATTATCGTTTGACATTCAATATTTCTGTTGTTTGGGGTTTTGAGTACATCTGTGTCTCCTGCTCAGGGTAATATTTTTTTATTTGTTTGTTTGGTTTTGTTTGGGTACTCCCGGCCATCAACGAGCTTCGAACCACTGCCTGTACGAGCTGCAATATTACAGCTTAACATTGGTTGTTTCGCCGATGCGTACACCACTGAGCCAACTGCGCGCCAAAGTCCGAAAAAACACACAACAAAACATACACACACAACCACCCGCACACACACACACACACACACACCCACACACACACACACACACATATATATGATACAGAAAGAACGTGTACGTATATGTTTGTGAAAGTCTTAAATTATGTTATCAGAGAATAGACTTTTAATAAACAAACCAGAATCGTAATCCAAAGAAAGAAAACACATCGGTTCGCATAACTGGCTGGATGTAGGGGACTGACAACCTTGTTTGACCGAACAATCCTTCTTTTTAAGAGCATCTGAAACTGCTATAATTACATTCCTATTTCTCCATATCAGGTGATCAACAAGGAAATTTAGGCAACGTTCCTGTGTTCGGCGTTATGAGTTTACTTGCAATTAATGAGACCCACGCTGGATTAACTAGTAAAAAACAACAAAGAAAATTAGTATTCATTGCCGCTAGATGAAACAGATATTGCGTTATTTCTGTGTTTTACATTTACGAAGTAACATGAAATTATTACTGGATGGGGAAAAAGACAAGATTCGTCCCCTTTAAAGTGATAGCAAACAAAATAAAGTACTGATAACGCCAGGAAAAATACGAAAGAACCAAATCAGACGCGATTTCCGTGTAGTGACAAATGACTCAACTTGATATTGTGGATATATCTGTGGGAATGGTAAGTAGTCAATACAACAAACTTACCTGAAACCTGCTTGATTTAATGGAATGTTTCTTACACTAGCGAACCATTCTATTAAGAATGATCTTTTTCAATAACTTGCCAGCTTGTGATGGTAATACTATTTGTCTGGAAATATCACGTCCTTATACAGAAAGGCATAAATAACAGCATTTCAAAGCAGGCAAATTGCAGAATGATGCTTTTCTCACAAGTTCTCATTTACATTAACAACTTTTAAACCAGACAAAAAAGCAGCTTACTCATCAAATGGCAGTGAACTCTTTGTTGTGTGCGCCGTCTGGAACTACAGGAATATAAATGAAAGCATCTAACTGGAAAGCAAAGCTTCGAGGAATTAGTTTTTAAGCTTCATTTAAAGGCCCCCAAATTCGCACATTTCAGCGTCAAAGATACATTTTTCAAATTCACAATGACTGTTGGCCCACCGAAAAAAATAGGATTATGACACCCAGAGTGTTAACTGTCAATGATTGTTGTACATTGCAAAATGAATTTCCTTGCTGTTTATTGGGGCAATAAAGATTCTGATTCAAATTCTGATTCCAGGTTGATAAATAGCACTGCTGACATAGCGTATTTTAGTACGCTGAGTTTGTGTGTGCGTGCGTTTGTGTGTGGGCACACTTACACAGTGTTATCTGGACAAACCAGTGAACATCTACATAACTTGTATTGACAGACCTACTTGTTTTGACGTCAGAATAATGATTCGTTAGGGTTAGGGCTGGGTTAGGGTTAGGGTTAGGGTAAGTGTTCGGATACTTCAAAGTACTTAAAAAGGGGGACGAAATATGACCCATTGTCAGCACAACGATTGTGGTGTTTCAGGAAAGTCATGATAATACTGTGTTACCTCGGTTGTGTGTGTTTGTATGTGTGTGTAAATAAACGTATTTAGAAACCTGCAAAGAAACCATTTTAAACTCTCCCACATTTTTTAAAAATGTCATTGTAAACTGGAAAGTAAAGCTGTCACATTGAGATCTTATCCACAGCTAACAAAAGTCGGCTTTGTATGTCTAGATTACATTCAAATCTTTCTAGATCTTGTGGGTTAGAACGACAGGAATATACACAAAGGCATTTTTACATCAAAAATGTTTTAAAATCCGCGTACACTCAAACCTTTCATCGAACAAAAGCAGATTTATTTTTCAAATTACTTTCAAATTTTTGCAGTAGACTCTACAAAAATAGCATCATATAATAGGCATACTTTTTATACCAAAGATCATTTGCTCATTTATATAGTTAGCCAAACCCAAATTTGCTACTTTTTGTCTGGAAATAAGCAGCTTATTTTTGTAAAGTAATATTCCTTTTCTTTTTTTAGTTCTACGATCCTTTTTCAGCGTTGTTGTTGTTGTTGGTAAAATATATACAAAAATACAAATAAAATGGTGTGTGTGTGTGTGTGTGTGTGTGTGTGTGTGTGTGTGTGTGTGTGTGTGTGTGTGTACGTGTGTGTTTTGCCTGTGGGTCCACATTGAATATCATGAAAAGAATCTGTGACTGAATTGTGTGAAAGTTAGTCCCTTTAAAGCAGACGAGTTGTATTCTTCTTTTCCTCATCCTCGTTTTCCTTTTTCTCCTTATACTCCTGCTGTTCTCCCCTTTTTCTCCCACACTCTCCTCTTCAAAGCTTAAAGGTGTATGTTCACTTATCTTCTTGAAATGGGAAGTAGCGGTTGGGTAAGATTTCCCTCCTGAATCTAGATGATCAATGGAATCAATGGAAAAGCCAAGATTCTTTTTTTCTGGAATGGCTCGCCACTTCCATCCCTACCCCTCACACTTACCCCCATCTCCTCATTTCAACCTATCCATCTCTGCTCGTCTCTCTGTCAGTCTCTCTCCCTCTCTCTCTTCTCTTCTCTCTATCCAGCCCACCTCCCAAATCCATCTCCACTCTTAACCTCCACGACATGTATTGGACCACCCTCCCCCAAAACAAATTACGAAAGAGCAGAAGTAAATCGAGAGAGAGAGAGAGAGAGAGAGAGAGAGAGAGAGAGAGAGAGAGAGAGAGAGTCGAATCTGTAATCTTATTAAACCGAATTACTTTATAAAGTTTAATATTGCATGTAAAACGAAGGCAGTAAGTAGGTAGAAGTTAAAGACACATTACTGTACTCTCTTAATATCATTTACTAATTTTTAAAGCCTGTCTGTGTTCTGTTATCTGGTTAAAACAAGGGGGAGGGGAAGGGAGAGGAGCGGGCAGGGGTGATGTGTATAAAGCGACGGTTGTATTGATTGAGGACCAAACTAGCTAAGTAGTATATAAGGCATTTGGGATACCCATTTTTTGTTCAGCAATTTTCAACCTCAGGCTAAAATGGTATCCCCAATCCCACAGCGTCTTTTAAGACGTCAGACTAGACCTTTACAATCTTTCAGTTCTCAATCCTGTCCTATCCTATCCTATCCCGTAACTCGAAGGTCGTAGGGACACCATAGATGATCGTTTAACCAGCGTACTCCATCTTCCTCTGACCTCAGCAACCCTAATGGCTTTGCTCAGTGTCAAACCAGTCCATTCTCGAATGTTGTTCTCCCAGTTCTTTTTCCGTCACCCTCTTCTCCTGCCTCCTTGCACCGTGCCTTGCAGGATGGTCTTTGCAAGGCCTGATGCTCTGGTCATGTGGCCATACCATCGGAGTTTCCGTTTCTTCACCACTATGAGCATGTCATCGTGCTGTCCAATGGCTTGTGTGATGGGCTGTAGGATTTTGTTGTTGGTGATGTGCTGGGTATAGGAAATGCCCAGAAGTCTTCTGTAACACTTCATCTCCATGCTTTGTATTCTTCGTTGTAGATCTGCTGTGAGTGTCCATGTTTCGCAAGCGTATATGAAGATGGAGATGACAAGGGAGCAGCCTTACCCTGGAATGTAGGCTGATGGTCCTGTCTTTCCAAATGGGCTTCAACCTTGTCAGGGCAGCAGTTGTTTGTGCAATCCTGGAGAGGATTTCCTGTCGGGACCCATTGTCTGATACAATGGCTCCTAGATCTGAAATATTTGAAGCTATGCACTGTGTTGAGGGATTGGCCTTGGACTTTGATGTCCATGTTGATGCCATTGTTTTTGGTCATCATTTTGTTCTTCTCTGCACATATTTCCATTCCATAGTCTCTGCAGGTAGTGTCAAGCCTCTGTACTAGCTGTTCAAGTTCTTGTTCCTCACCAACCAATCCATCAATTTCATCCTCAAAACAGTTCCCAATACCTCTTTTAAACCCTGGCTCCCCACCGCTCTACCTGCCAGCCCCCTTCCTGACCGTTTTCCCTAATTGCTCTTATTTATTTATTCCATTTTGTCACCAAACGCTCGTTGTGTTGTTCGCCATTTTCCGGAAGCTGTCTGGATTTCTAGCTACTGAGGCTACAGGTTTTCTCCTCCTCACCAACAGACTGACTGCAATTGAAAGTAACAAGGATATTCGATCGCAGAAATCCCGGTTGGGAAGAGGGGGCTGGAATGAGAGAGAGAGAGAGAGAGAGAGAGAGAGAGAGAGAGAGAGAGAGAGAGAGAGAGAGAGCTTCGGATGACGACAAACTGACTGTTATTGCTAGCAGCCATGTCATTCACACACACAACAGATGTCAATCCAGAATCTACTGCATTCAGAAATAAACCTTCATACCAATAGCCATATCTTCAGACCTTTTATCGAGTCAATTCTTACTCTTGTGATGTAAATTTGTGTTGACTGTTTGTACACCACAATGCAATTTCTTGAAAGAGATAATAAAGTTGATCTCCTCTTGTCTTAATTGGAAAAAGATCAATGGTTCATTCAACATTAACAAATACAGCAAAAATTCCTTTGAAATTCTAAACAACCTGAACGAAAGAACAACATGGACAGGTAAATCAATCCCAATCATTAACGAAAATGAAAGAAAAAAAGCAAGAAAGAAATACGCAAGATGTGACAACATAATCGTACATATTAACAATTAACACGTACATAGATAACATTTTACAATACCGAACAAGTTAAAGCATTGAGTTAAATATTTATGGTTACATGGTATATCACAAATCAAGCTTATTCACAGATAACATTCAGATCACGAAGGCGCTATTATATTATGTTATATAACACAGTTGCACTGGCTATCACAATTAATTCAAAATGACACCAACTCGCTTACACGCACACACACACACACACACACATTTCAACATGCACATTGATATTTATAGGGAATTTGTTTATATAATCTAAGAAGAGAGAGAGAGAGTGAGTGAGAGAGAGAGAGAGAGAGAGAGAGAGAGAGAGAGCGAGAGAGAGAGAGAGAGAAAGAGAGAGAGAATAGAAAATTCGAAATATAAAATAATGCTCGCACAACATTTTCACGTTTACTATTAAAAAAGAGTTTTTTTGTTTGTTTGTTTGTTTTTTTTTAATTCCCACTGGCTCGGATAATGATTCATTTTTAATGTGTAGTAAAGCATGAGTGTACTAGAAACATTAGTTTTGCATTTCCTTCCCCGGATTCATTTTATTTCTTGCAACTTTTTTCCCTGTATTTTATAAATGGTATTATTAACCTGTTTATTCCACATTGGTAACATTTTCTTGCCTGTGGATGTATTTGACCTAGAACAGTGCATCTATTTGACTGGATATGCATTTTTCTCATTAATACTCAGTCTTTGGTATAATCTGACAGAAACATCGATCACAATTCGATACTATTTTAAAATTGATCAAAACTGACACCATTCGTGAATCATATTGCGCACAATTTATGTTGACCTTGACCTTTGGTGTGCTGCAGGTCGCCAAACGCCGGGCGAAGGGACGAGCTAACGATGCGCACTTTTCTCCATAGCAATGGGGACATTTCGGCGGAAGTAGAAGGTCCCTTGGGCGGCGACAAAGGCCACGTGAACGGGGACAAAGGTCACTGCACGCAGAAACTCTGACTAAATAGGTCCCCGGCAGGAGGAGCGGTGACCTCCAGCAGCCAGCGTCGTCTGCTGCTCTCTGCAACGCGTCTCTGAGTGCACGACGCTACCACAACGTCTGAAATGAATAGGAGCATCCAAAAGCAGACATGGGCGAGGTACTCACCAGGCAGGTATACCTCTCAATATTAGTCCAGTTTTTTGGCGGTTGCTTGAGCGAGCCTTTGTGGACTTGTAGGGGGTTTTCTGGGCGTTCGCTGACAGCTCAGCAAAGTAGCACGCGCTAGTCACACAAACAAACAGACACACACCTCAACCGGTGTCAAGTTTGGGAGGTGAGCGATCGCCGACAACGTAGCCAATGAACACCATGATCAGACAAGTCTCTCAAATATTTGTCAGTGATCCGAGGTAGGTGAAACCATGGCTGATGTTGATTCAACAGTACGCATGACTACTCGAAAACGAACAGCGACGTTATTTTCTTATTTGTCTTTACAGAAGTAAGAATGACGTCTGCAATCTTCGTTTCAAATGGTGCAGCTTTCTGCAAAAAGGCCAGTCGCTCAATGAGAGAGATAAAGACTATCACAAAGACTGAATTTCAAACTGCAACGAAGGACCATTACAGAAATAGGAGCTGCTGAGTCTTTTCCGAAAGGAAGTCTACAATGAGCAGGTTCCTTGCATTGTGAAAGACTGAGTATCTGAATCACCGGCTTTAAAAGTAACCAACCTACATCCTATCCATTGAGTTTATTTCAAATTCCACAAATGGACGATTAAATAAGAAAAGGGGGCCAACTGTATTCTTTCTGCAGTGAATGGGAATACAATGTGCAGATACTGTCACTAAGAAAACCCCTGTTGTCAAATTTTGGATGTAATATTCAATACAATTATGATCGCTGTTGAAATCTGTTCATTATTTTTTTTCATTTAACATTCGCTTCAATGGCACATTAATCTACTCAAAAGTACAGTGACTACTATCGTACAGACATCTCATTCTTGTTTCCATAAGTCCAGCTAGAGCGTAAACCGCTACAAAGGAACTGCGCTACCACAATTACGATCGTTCAACTCACAGCTCGCAATCATTTGGGGCTAAGTAGCCCATTACTGAAATTCGTTCTTTCCGATCATACTAACTACATGCAAGTAAACAATGGCAGACCCTGTGATTGCATACAATCCACGCGCTCCAAGGAAAGATCGTTGCTCAGACACACCTCGCCAGAGAAAGGCGTGTATTTTAATGGAACATACTTCCTTACGAGTCAGCTTGTGTACCAAACGATTCGTTCTTTTTTGTTGTTGTTGGACAAAATGACTCGTTTTGACCTTGTGTGTGTGTTTTCGTGCCAAGCTTGTAAACTAATACGGAAATTCGAAACTAATATTTTACGGTAACGTAAATAGAGTGTGTGTGTGTGTGTGTGTGTGTGTGTGTGTGTGTTTGTGTATGTGTTTACACGGCGTTATTTGGACAAACTAGTGCACATCTACATACGTTGTTTGGACAGACCTCCTTGTTTGGACATCCATCCAATGATCCGTTAGGGTTAGGGTTAGGGTTAATGTTAGAACACTTAAAAGTACTTAAAAAGGGGGTCGTAGCACGACCCATTGTCAACACAACGTATGTGCCGTTTGAGGAAATAACGCCGTGTAAACAAGAATGTGTGTGTGTGTGCGTGTGTAGGTGTGCGTGCGTGTGTGTGTATTGATAATTACGCTCAAGAGTTTGTACAATAGTGTAAATAGTGTAGTTTAGTTTGTGTACATTTTGTATTGATAAGCACGGTCAAGAGTGTGTATACTATAGTGTAAATAGTGCATTTTCGTGCTCTTTTTGTAATTAATGATTATGCTCAAGCGTTAAATGTGATTCTCACAATGATACTCATGAAATATACAGTTGGAATATGAATGCATCAACAAATAGATGAATGATTCAATGTAGTTTGTACAATCAATATATATATATATATACACACTTTACTGGCATAGTATATATATATAAACTGGTCAATGTGAAATTTTATAAAAACCATTATCATCATCATCATCATCATCATCATCATCATCATCATCATCATCATCATCATCATCATAACTACTATTATTACCATTACCACCACAATCATCGGTTGTCTCCATCGTCAACATTGTCGTCATCTTTATCTATGCCATTTGACAATATTTGCTGTTTGCTGTTTGTAAGGTCTGTGATTATGTACAATTCCTCAAATGATATTGTTGTTGAACAGAGACGACCACAGTGTATGTGTGTGTGTGTGTGTGTGTGTGTGGGTGTGGGTGTGTGTGTGTGTGTGGGTGTGTGGGCACACTTACACAGTGTTATCGGGACAAATCAGTGAACATCTACATAATCTTGTTTTGATATACCTACTTGTTTTGACGTCAGAACAATGATCCGTTAGGGTTAGGGCTGGGTTAGGGTTAGGGTTCGAACACGTAAAAGTACTTAAAAATGGGGACGAAATATGAAACATTGTCAGCACAACGTATGTGGCGATTCAGGAAAGTCATGATAATACTGTGTACCCCTGGCTGTGTGTGTGAGTGTTAAGATAGATAGATAGATAGATAGATAGATAGATAGATAGATAGATAGATAGATAGATAGATAGATAGATAGATAGATAGATAGATAGATAGATGTAGATAGATGTAGATAGATGTAGATAGATAGATATAATTGAATAATAAACCACAAGTATGGTTCGTGCGGTAATAGAGTGGTTCTGGCACACGCTAGCAATGTGTCATATTAAGCAACGTCGGGACGGGTTAGGAGCTGGACGGGTGACATTACATACACACCCCAATCCAGCCAGCTGGGAATGAGGGTACATAACTCTGTTAAGAACCTGGGAAGGTAAAGCAGCGAAGGAGAGGAGATACGCACCGCCCTCAATAAGTTGGCTCGGAGAAAAGAGGTCTTAAACGCCTCCCTTCCCAACGACAAAAAAGTTAGAGAACACCTACCTTCACCCTCCAGTTATGACGATTATTTTAATTAGAGTAGATACATTTCTTTCAATGTGTAAAGGTAACTGTACTGATGATTACTATGTTTATATTGATGATGCTGAACGCTTGTATAGTGCGATTTTCCATTGCGCATGCTCAGTGTGCTCAAGAAGAACATACGCATACTGAAGGAAAATGAAGGAGAGGTAAACATACCTGGATAGCTCAGTGGTTAGAACGCACGACTTGTGTGAGTGCGTCTTGGGCGACGTGGGTTCGAATCCTGACTTCAGCAAACTATTGTGTGATTGCTGGATATTACGGGCCAGCGCCTTGAGAAGCTCTCTGAGCTTGTAAGTGCGCTATAAAAGAGAAAATCTTTCTTTCTTCTTTATTTTTAATGCTGTAGTATTTTTTATTACCAAAGTGTTGAATAAAGATAATAATAATTTGTAACTGTAGTGTATTGCTAATTAATCAAATCTATAATCGGTAATAGAAAATTATATTTGAAACTGATTAATACATACGTGCATATATTTAATAATGATTAAATATATTGCCTATTTATTAGCACATAATTGTAGCACTAGTGTAATGATGACCATATATTGTTTAATACCGAAGGTATATGGGCCATTGCACGTATGTTCTTGTTGTCCTGTATACACATTTTTCTTGGTGCCTTCTGTTATTTCCTGGTATTGTAAATAATTATAAAAAATAGTTGTGTATCTCTCAGTAACAGCCAATACATTACAAATGTATCAGTTCCTGATAATCCACATAGGTGGTATGTCAGAATAGCTCCGTGTAATATAAAAAATTAGAACTGGATTACATTTACTGCCATAAGGTATACATACATTGGTTTTAAACATTTAATGCTGGTTCAGAAAGAGGAAAATACAAGATGTGATATGTTCTTCCCCGTTGGGGGGCCGGGGTTTTCTGTATAAATAAATTTCCCACGTTGTAAAAATTTAGTTCTTTTAAATTACCACTGTTTCTGTCATTCTCATTTGTTCTTTCTCGTTTCTAATAGATTCTATCAATATAATATCTTTTATCCTCTTCGTTAGCCTTTTTTTTTGAAAACTCTCCAAAACGTCTGTGTATGGTGTCTGTTGGGTCAACTTGGGAATATTGGACACTTTCTGCCAAATGGTCACTAGGGCTTTCTATGGTATTATTTAGCCAGTTAGGCATTTTATGTTATTTTGTTAATATTTTCTAATGATGTTTATTTTCTATTTTGTTTTTGTAAACGTGGGTTCGATAAATAAGATTACAGCCTCGGCGTCTGCTGCATGGGATGCCTTTATTGTAAAGTGACCGGCTGGTGGAGCACCTTCAATGTTAGCATTAGGGTTAGTTTAGTTTAGTTATTTAAAATAGATTAACGTCCCCGGACACATAAGCGTATAGGGGACGATATAGCATTAGGGTTGCTTCAGCAGATCTTTTATACGGATCGGGGGTGAGTCCTCTTTCAACCAAGTTGTGGTCCTGATTAGGCTCTTTGCAGTCCGCTGGACTTTATATACAATGACTTACTAACTAAATAACTCTTCACACACATCATCATCATCCTCATCATCGTCGTCGTCATCATCAAAGATCATCATCCTCATCATCATCATCTTCTTCTTCATCATCTTCTTCTTTTTCCAACTTCCTTCTTTCACTTGTAACGGGGGTTCGATAAATTAAAAGTGCATCCTCTGCGTCCCCTGCATGGGATGCCTTTATTATAAAGTGACTGGCTGGTGGAGTGCTCTCAGTGTTACCATGAAGGTTGTTTAAGCAAATCTTTTATACAGTTCAGGGTGAGTCCTCTTTCAACCAAGTTGTGGTCCACATTCGGCTCTTTGCAGTCCGCTGGACTTTATAAACAATGATTAAATAAAATAAACATATTTCACTTGTTTTTTTTAAATTATTCCTTTGTTTCTTTTATTCTGCTATCTAAAACGTAAAACCTTTAAATTAAATTAATTTTCGTCAGGTATATTTTTCGTAACAGCATTTAAAACTTTAATTTTATAATTTGTAGCAAGACAATGACTGGTAAATTATGTTATAAATAAAGATTGCTGAGAATAAAGTTGGTTTTTAAGTTACCCCATTTCTTTTCTATTTGTAGAATACAAATATTGTGTTGTGTTACTTTTCTGTCTGTCTCTTTATATCTCCCCTTCCTCCTCCCCCCCCTAGTTTTTGTTTACTCTCTCTCTCATTCTCGCCGACTCTGTGTGTCTCAAGCGCTCGCGCACGCACACATCCTACACACATATACACCCCCGTGCATACACACATGCATACATACACCAAAACATGCATACACAAACACATATACATGCAGACAAACATACAAACACATATACAACAAATCAAAAACCTAAAAGCAATCATTATCACATCGTCAGCATACCGACATGAGTAATGTAAGCTTACATACTATTATTAAATGAGCATATAGTTATAATGCTATTAACTGAAAACATATTGCTATTAAATACACACGTACTGCTATTAAGGTCTAATGCTGTTCACTAAAAACATAATTACACATAATACTATTAAATTAATGCAGAACACTATTTAATTATTTAAATTTCCGTATGTTAGTGCTACAAGGCCATATACTGAACATTTCTTAATAAATATCATAAGTCTCACTCCTACCCTATCCTTCCTGAAATTATTTTTGTCCCTGTCTCTTAAGCTTACACTGGCTCATACTCATACACATTTGGTGCATAGCAGTGCATTTGGGGCACACAAACCTTCGGCAAAACACGCATTCGATTTTTACAGCGTTTCTTTTGTTCATGCCATTATGTGTAAATTAACTTTGTCAAATTATTATGGTTAACGTACTGTTACACTGTTGTTGTTTTTGTTGTTTATCAGTAATTGATTCAGCCCCGATGCTTGACTCCTGATAAGTGTAACTCAGATTCGTTTATCCACGGCAACCTGTTCACTCAGCAACAAGGCATGAGTCGTCGTATGAAGTTTTCCAACTTTATTCAGCGTACATCAACAACTGCATACAATCGCTCAATCGCTTTTTTCACGTTTACCCTTCTTTTCAGACACAGTGCATAATCTAGAGAACGTTCGAACATTCCAGCGTGACGCAATTACAGCCAATCAGAATAAAATTCGTCATCAGAGCTATGCACTGTCTTACGTCATATAACTTTATTTAGGTTAGAAGCATCTCGTAGCTACCACTAGATTTATCTACACTCTTCGATCGATAGTAAACAAGCAACCCTAGAAATTTCTCCAATAATATCGACCAACGAAAATTATCAACATTATACAAAGCTTCTTCCAACTACAACGTAAAATCAAATCAAAGGTAAATACACTCTGTTAATGCATGCTTTGTAAAACAAAACGATTGGATCTATCGTGCGCGTCTCAAACGTAACACGTACAACAATACCACATCAGCTGCAGTCGTAATTGGTAATACTGCCATCCATAATCCTCATCGTATTCCTTGTCGTCATCACCGTCGTCGTAGTCATCATCATCAGCAGCATCGGAAGCAGCAGGAACAACAACAGCAGCACAGTAAAATAATTGTCATAATACCTTGATGAGGATGGTGAGGAGGAGGAAGAAGACCAGAAGCAGCCACAACAATAACAGCAGCACGGTAAAGTAATAAAGTAATTGTCGTAATACCTTGATGATCATAATGATGATGATAATGATTATGATGATACTGAAGAATAAGAAGAAAATGATGATGATGATGATGATGATGATGATGATGATGATGATGATGATGATGATGATGATGATGATGATGATGATGATGATGATGATGGTCATGATCATGATTATGATGATCATGATGAAAATGGTACATTAGCTTTATCAAAGTACTATGGTTGATGTACAATAACAGCACCTAAGCTGCAGTCTTTATCAATAATTCCCAACCTTAATTCTCTTCGTGTTCCTTGTTGTCACAGTTATCATCACCACCTCCATCTCCACCATTACAATCATCATTACCATATGATATTAACTTTTGAACTTTGATTAAAACTGGGTCAAATATACAGGGTGGGCCAATAAAATGCTACCACTTTTTAATTGTACAAAGATTTTACAATGCGAACGTTTTCGAAAACTTCCTTCACAGAAATTTCACGGAAGCCTCAAATTATCATTTGATACCAAAGATTTCCCACCTTTTCACTCGTTCAGTACACAGTTTAATAATTGATGATATGCTCAATCCACGCTCCTCTTCTCTGGATTACAGTTGCAACACGCACATTGAAGTTTGTGATGACATTGCCACTCATCTCAAGTGAGATTCTCCGTATTTCCTGACGGATGTTGGTCTTCAGGGCCCAATGGTGTGTGGGTTGTTGTAGTACACTCTCTCCTTCGTGTTCCTCCATAGGAAATAGTCTGCGGGAGAAAGATCAAGGGAGTAGGCAGGTCATGAGTTGTCTGTGCGCCATAAGATAAGCCTATCTCCAGGAAAGACTTGTTTGAGGAAATCCAGTGAAAAAAAATTATGTTTAGTATGAAATTATAATTTGGACATTTTTGTGAATACAATTTTCGAAAACGTTCTCATTAAAAAAAACACAAACTTATTTACGATTAAAAAGTGGTAACACTTTATTGGCCCACACTGTATAGTGTTCGTTATAAACTGTCATCACTATATTGACCATAGAAACCTCTTCGACTGATGCAGCCATATTATGCGCAATATGGCATCGTCCGCGAATGGTTTGACTAATTGATTGGGGGCGATCAAAAACCCTTATATAAGATATCCGATTACTTACTGATTACTTTATAGTCGTGGAAAGCAAACAATATAATAACCAGTAGCAGCAGCAGCAGTAGTAGCAGTAGTAGTAGTAGTAAACTAATAAACTGTGTTTTAATTATCTTTTTTCCCAATCGGTACTAGTATGTTAATGTAAAAATACCAAATTCTTGTTGTGCAATATTTCTATATACGTTATGCCGTTTCTTGTTTACTTGTGTATGTTTTTGTATCCCTAACACCCCCACTCCCCTTTTCTGGCTATACGCCTCTCTCCCTTCCTCCAATCTCTTCACCCTCAGGGCTAGGAGCCTTATTTAATACTTTTGGATTGCGTTGTATGTAATAACAATGTCAAAGTTCCAAAGATTTCATTATTTTGTTCTGATATGCATTCCATTTACATAACGAGTTTAATACTTATTGATTGTAGCAGTAGAAGAGGTTTTTGAATTGTATTTACATAAAACAAAGTTCTATTCCGTCTTACTCGTGTTGGCAAACGAAAGTACTAAGACTGTGGACAAAGATTAGCAGGAACAAGAAATCCCTCCAGCCCTGTCACCTCCATGAACGCCAATTTTAGCTGTTCCTTTTTTTCTCTTCAGAATAACATGCCACACAGGTACATACATACACATAGATACCAAAACATGCGCACACACCAACACACACACACACACGTAAGCTTCGCACGCACACACACACACACACACACTCCTCATGGACAGTTACAAGTTAATCATATCGCCTTGCTTTAAGCGCTTGGAGGACAAAATACTGCAAGGAAGCTGCGTGCATTTACAAATAAGCCATTATCTACCCATCATCACATTCAGGATTGCAGAGCAATCGTACAATATATTCCACAAAATATTCAGATTAGTCAGGCTTAAAATATTGATTATTGCAAAACAACGGTAAAATTCTTGTTTTACAGTCTTATTGGACGTTTTCTTTCTAACAGGCAAAATAAGAACAGTATTATACTTATAGTCTTGTTGGAATTTTCATGTGAAAGACAAAATCAGAACATTTAATATTATTATATGGGATATAATTAAGATTATTCCATAAGGGTGACTTTATCGCGTTACCAGACATCATTGGTATAAGTTTGCTTCCGTTTAGAATTTGATTCCTTAATTGTTTAGTTTTGTAAATTTTGTTTAAAATCCCCACCCCCTTTCTCCATTCTCTCTTTTCCTCTATTAATCAATATGCTTCCCATATCCCCTCCCATTGAGTCTAAATCACTTAGGTGAAAAGACGTTAAATAAACAATCAAACAAAACCCACACACACACAGGCGCGCGTACGCACTCACTCACTCAAACACACACCCCCATAAACACAGTACAACGTTATAAAGTTACAGAAGTTTCAAATAATTATTTAGTATTTATGAAAAGTTAATAAGTTCACTGAGGTCTAAGGAACGCAAAACACAATAAAATAATTGATTGATACATTTAACATGAACAGGACGCAACGTTCAGTATTTAAACTAATACTGCTAGAGAATGGACTAAAGCTGTAGTATTTTTAATTCTATCGTTTACTTTTACGTGAAAGAAAAGTCAAAGCTATAGTAGACTGTTATCTTAAAAGTTCACAATAAATTCGACGTTAAGATTAACTTTCTTGTTCAATTGAATCAACTTGTCATATTAGTATTATTTATCAAATACATAATTACTATTGTCTCCTTGCTGACTTCGGTCGTCGACTGTTTTCATAAGAAATCCATTTTATTTTTCCAGAACGTCAATTTATATATATACAATTTATATATATATCTAATACAAGCTGTCTGTAGAATATTGACACCAGTCCATTTTGGTTGTTAAAATGTCAACATATTATTGCAAAATAAAAGCTGTCTGTAGAATCTTGATACCAGTGATGAGCCCCAGTGTTTGCCTTTGAGCAGTGTTGCAAGAGTTTTTTTTTTGTTGTTCGGGTGTTTACGGTAATTGTATCTTCTTCTTAAATAGTGCTCCCACTCTTAAAAGTACATTTCTTGCTAGCAAAGGAAGATCGTTGGTAAAGGTTAGGCTCCGACGTTTCAGGTTACAGGCCAGTTAATCTTATTGCATAACTGTGGCATCAAGTATAATTATGATCTGATATTGTTATGATGCAATTTCTTGCTATCTCCAAGAAAACGGAATGCAAATATTGCGCTCGTCGACAAAGTGAAACGACGAGAATAAATAAGCAAACCCGATGTATTTGTGTTTTATGTATATTTGTACACCAACTTAAACTCAATTGTATGTTCTTGATGTTATCAACTAAGGGTCGACATACTTGTGTAGACGATCGAGTGTTGAAAGCGAACTTAGAGTAGGATATATGATCAACTTATTTAACATTTGTTTGGAACTTGATGCACAACTTTCTCTGCTGTTTCCATTTTGAAGAGGTTGAACGTCGAGGCTCACTGCTGCTCCTTTTTTTTCTCGTTGCAACATTCAGTTGGGTCTTAAGGGAGCAAGCAGTACTGTACAGTCAGCGACTTGGCTATAGACTGGAATGAAACCGGAAAAGACAGATTCCATACTAAATCACTCGCTCATTTGCAATCCCACTATACATTTGCAATCCCAATGTACCGATAATAAGATGAAAGTGACAAGAGAAGTAAGTCTCTCCGCCAGTAGCTAGCCTACAACTAGCAGTTAGAGGCATCCATTACCTTTATATGTACACTAACACCAAATACTCTAAAAATGTGTATTCACTACATCACTAACTCATTTAAAATCCCATTGCCTCATTTGCAATCCCAGGATACCGATTATTAAGTTCAAAATGGCAAGAGAAGTAAGTCTCTCTGTCTGTTACCTCCAGCTAGCAGCAAGAGGTATGCATGTATTATCTTTATGTATACCAACACCAAAGACTATCAAATTTGTATTCATTGTCTTTTGCGTATCTCTCCTCTCCATGCATTACAATTAGACTTCCTGGCTGAATGAATGAACATTGAGGTTTAACGTCTACACCCACTATTGGCTCTATATGGCAGACGGGGATAACCATCCCAGGGAACAGGGGGTTGGGACCTAAATCGGTACTGAACCATTGAAGCAATCATACTGCTAAAATGGACAGTGAAAAATTGCCACCTTTACTTTGCCCACCCCGGGATTTGAATCTGAGTCATCTGTGTGCTAGGCAAATGCTCTACCATTTGAGCTGCGGCGATGAGTCATCCCCTAGGGCTCCTGAAGCATTGCGAAAAAGTGAAAGTCGTGTGTAGTTTTGGAGCCCCCAGCCATGGCGGAGCAGAGGGACGCCGCGGTGACGTATAGTGGTTTGGGCGACCGCACAAATGTTTAGATACAGGGTCCCAAGATCACACATTTCAATATCACAGATACTTTTTTTCAAATTCATAGTTAGTGTTGACCCACGAGAAAATAAAAATAAAAGTAAGCAAAGAAAAAGTTATTTTGATATAAATGGATACGTTCCTTTCTTGATTTGCCAATTAACAGTATCGATGTTGATTCTAACAATAACACCTCTGCGAAAGGGTGTACAGTTGGTTATTTATTTACAAAACAAGTAAGAGATGCGTACGATTGAAAGCTTAGAAGTCGGGTTGAGCAACGATGGTCCATTATATCTTGTTTTAATGTGACAACAATGCAAGTTCCCAAGTAAACTTATCTGTAACACAATAAATTAACAAAAAAATCCTTGATATCATATCCTGGCCTCTTAAGAATATTCGCGGTCAGTAAGCGCTTGGACGGGTGACCATTAAACGACTCACAGAGAATGAATTGAAACATGCGCACAACACAACCCATTAACATTCCATTTTGCTGTAAATGGGTACATGGCTCTGTTTAGAACCGAGGAAGGTAAGGCAGCAAGGAAGAAAAGATGGGCACCGCCCTAATTAAAGCTGACCCAGAAAAAAGGAAGGTTCTTGAACGCCATCCCTACCCAAAGACCAAAAGATTACGGAAACGCCTAGCATGATGAAGTGGATTAGATAATAAAACAATAGTAATCACTCAGGGTACACGTTAGATACAGTACAACGCGTCTTAGCTCGCAATGCTTCACACGATTCGCAAAAGCGAAATACATTTAAGACGGTGTGCTTGCGTGGACAAGTCGATAAACGTTTCTTCTGGCAGACAGAAACTAAACAGGTTCCCTTGTGAAGACTCGAAATTGACTATTTACCAAATCTCTTATTTGCACTGAAATGGCAGAAATGATCAAGAAACATAACAAAATTGTAAAAACAAAATAGATTCGTGTGTGCACCGTCAAACTTGATTATGTTTTTATCACCTCCTTTTGGGATAGAAGCAGAAAGAAAACAAGTGGAATATTAAAATAGACTGCTTGCTAGACATATTTTTTATTTGGACAGATTGAAGCAGCAAACATTCTCGTGTGGAATAATGTCAGAGCTGACTATTTGCAGGACCTCTTCTGGCACCCTCAATAATCAGAATCGGCCCCCGAAGAATAGGTACTGATTTGCATCCTTGTAAAAGAGACCTTTGTGTAGAAGTTCATCACGAAAACCACCATATGCGTTTCCCCCAAGACAGCAGTTCAAGCCAGAGAATGAAATGAATCTAGTGCACGACATATCTTGGTACTAACAAAGAACCCAAAATGTTACGACCAAGATTTCTTTTTAAAAAAACCCGCTAGTTACCATGTTCTTACTGCATGCTTAGTGCGACTGTTTGATCTTATATACACACACACACACACACATCACCACCACCTCCACCGCCACAAACAACAACAACAACAACGCCGCGCACACACACGTTCTGCGACATTTAAAAAGCGGCCCTTTATGTGTTTTTTAAAAAAAACAGCATTTAAGGACACAAAAACACCAACACAGTACTATATGAAGAAAATCTGGTTGAGTTTCCATATAAACAAAGAAATAGCGGTATAGTGAGGACTAAATGGGGCATTATACCTCTGTGTCCATGCTATCAGCATGCTCAAGGCGCACACCCTACGTAAGCGTATTCCGTTTATTTCTCTATGAGCTCAGAAGACATGAAAACCTTGCATGTAATGTTGGGGCCATCTTAAAAGGTCTCAAATACTGTACTGTACGTACAACAGTGTTTTGTTGTGAGCTGTAGCAACTCAGGGGTTGATGATGATGATGATGATGATGATGATGATGATGATGATGATGATGATGATGATGATGATGATGACTATGATGGTGATGACGACGACGAAGACGATGATGACGACAACGATAATGATGATGCTGATGATGAAGACGACAACTACGAAGTCTTTGATACCGCAGGTATCCACGGATAAAGTTCATGTTCATTGCGCTAGAAAAGAAAAGAAAAGAAAACGGCAGGTTGGACAGGAAAATGTACTAATGTATGCATTAGCATTGTACAATCATGCTGTGTTGTGAGCTGTAGAAGCTCAGGAAGTAACTAGAAACAATACCCTAACCTCAACTCTCCCCTCCGAAAAGAAAATTAGTAGAAGTTTTAAAAAAAAAACCAAACAAACAAACAAACAAAACAAAACAAACAAACAAACAAACAAACAAACAAACAAACAAACAAACAAACAGAAACCAAACAAACAAAACAAAAAAATGAGAACAAGATGGGCCGGGAAAGGGACATGAACAAAATGCTGGCGATTTGAAAACAGCAAATTAATTAGATGTCTCCCAGGAGACAAGGCTGAGCTCATCGGAACCCGTCGTTCTAGCACGATGAACAAGTCACCGGTTTCAAACAGACAGGAACATATTAAGAGAGATATCAAGGGAAACAACGGCCTGTCGCTCAGCACAACAAAAATATTCCAGTTCGAGAAGTTAGCTTTTTTTTTTTAAAATTCTGTATTTGTGCGCTTTTCAGGATGTTGGTGTTCTTCTTGCGTTGTTATTGCTTGTTGTGATGTTGTTGTTGCTGCTGCTGCCGTTGCTGTTAAAAACATTTAAGTACGAAGGATATCTTGTTTTAATTTCTGCCCGTTGCTTTCTTATTCCTTCCCACCCCCCACCCCCCTCCCCTCCCAATCCTTCCCCTTCCGAAATAAAAATCGAAAGCAGTGTTTTCAAGCCTTTCTTTCTATTTTAGTTTTTTTTAAAAATTGTTTAGTTAGTAGGCACAGTGCTTTCTTCTATCCCCCCCTCCCCCCCCTTCTTTCTTGGTGTTATACTACGACGCAGTTTCAATTTGGGAAGTTCTTTTGTGTTCTTGTGCGGTGTGACTTCCTGACGGATAAACTCACAAACTTATACACACACATGCACGCACACACAGGCACACACACACGCACGCACGCACACACACATTCATCATTATCATCATCATCACCATGGCAATTTCCAACTGCAATGTTTATCGCCAAGATCTTGCTGATTGAAGTGCGTCATATGTATCCACGTTGACCTCAGTCGAATCTGAATTTTAAATAGTTTGCTGACTGACCAGATATCATTATATTCATTACTATAATTATGGGAGTCTGTAATAATGTAAAGGGATCTTTTTAGTGGTATTTTTCGAACAATTGTTTTCTTCCGAACAACAACAACAAAAAATTTCGGTTAGTTTTGCAAGTCTGACAGAAATGGAAGAATCGCAAACTCTGTCAAATTGAAATCGGATACGGTTTTAGAGTTTGGCACCATCTGTTAAAAAAATGCAACTGCGATCCATGAATTATTTATGTCCCTTCGGGAAGCAAGAGAGGAGCGCACAGTCAGTAACTATATCCTATCCTATCCTGTCCCATAACCCGAAGGTCGTAGGGGCACCACAGATGATCGCTTAACCAGCATACTCCATCTTTCTCTGTCCTCAGCAGCCCTCATGGCTTCGCTCAGTGTCAAACCAGTCCATTCTCGAATGTTGTCCTCCCACCTCTTTTTCGGTCTCCCCCTTCTTCTACCTCCTTGCACTGTGCCTTGCAGAATGGTCTTTGCAAGGCCTGATGATCTGGTGACGTGGCCATACCATCGGAGTTTCCGTTTCTTCACCACTGTGAGCAGGTCATCGTGTTGTCCAATGGCTTGTGTGATGGTCTGTCGGACTTCAACGTTGGTGATGTGTTGGGTATAGGAAATGCACAGAAGTCTTCTGTAGCACCTCATCTCCATGCTTTGTATTCTTCGTTGGAGATCTGCTGTGAGGGTCCATGCTTCGCAAGCATATAGGAAGATGGAGATGACCAGAGATCGCAGCAGTCTTACTTTGGAATGTAGACTGATGGTTCTGTCTTTCCAAATGGGCTTCAACCTTGTCAGGGCAGCAGTTGTTTGTGCGATCCTGGAGAGGACTTCCTGTCGAGACCCATTGTCTGACACAATGGCTCCTAAATATTTGAAGCTGTGCACTGTGTTGAGGGATTGGCCTTGTACTTTGATGTCCGTGTTGATGCCATTGGTGTTGTTGGTCATCATTTTGGTCTTCTCTGCACTTATTTCCATTCCATAAGCTCTGGAGGTGGTGTCAAGCCTCTGTACAAGCTGTTCAAGTTCTTGTTCCTCTCCAGCCAATCCATCAATATCATCCGCAAAACGAAGATTGGAGATTGCTCTGCCCCCTATGCTGACTGTGCCTTCGTGATCTGCAAGAGCATCTGACATGATGCGCTCTAGGAAGATGTTGAAGAGTGTTGGAGAGAGTAGGCATCCTTGACGCACACCGATTGTTGTTCTGAACCAGTTCCCGATGACGCTGTTATGGAGGACTGCACTGGTAGCCTTGTCATACAGGCTTTTGATGACTTCTATGATTTTAGGGCTGATGTTGTACACTTTCATGGTTGCCCATAGAGCTGCATGCCAGACTCGGTCAAATGCCTTCTTGAAGTCTATGAACACATGATATAGATGTTGTTGGTGCTGTAGGTATTTCTCACAGATTATTCTGAGGTTGAAAATCTGTTCAGTGGTACTTCGCCCTGCCATGAATCCTGCTTGTTCTTCAGCTATGATTTGTTCAGCTTGTGGTTTCAACCTGTTGAGTATTATTTTCAGGAGGACCTTGCTGGGATGGCTGATGAGGCTGATGGTGCGGTAATTTTCACACTCCTGAAGGTTACCTTTTTTAGGAAGAGTGATGACAAGCGACTGGGTCCATGGTGTAGGCCATTCCCCACTCTGCCAGATCTTGTTACAGATAGTGGTGAGAGCATCAGTCATCGCTTCTCCTCCTGCTTGTAGCAGTTCCGCTGGTATGTTGTCCACTCCCGCTGACTTCCCTTTCTTCAGCGATTGCACTGCTGCCTCAACTTCTTCCCGGAGAATTGGGAGGATTTCTTCTTCTTCTCTGCTCTCGGGATATGCTAGAACTGATGGGTCTCCATTTGGTGTATGGTTGTAAAGGTCAGAGCAGTACTCTGTCCATCTGTCCAAGACTTCTTGTTCTTCTGTAAGGCAAATGCCAGACTTGCTTTGGATAGTGGAGACTTTGGGCTGTTTAACCGTGCTCTGTGGGTTCGGGCAAATAGAATAGACCCAACGTTTCCCGGCGTGTCGTAAGAGGCGACTAACAGGGGTGATGTTAGCACGGCATCACTGGGCGAAAGTCTTCTACACAGAAGTCACCGGCCAGGGCGGAGGAACCTCACGTTACTACAGGTTCAACGACCACGTGCTCAGGGCCAAGGCGAGCCACACTGTATTTGTGGATTTCGGCTGTGGCCAACAGCCTGGAGAGGATTGGGCCCTGCCAGGTCTTTTTTGCCCAAGACACACTACATGATGACACAATCCACTAATTCCATACCGGATCGGTCGTCGCCCGGGCCGTCACCCGGCACAAGGACCGCGCCTTCCGTTGGCCACCAGGACGGAGGTGTTAAGTATGCTACTGAGTAACTATATAGACAAACAAAAGCTTGGAATATATGGTATCAAGTTCCACAGGAAAAGCGATTTTTTTTCTCTTTCTGGCGTGATTTTAGATTCGGAATATACTTTACACAGAACGGGTGAAATTTGAATGGGATAGCACGGCTGCCACAGCACAGCGCTACTCAGGAGAAAGGGGACTAGATGTACGACCCAATAGCCTCAACTAAATGCAATTTTGCTTTAACAATACTGCAGATTACGATTGCAGGGAAGAGCCCGCCGCCCAAATGTCCAAAGCAAACAGTTTAAACACTCATCAGACAACGAAGATGCCCCCCCCCCCACCCCCCGCCGCGGAACGTCTGATCACCACCAAAACAGAATGTGTGTATTGATATTTTCTTCTTTAAATGTTGACGTAAACGATAATGCAAAACAAACTACCGATGTCTTGGACGAACAGGCTATTGTACTTTGATATTTGTAACAAAAGGCAACAGTAGCAACGACAATAATAGCAACAACGACAACAATAACAGATACTTATTTCCTAGTTTGAAACACCATATACAACCTTCTCTTAGTTTGTTATTCATTGCTTATATCGTCCAGCTGACTGCAAAGAGTCTAATCAGGGCCACAAAATCAAGACCCCAACTTGGCTGAAAGAGGACTCACCGACTCACCCCTGATCCGCATAACAGATCTGAAACAACCCCAGAGGTAACACTGAAGGCATTCCACCAGCCGGTCACGGTACAATAAAGGCATCCCAAGCAGGGGACACTGAAGGTATGCTCTAATTTATCGAACCCTCGTTTAAAAAAAAACAACACAACAACTTAGAATACAAACAGCTAAATGGTGGCGGTGGTGGACGGAGTGAGGAAGAAACATCGAGTTCTGAGAAGTTAGAGCTGTGGTAATATAACCATGACCAATTCTGATTTTCCTTCGGAGAACAATCGACTTGCCTGCCGGAAAAAAACATTGCCAACCACAGGAGCAAGTTTATACACACGAGAGCGTCTATGACGCGTCCCCTTTCTATGTTTACATATAGAGTTGTATACATAGAAGGGAGACGCGTCATAGGCACTCACAAATCTCGTAACTCGAAGGCACCACAGATGATCGTTTAACCGTCGTATTCCCTCTCTCTCTGTCCTCAGCAACCCTCATGGCTTCACTCAGTGTCAAGCCAGTCCATCCTCCCACCTCTTTTTCTGTCTCCTCTTCTTCTGCCTCCTTGCACCGTGCCTTGCAGGATGGTCTTTGCAAGGCCTGATGCTCTGCTGACGTGGTCATATCATCTGAGTTTGTTTCTTCACCACTGTGAGAATGGGATCGTGTTGTCAAATGGCTTGTGTGAAGGTCTGTCCGACTTCGTCGTTGGTGATTCTGGGTATACGATATGCCCAGAAGTCTTTTATAGCACCTCATCTCCATGCTTTGTATTCTTCGTTGTAGATCTGCTGTGATGGTCCATGCTTTGCAAGCGTATAGGAAGATGGAGATGACAAGGGAGATCAGCAACCTTACCTTGGAATGTAGACTGCTGGTCCTATCTTTCCTAATGGGTTTCTACCTTGTTAGGGCAGCAGTTGTTTGTGCGATCCTGGAGTTGACTTCCTTTCGGGACCCATTGTCTGATACAATGGCTCCTAAAGATTTGAAGCTATGCATTGTGTTGAGGGTTTCGCCTTGGATTTGATGTCCATGTTGATGCCATTGGTGTTGTTGGTCCTCATATTGGTCTTCTCTGCACTTATTTCCATTCCCTAGGCTTTGGGGGTGGTGCCAAGTCTCTATACCAGCTGTTCAAGTTCTTGTTCCTCTCCAGCCAATCCATCAATATCATCCGCAAAACGGAGGTTGGAGATTGCTCTACCCCCTATGCTGATTGTGCCTTGGTGTTCTATCTTCGGTGAGGATTGTAGTCACGAGACAATTATGCTTGTAGTCTCTAAGGAATGAAGAAACGTAGAATGGGATTATGAAACGGTCGTGAGTTCTTGATCGTGACAAATGCTTTTGTACAATTTCAGAATGATATGACTCGATTATGATCTACTAAAGGATCAAAGGTAAAGGGGATACTGGTACTCTTGGGGCGACCAGCAACCATTATTTCACGTGCTGTACTTGCTCCTCCATGGGGACAATAAAGATTTGTTGACTTCAAACGTGAGATAAAGATTGCATGGTACTATTAAATTCACACTAAATAACTCTCTCTTTCTATGTTTCTCTCTCCCTCCCCCCCCCCCCCCCTCTCTCTCTCTCTCTCTCTCTCTCTCTCTCTCTCTCTCTCTCTCTCTCTCTCTCTCTCTCTCTCCTTCTTGTTCTCCTTGGCATCCTGGTCTCTCGATCCAAAAGCACAGCGTCTTAATCTCAAAATAACAATTCGTCACTACCACTCTTGCCCCCAGTTTCACCTTGGTTACTCTTCATATTCTGCACTGTAGCAGCATACAAGACAAAACTTTGGCAATCAAACTATGTCTCGAACAGTCCAAGGAGTCCTGTGATGGCACAATGGGTCACGTGTTCTGTGCATCACCAGCACCCGCGATCACTGTCAGGATGGCTAACAAATATAATCTAGACATATATTAATTATCAAACCTATATTGCACACAGGTAGCCTATATATAAGAATCGCACTTTGATAGCCATTGTTCGGAATGCTGGTGGGCTGCTATAAGAAAATCTCCAACTTTACGCTATAGTTCAAACCTTTATTATATAGGACGGGATATAATTTGCTCTCCTTTGAGTACTCAAGATGAAATTCAATGTGCTTTGATTTTTGGGGGTTGGTGACTTCGCTCGGGGCAGAACTGGGAAGGAATTTAACTTCTTTTCTAAAAGAAAATCAAAGGTCTAAAACTATTATATAATATAAGGCGTTTTTAACAAAATCTTTGGTGGTGCTTGTCTTGATGTGTTGTTTGTTTTTGTTTTTGCATGCCTTTTCTGGCCTATACAATTCCCCAGCCCACTCCTCGCCATCCTCTCCACCCCACCAGAACCCTTATACCCCTTCGCCCAGCCTCCAACTCCGACCCCCATTCCCACCCTCTCTCCTACCCCCTCCCACCTCCACCTCCCCTACCCCCACCTCCCCAAAAAAAGGAAATTAAGAAAAAGACGCCCAATACTAGACGATTGAAACGAAGGACAGTACGCAAACAGTAGTTGAAAACGAAAATTGCAGGGTGTCAATTTTTTGGCAAAATAACTTCGTTGCGTCAAAAATCGAACAGCGGTCAGGCGCAAAATAACAGGGCGAAAGAAATGGCCGGAAAATATCCGAACAAGTCTGTTATTAAATCAAAATAATCAGACTTATTCTATCTTTTGTAAATAAAAATGGTACCACAATGAGTATCGCATCATTTCTTTCGGTTTTTTTCGTTGGTTCTTAGTTGTTTTTTTCTCTTCGCATGAATTTACTTGCGTGCAATTTGTATATCTAATTATGAACTATATCTTTTATGAAGGGGGTGTGGGGAGAGAGAGAGAGAGAGAGAGAGAGAGAGAGAGAGAGAGAGAGAGAGAGAGAGTGCGACAGACAGACAGAGAAACAAAGACAATCGGACAAAGAGACACAGAGAAGAGAGGAAGACAGACAGACAGAGAAACAAAGACAGTCAGACAAAGATAAAGACAGTCAGACAAAGATACAGACAGAGAAGAGAGAAAGAGAGGAAGACAGACAGAGAAACAAAGAAAGTCAGACAAAGAGATACAGACAGAGACGAGAGAAAGAGAGGTAGACAGACAGGCGGACAGACAGAGGCACATACAGACAGATATTTGCTTTGCATTTGGTAGATGGAATTATTGGCCGTACAATGGAAGCCCACACCGGTACTTTATTCCTGCTACTGCTCCAGACATTGTATTCGGGTAATACTAGACACAGTGATACCAATTAACTGAAGTTCCCCCTTTTTTAATGCCAGATCAGATATCCTGATTATGTGACTCATCATAATTGCAGACCTCTTTTCGGAGCCTCTTTCGGGCGGGAGAATAAACCGAGGGACTAGTCTGCATACGCACGGACTTGAAAGATTATGCTGCTCATGTCTTAGACGGGTGAGTGCCAGAAACCCCAATACACCCAGTATGCATTATAGTTCCTTTTCCCACTCCACCTCCTACCTAAAGGGAGTGGGGAGGGGTGGGGAGGGGGACGGACTACTCTTGCGGCTGCCGCTCTTTCTTGGAGAAGGCAGCCCGAATTTCGCCCGAAAATGAGTGTCCAATAAAATCCCCCTCCCCTCCCCCTTCTTCGTCCTCCCCTTCCCCGAACTCCAATAACAAAAATCCTCTCTGAGAGTAGCAGAATGGCTCAGCGATAGATTTTCCCCCTGACGTGTATGTGAACCTGAGCTTAAATCTCGATGGGGATCCTGCCGTCGAACCTTTGTAAATATTCTTTAGTCAGCGGCTTGCTTCCTCTCGTGTCGCCCCAGCGGCACGTTAAAGACTCGGTTAATGTTGGGGAAAAGTATAGGTGGCAGAACCAAATAAATAAGCAGGCGTGTAGGTCAATCGGAATGGCTAAGTTGTTCAAAGTCCTTTGGCAGTGCGCTTGATGCAGCAAGTTGAGAGCTTGGGTGTCTTGAGTTAGATTCTGCGTTTCTACTCTTTGACCTTTTAAGTCCGTTGCATAAGAACAATTAATTTACATTAGACAGTCTTTATTTGCTTTTATAATGTCTCTGACGTTGTAAAAGTAAAAATCCACACTGAGAATAGAGTGTCTCGTTGCCTCTCACATGCACTGATGTGTTTGACTCAGCACTAAGCTACACTTTTAACAGTTGTTTGAAGTCAGCGCAGATAATCTTAATGTAAGACCCATCGCAGCAAACCATCTCTCTTTGACCTTTTCTACAATTTTCACATAATATATAGAAATATTTCGCAAAAATAGGGAATCAGAACGGGCCAAATGACGGTCTGTCGGTCATTCGGACTGTCTGTCGGTCTGTCGGTTGCTCGCGATATCTCAAGAATCATCAAACAGATGTTGAACAAACTTCATTCGAACATTACTTAGTAGGATAGAGGCCAGCAGCTTGCCGAGGCATCGTATTTGCTCGGCCTCAAAGGTCGAGATCGCTGAGATCAAATCATTGCTAAGCACGATTTGCACTGTGTCTTAAATATTGCTGAGTCAAGCATTCTGCGACAGTGAGTTTGTGCGTCAGTCGGTCGGTATTTAAATTTTTTGTTCAAATGACTGTTCGCTTTATCTCAAATACAAGACTTGAGCGATAATGATTATTTTTACTGCTTTGCAGAGACTTTAACTACAACTACAACTACAACTCAGTCTTTTATAGCATGCTTCTTTCAAAGGTCAAGGTTGCCACGATCTATCATCTTCAAAGCATATGTAGCATATCAAAACTGGCTGAATCTATTTTGATAACGTTTAAATTGCAGCTAGTTCGAAGAGTGGCCAATCGTTACATATAATCATTTTACTTCTTTAGTATAAACCCGAGACATAACAGCACCATGAACATTGCTGGTTTTCAAATATGTGTGTCTGGTGGTACACATTTGAATGGTTCGCCATCATGTTTTCTTCTGTTTTCCTTTCGCTTGTACAGACTTTTAAACCCACACTATTCATTCTCAAAAGTGTCCTATTTGGACAATCTCTGGCTGTGTTCCTCACAATTATATTTTCGAACTAATGTGTTTACAGAGTCAAATTTGAATATAATTATCTTTTATTTCCATCTCTTTCTAGCCACGCGCGTGCTAAGAAAAAAGAAAAAGGAAAAATAACAACGCGTTTTTAGATATGATATTTTCCTGATCATCTGAAGGTATCCACAAAACTTGTTTCTCGACTTCTTCTCCATTTTCCTGTGTGTTTGTCTCTCTTCGGTTAATGTTTCTCTTTAGACTTTTATAATTCCAACTAAACGGCAACTACTTGAAAGCGAAAATAGCAGAATATAATCATCGTCATCAATCATCATCATCATCATCATCATCATCATCATCATCATCATCATCATCATCATCATCATCATCATCAATCATCATCAATCATCATCATGATTTTGTTCTCTTATTCTGTTTGTTCTTCTCCCCGTTGTTCTTCACAAAGAACAAGCTACGTGATGCGGAAGAGTGGCATATTAAATTTTGGTCGCATCAGCGACAGACTATGATTGTTAGGAAAAAGAAACTGAGAAAAAGAAAAGAGAGAGAGAGAGAGAGAGAGAGAGAGAGAGAGAGAGAGAGAGAAAATAGGGATGGAGGAGGGTGGAAGGAGAGGGAGAGAGATAGATAGAGAGGCTTTGAGAGACAGAAAAACAGAGAGAGAGAGAGAGACAGAGGGACATACAAAACACAGAAAGACAGAGAGACAGAGACACAGCGGACTGGCACACATTAACTATATTTGTTTAGCATCTTTACTCCATCAACAGCAGATAATATTACATTCAATAACTATGTGAAGTTGCACAACGATGATTGTATGTACTCTGAACACAGCAATTTTCTGAGTGCCAGAAATTAAGTTACTTGTGCGCTATTTTTATTTTTTACTTATTTTAAAAATATTTTTGCACACTTTATTGTCCCTTTTTAATTCTGGGCCGCTTCCCCTGGGTAAGGCATAGTCGCAGCCTGTGGCGCGTCCAAATCCAACCTACCTAATATTGGTTGTTTTGAAATTTTGCTGGTAGAGCAAACCGGAGTACCCGGAGAAGACCCCCAAGACGTTGCTTGAGTCGAAAGTAAATAATATTCGGAGAAACAACGTCCAGAGGCGGGATCGGTCACCAGTCAGGCGCCAATGATTTCTAGCCGGTAGTTCTTTTTCGTAGGAAAACCCCCAGTATACGTCATAACTTTTGCGCTTCCGGAAGGTCACGACCTTCTCATTTGCATTACGCAGGAAACTTCGCTGAGTCAAAATGAGGAATTTTCAACATTTTGACGAATCGTGATTCTCATGTAAATTTCTGGTGTTTTTATGCATATATCGGGTCAATTGCTACAAACGTAAGCTTGAATAAATGATTTTTGTATTCTCTCACCATTTGTTGTTGTTGTTGATTCATTAAAATAGGTGTACTTTGCTCCCCCCAAAAGGTGCTGTTTTGGGGCTGCTTTTGTTTTCAGATATAAAATGGCGGAGGAGTTTGTGGTTCCGGTTGAGATTTTCAAAATACGTTTTGTATAATGTCTAGATTTCAAATGTCTCCTATAAGCATGTGTTACACTCGATGTTGTTTTTTCTCTATCAGTTGTTGATTCAGCCCCGATGCTTGAAATCCTGATAGGTGTAACTTAGATTCGTTTATCCACGCAACCCGTTCAATCATCAACAAGTCAGGAGTCGTCGTATGAAGTTTTCCACTTTTATTCAGCACACATCAACAACTGCATACCATCGCTCAATCGCTTTTCCACTCTACAATTCTCAACTTTGAACTTTCCACTTTTTAACAACTTTCTCAACTCTAATACAACAGCTCTCTCTACTGTCAACTCTCTCTAAAAAAAAACAACAACTTATGAAACAGTGCGGCACTATATATATACTCTCTCTAAACTCCAGAAAGAGCGAGAATACCCCCAACGTGACACACCTCAACCAATCAGAATTAATTTCATCATCACTGTCTCACGTCACACAACCTTATTTGGGATGGAAGCGTCTCGTGGTTACCACTAGAATTATCCATACGCTTCGATCGATAGTAAACAACCAATTCTCGAAAATTCTCAAATAATATCGACCAACTAAAAACACCAACGTTATACAAAGCTTCTTCTAACAACAACGCAAAATCAAATCAAAGATAAATACATTCTATTACTGCATGCTTAGCAAAACAAAACGATCTGATCTATCGCGCGCGTCACACACGCAAGCCTATTATTGCGCGCATTTCACACTAAACCTATCATCGCACGCGTCTCCAACGTAACAGCATGGTAAAAATGAAAAATCACTTTTCTGGTATATTCGTATGAATGTGCAGGAACAGCCCTTGGTTTTGGGATGAGCCCTATACTACATGTACTAGGTTCGTAGGCCTAAACGGGTTGGTTAGTAGGCTAGCGTAGGCAATGAACACACGTTGGGGCTATAGAAACCTCCTAATTTGTGTTTTTAAACAAAAGGATTAAAAAAATAATCAATGCTCTATCTTAAACTTCAACTAATTTTTCGTTGGGAAATGTGTCTTCCGTGATTAACCAAATCTAAAGACTCGTGCGTTTTCGACGAAAACAACCTCCGCAAATTAGAGAGTTGTGATGGCATTTAGCTCCCCTGGATAAGAATGAACAAAATTTCGTATACAACTAAAGGCGTTGCCGCTTCAGAATCTCAGGCAAGAAGAAAAGTTCGGAAGGATTTCCCGATTGCATAACCGGAAACGACAAGGATCACTACTAACCAAGTCTCGCTGGTCGAACTAAACTTCTTTAACACACTTGGGTGTTTTCGGAACGATTTCCTTCAAAATTCGACGACGACCACAAATAAGCTGCGAACTTGTCTTTCCATATGTTGATCAAACACGTTTTTGCTATATAACGAGGGAACTCATATGTTCATAATTATATCTAGCATATAGGTTTTGGAAAAAAAAACGGCCTCGTACTCACAATAATGATGTCAGTCGATCCGAAGTGTGCATACATATACGAAACATTAAAACAAACACCTTAGTAGTTTCACTTTTTAAAAAATGGTTGCATGCACACTCAATGGACAGATATCAATAAAGCGAGTCTAAGCGCGAGACAGATGTGAAACAGAAAGGCATTGACGTTTCTCACTGGTTTCCATGCAGAATCAGGGTACTTACAGAGGGGCCACTAATCCCTCGGATACACGCAAGCAACAGAACTCAGTAAAATACCTGGTACGCGTCTCTCTCTCTCTCTCTCTCTCTCTCTCTCTCTCTCTCTCTCTCTCTCTCTCTCTCTCTCTCTCTCTCTCTCTCTCTCTCTCTCTCTCTCTCTCTCTCTCTCTCTACCCCCGTTGAGGTGCCGGGGGTTTCAGTATAAATAGTATCCCCATTTTCTGGAAATTTAGTGCTTTAAATTCCCACTGTCGCTGTCTTTTTCATTTGCTCTTTCTCATTCCTGATCTGTTCTATCAATCTGCTATACTATCTTCTTCTTCGCTAGACCAGTCACCTACCTTTTTTCTTGAAAACTCTTCCGGGACAAGACTCCTTATTTGTGTATGAGGTCTGTTGGATCAGCTTGGGAATATTGGACACTTTCTGCCAGGTGGTCACTATGGCTTCCTATGATGTTATAATTTAGCAATGTAAGCATTTTATATGTATGTGTTTTGTTCACAATTTATAATGATGTTTGTATTCTATTTTGTTTTTGTAAACGGGGGTTTGATAAATTAGAGTACAGCCTCAGCGTCCCCTGCGTGGGATGTCTTTATTGTAAAGTGACTGGCTGGTGGAGAGCTTTCAATTTTACTACTAGGGTTGTTTCAGCAGATCTTTTATGCGGATCGGGGGTTGTCCGGTCCTGATTTGGCTCTGAAGAGTCCGCTGAACCTAAAGCAATAATCATGTAATGTAACTTCTCTCTCTCTCTCTCTCTCTCTCTCTCTCTCTCTCTCTCTCTCTCTCTCTCTCTCTCTCTCTCTCTCTCTCTCTCTCTCTCTCTCTCTCTCTCTCTCTCTCTCTCTCTCTCCCTAGACAGTTATATAAATAACTTTGGTAAAGTTTTGATCCAGTTTTGTTCAATGTTTCAACTATTACCACTAAATGGTTTAGTACATAAAGGTTTTGATGGAAATTTTACTTTTTTTTCTGAAAGAGGAAATAGTACTATTGATTACTTTATTACTTTTTATCATCTGTTAGTTTTATTTCCCACATAAAAACCTTGTCAGTAGTCAGCCGTGTTGAGTCTCAGCATTTGTCTGTTCAGCTCCACGCTTGTGCTGGCCTGCCATATGGAAGGGAAGACAATAATACTAAAAGTAGTTTTGATAGAATTAAATGGGACCCGCAAAAGGCTACACTTTTTTTGGAATCTTTAATGTCAGATGAGAGTAAATTAGCAATGAACAACGCCATTACCAACATTGATGAAAATCACGAGTTAGCTTTAGACAAATTTGTAAATATTCTATTGAAGGCGGGGCAGTGTATGCGAGAAAAAGTGCACGTTGGTGGTCGCGCGCCGCGTTGCAAGAAATGGTTTGACACCGAGTGTCGGGTACTCAAGCGTGAGGTTTGTCGCCTGCTACATCGCTACACTCGCTCTCTCTCCGCCACAGATAAAGAAACTTTTGTGCAGAAAAGAACGCAGTATCAAATAATGATAAAAGAAAAGAAGAAAGCCTATAAACAATCTATTCAGGATTCTTTATTAAATAACAGAAAAGACAGTAGTAAGTTTTGGTCAACAATAAAACGAGCTCGCCCCCGGGAATCATGTCGAGCTGCAATACACATAAATGTATGGAAAGAACATTTTGAAACAGTTCTAGGGCAGCATACAGTGACGTCATCAGAACCACAGTCTAAGCATAATGTTAGTATAGTTTCTGAAGATGTTCACATTCCTGATCTTGATGATGATATAACTGTAGCTGAAGTAAAACAAGCCATAGGTAAAATGAAGTCTGGTAAGGCATCTGGGTTAGATGAGATAACTGTCGATTTTCTAAAGGTTGCTGTAGATATTGTTTCTCCCTTTTTAGTTAAATTGTTCAAGGCACAGTGCAAGGAGGTAGAAGAAGGGGGAGACCGAAAAAGAGGTGGGAGGACAACATTCGAGAATGGACTGGTTTGACACTGAGCGAAGCCATGAGGGCTGCTGAGGACAGAGAAAGATGGAGTATGCTGGTTAAGCGATCATCTGTGGTGCCCCTACGACCTTCGGGTTATGGGACAGGATAGGATAGGATAGTTCAATCGTGTGTACAGTTCTGGTATTTTTCCTGAAAGTTGGAGTAAATCTGTTATTGTTCCTTTGTTTAAAAAGGGTGAGGCAGGCAACCCTGAAAATTACCGTGGTATTTCTCTTTTGAGTGTTGTTAGTAAAGTTTTTACATCAATATTAAACAAACGGCTTTATAACTGGGCAGAGAACGAACATAAAATTTGTGAAGAACAAGCTGGCTTCCGTCAAAACTATGCGACAACAGACCATATTTTTACTCTGATTTCTGTTATTAAAAAACATCTTTATGGTTCAGTAAAAAGAAAGCTTTATGTTGCATTTATTGATTACCTTAAGGCGTTTGACTCTGTAGACAGAGATAGCTTATGGTCAGTACTTCAAAAGATGCAAACTTCCACAAAAATGCTACGCATGTTGCAGGGTATTTATTCCTCTGTTCAGTCATGTGTTAGATACAAGTAGTCTCCTCTCTGAAAATCCTTATCGGGAAGAGAGGGGACTATAAACTGATTTAAAAAAAAAAAAAATGTGTTAGATGGGGTTCTGAAGTGTCTGATTTTTTCAATTGCCCCTCAGGAGTAAAACAGGGTTGTATGTTATCACCTTTAATTTTTTCTTTGTTAATTACTGAAGTTGCTGATAAAGTAACTAGATATGGTAAACATGGTATTCAATTTTTGCCAGGGCTTCAAGAAATATTTTTGTTACTTTTTGCGGATGATATTTGTTTGATTTCTTGCACTCCTGCTGGTCTGCAAAATCAGATAAACAACCTAGAAAAAGCTTCCACCACTTTAGGATTAACTGTTAATTTAAAGAAAACTAAAGTTATGGTATTTAGAAAAGGGGGACATTTGGCAAAAGCAGAGAAGTGGTATTATCAGGGGAAAGAATTAGAAATTGTAAACAGCTATAAATATTTGGGCTTTACGTTGACTACTAAATTATCATTTGATTTTGCTTTGGAAGAATTTGCAGGCAGAGCTAAAGGCAAGGTGGTAGAAATCATGAAAACAATGTGGAGTCTGGGGAGTTTGGATATATCTGTATTTTTTAAGTTGTTTGATGCACAAGTGAAACCTATGCTTTTGTATGCCGCCGAAATATGGGGCCTAGCTCGTTTCTCTGTTATTGAATCTGCTCATTTATTCGCTTGTAAACGTTTTTTGCGCGTTTCACCCAAAACCCCGAATATGATGGTATATGGAGAGCTAGGCCGTTATCCACTATACATTGATAGTACCATAAGAGCCGTTAGATACTGGTTTAAACTTCAAACCTTTCTTCCAAATCGGTTGCCAAAACAAGCTTATGAAATGGATAAAAATACTTTCCTTAGACAACCTTCTAATCAGCTTGACACGAGAAATTGGGTGTACATGATAAAACAATGTCTGGATCATTTTGGTTTTTCAGAGGTTTGGTTAAATGGAGTTGGCAACAAAATATTATTTTTACGTCATTTGAAGCAACGTATGGTAGATTGCTATAATCAAGATTGGTTTGCGAAGCTTAGAGACAGCGATAGGTATATTACTTACCGCTCTTTCAAATCAGTATTACAGCCTGAAATATATTTCAGTGATATAACGATAATTAAATTTAGAAATTCTTTTGTCAAGTTCCGTTTGGGTGTTATTGATATAAATGGAAACAAAAGATATAGTAATGTGTCTAATAACTGTCCATTTTGTAACCACATTGAAGATGAAATACATTTTCTTTTGTATTGTCCTAAATATGATGATCTAAGAGATAAATATATTTCCAAACATTACACAAATGTACATCAACCACCTCTAAACTTTTTGTTACAAAATTATAACAAACATATTACAAGATCCGTAGCAATGTTTATTTATTATGCTATAAAAAGACGCGACGAACAATGCAATGTCCGCTCACAAACGATCGTCTTGCAATAGTGTTCCACTGTTACTTTGCTTTTCCATGAAAATGAGTTGAAATGTTTATTTTGCGTTATTGGTGCTAAGCACCTATTTGTTTATTTCCGGCATTGCTTCAATGATTATAGTTGTTTTGTGTTTGACCTCTTGGCGAACAGGCTGGAGGCCTCGTCAATAAAATTGTGAATCTTGTGAATCTCTCTCTCTCTCGTGCTTCGCTTCGCTGCCGTTCCAATTGGTAACACATCTTTAAAACAACAACAACAACAACAACAAAACAACCTACGATTGATACATGTCGGCTTCATGGGCTTTTATCGGTGCTGAAACAGCTATTTAGCTGACAGCAATGCAAGACGAATAATCCCCGATATATATTTTATAGTCCACATGAAGACGCGACAGAGGGCTGATGGCCAAAGTAGATCAAAAAGCAGATTATTTACTTGCAAAAAACAGAACTTCCCTTATACCTAACTACTTTTAGAATCATCGGAACGTCTTTAATTAAATTTCATCAGTTGAAGAATCCCAAATAAAAAGAACATAGTGTCGAATTTAAGCCGATTTATTGCAGTTGAACTGTCACTCTTTATTTAATATGCATTTGCTAATCAATTAATCTACTTATGATTCTGATTAAATTGCATGTTGGTATTATTTTTCTATTTCTTATTTATTGTATGATTCTGTGAGACCTTTTTCCATTGTGAGTGTTTGTGTGATTTTCAGTGATTAGTTTGTGACATTTGTTTATCAGTGCAGTCTTTATATGTGCCGCTATGTGTTTTTCTATAAGTGTATTTCATAACCGCACCCCCCCGCACTCCACCCCACTCCCCTTCGGCTAAAATACAATTAAGCCATGAGTCTAATTTGTTTTTTTATATTGTGCTTGTTTAGTGTAATAAAAGGACAAAGTTCCAAAGTTCCGGATGGCAGCTCTTTGGGCAGCCTCAAATCGAGTCTAAAATAAATCCGATAAAAGATGGTGATGTTAAGCGATGAGGGATTAATTCGCAAAGTGAGGTTTTCCCAGCAAGAAGATTATAATCACTCACGTTCTGGGGTAAGCTTTGATGGCAAAGGGTGATTAGCTGTGCTGCCACTGTCGGTGTTTTTTATGTGTAGCTAACAAAAGCTCTTTTATACTGAAGAGTAGTAAACGACTATATGGGTTATGTGTGCTTAGTCAGTGTATAATGATGTTGACATTTCAAGATTAAATTAAACCACTGTATATAAAATGAACAAGAGAATACGTGTAATTTAAATAAAGCTGTGCGCTGTTCAAGAGGATATATTATATTGAAAAATAAAATAAAATAAACAGAATTAAATTACGTAAGTTTGTCAAGCGGTAACACCGCAGCCCGGAGGGGCCGGGTAGCTCAGTTGGTAGAGCGTCTTACTAGTAACCGAAAGGTACCTGGTTCGAATCCCGGATTGGTCAATGTGTGACCATATTATTTTCCCCTTACCATCAACTGGTTCGCTGGTGTCAGAATAATGTGACCAGTAGTCGCCTATACGCTTCGGTGTCGTGTGACTATAATCTACAGTTACACCGCAGCCCGCTCCGTCAGTGGTTTGAAGCTGGTTGACGACGATCTGCAGTGCCGCAACAAAAATAACATGACTCTGAGACACTGCGCCCTTACTCCTTTGGATAAGAGTATGAACCAAAGACTAGTCTGTGCACGCAAGCATTTAATCGCACGGACTTTAAAGATCATGACGCTGATGTCCTCGTCGAGTGAGTGCCGGCTTCAAAAATACACCAAGTAAGCACTAGGTCCCTAAGACTTCTCTCCCCCATTCTCGGTCGCCCCAAGATTGTACTCAGTTGTCTGGGCGTCAGACTATACGCCCAAAGACTGCAATTGGGTGCTTCGGGCGGCTTGTATCGGCCTGTGCTTTGAGCAGTCCTTGAGCTTATAAAAGCGCTATATAAGAACGATTTTTTAAAGTTAACCAACAAATAAACAAAATACAAAAATTATCATAAAATAAGGACTTTTACCGCAATTTAGCATTGTTTAAATAAATATGAAAAGTGCAAAGTTTCAAAATGTAAGTAATGTTTTGTTTTGGTTTGTTTTTTTGGGTGGGTTTTATTAAACAACTGAATTATGATTGTTATGCCTATGTTTTTGTGTCATCCACACCCCAAAAGAGGCGACTATCGGGATTAAATCTTGAATCTTTAATTTATTTTCGACATACTTCGCATCCAAGAACCGAAGAGCATTATTCCGGATGACATAATCTGTATTACCTTAATAGCGCTGTTCTGCAGAAATATCCAGGTCTCAAGCCAATCACATAATCCACAGGATGTCCTTTTAATCACCGCTCCTATCCCCCATCTCCTGTCCGACACATACAAACGAACAAACAAACAAACACACATACTTGTTTTCACGGCGTGAAACGCCACATATGTTGTGTTGACAATGGGTCATATTACGTCCCCCTTTTAAAATACATTTAAGTGTTCTAACACTAACCTTAACCCGAGCCCTAACCCTTACGCTAACCCTTACCGTAACACAGCCCTAACCCTAACGGTTCATTGGTTTGACGTCAAAACAAGTAGGTCTCTCAACACAAGGTATGTAGATGTTCACTGGTTTGTCCAATTAACACTGTGTAAAACTAGTACACAAACACACACACATGCCGACATACAAACACTCAGACAGACATATCAAACACACACACAGACACACACACACATACGCACACAAACTCACAAAATCATATATTATATATGAGACACGATATAGACAACAATACATGAGGTTAAAATTGGACTAAAATAATATGTATAAACTTGAGGGGTGCACACGCACATCTCCCAAGTGGCATATTCACACAGCATAAAATGACAATACCGAAAAATAATATAAAGCATACAATATAAAATTATAGAGAGCGTAATCTAAAAATAAGTGCAACACGCGCGCGCGAGCTCGCACACACACACACACACACACTACACTATGCACAATATATATAACAACACACACACACATACAAACAGGAGAGGGAAGGGAGTAGGGACCTGGTACCTAAATTTTCAACACTTCTATATTTATGCAATCATTATATAACTTTGCAAACAGATTAGACATCTCATACTGTTCATTTCTACCGTAACCTTGAGAGAGAGAGAGGGAGAGAGAGAGAAAGAGAGAGAGAGACATTTTGACACATGAAACTTCTTTTTTTTAAATTCGAGATACAGATTTTATACTAATTATAAAGTCTAATCTGTCCCCTAACAAAATAACATAATAAAGAACCTTTAATATTAACTTAAAAATCAAGCAAGCATCAGACATCTCTGAACCAAAGCGTGCACGCACACACACACACACACACATATATATATATACACACACTCACTCGCAAATCTTTTATGCGGATCAGGGGTGAGTCCTCTTTTATTTCTCTGGTCCTGATTTGGCTCGGAGGAGTCCGCTGGACCTAAAGCAATAATCATTTAATTTATGTTAATCACCAACGGCGAGGTCCGCAGGGCCCTCACGCGGGCCTTTGTACAACACGGTGACATGTTTGCTAATTAGAAGACAGAGTAAAAAGAAAGATAAAGAAGACAGAAAATAAAAAAGGAAGAAGAAGAAAGAACAAATGAGAAGGCGGAAGAAGAAGGAGAAGAAAAATGATAATGAAGAAAGGAAGCGAAAGAACAAGGGAGATCAGGAGAAAAGAAATGAAAAGAAAAGGAAAGAAAGGAGGTGAAAGAAGAAGGAGGAGGAAGAAGGTTTCAGAAAAACGGCGAAAGGAGGGAGTAAGAAGAAGAAGAAAAAAAGAGAAAGAGAAGTAGGAAGACGAGAAAGAAGAAGGAACAAGGAAAATGAGAAGAAAAAAAAAGGTTTAAGAAGAAAGGAGGAATGAAAGAGGAGGAAGAAGAAAGAAGAGAAACGGAAAAGGTGGAAGAAAGAGGATGTGCTGGGAAAAGAAAAGAGAAAGAAGAAAAAAATGAGGAAGAAGAAGAAAAACGAGGAAGAAAAAAATATGAAAAAAGAGGAAGGATGTGGAAGAAGAAGAATAAAGAAGAAAAATGGAAGAAGACGATATGTTAAATTGAAGGCGGTCGTATGTCTCATGGGAGAAAGAATAGTCATGGACATGCTAAGTGTAAATGCTAATTGTAAAATGAATAGGATTGCAATCACAACAACAGGTATCTTGCCATTTATTTTATCGTCCACAATCCTAAAAATTCAAAACCAGCTTTGCTCAACTTCCCTGGAGAGCGATTGTGTTGAAAAGGTTCGATCACGCCAACAGAAACCGATCACGTAAAACCGTTAACCCCATCCAGGTGACCTGTGTGCACAGTTGTTGTACTTTCAATGGCTATATAGTACAATGAATATAAAATAACACAATCATCATTCATTATTATCATCATCATAATCTTCATCATCGTGATCATGATCGTCATTGTGATCATAATCGTCATTGTGATCACCATCATCATTGTGATCATAATCGTCATCATCATAATCATTATCATGATTTCATCATCATCATGATCAACAACATCATCGTCATCATCCCCAACATCATCATTATTATCGTCATCATTATCAACATTATCATTTATCATCATCATCATCATTATGAACTCCAACTTCATCATCATCATCATCGTCACCATTTATCATCATCATAGCAGTTTGTCCTAAGGGAGTGCACTGTGACAGAACAATTGTACTTATCATTTAGCCCTATCAATGCACAACATACACACAATACCAAAAGTTAGCGAAACATTTTCTTTAAGAAAACATCATCTCAGATGTGGTGTTTTGAAATAAAGCTAGAGAGGATATACAGTTGATACAGAAATAAATGCGACACACAAAATCAATAAACTAATAAATAGTAATCCAACTGTTGTTTGATGGTTGTGTTTTGCTGTTTTCTGGCCATTACCGCTTGTACTCGTAAAATTAATTCCCACTTGTTTCTTCTTTCTGTTAGAACGTTTACGCAGAAATCTCCCCAAAAGGTTTAGTATAGGCACCCACACATACACCCATTCCTGTTGATCAGCCTCGCAATAGAAATGTACATGTTTTGAAATGGTTTACCGATGCCATTCTCTTTAGTCCAATAGATCTAACCCAAGCTCTAACAAAGATTAATTGTATTGCGGTGAGGTAAAACGATCGTAAACATGTAGCCAAAACCTGCCCTTCGGAAGAAACCTTCAATGGGTAAAAGATAATAATATGTTGACTGTTGGCAAACTAGACCAAGCTCATGGAGTTTCTCAAAGCGCAGACCAATAATATCCAGAATGCACTAGTTTGCGTAAGTCAGGATTCGAACCCACGTCGCCCAAGACAAACGTACATAAAGCATGCTCCCTAGACCTAAAAACCACTTCTGCCGATACGGAGAACAAGAAGGAGAAAGAAAAGAAGAAGAAGAAGAGGAACAAGAACAAGAGGAGGCAACGATTAGCCTGTTTGTATGAATTTTTTTTTGTATTGTTATTTCAAAGAAAGAAGAAGAAGAAGAAGAGAAGAACACACCGACTCAACCAAAGCAGTTTAGTTTTGAGGTTAGGTCAGCCAGGCTATCTATAAATAGCTTCGCCGATGCTACCTTTCCTTTCAGTGGGGCCGGGTAGCTCAGTTGGTAAGAGCGTCTTGCTAGTAACCGAAAGGTCGCTGGTTCGAATCCCGGATTGGTCAACGTGTGATCATATTATTTTCCCCTTTACCAACAACTGGCCCGCTGGTGTCAGTATAAATCGGTCCAGTAGTCACCTATATGCGAAAGTGTCGTGTGACTATAATCTACAAACAACAACCTTTCCTTTCCTTTCACTGGAAGGGAGGATTGCCTGAAAGAAAAGAAGAAGAAGAAGAGGAACAAGAACAAGAGGAGGCAACGATTAGCCTGTTTGTATGAATTTTTTTTTGTATTGTTATTTCAAAGAAAGAAGAAGAAGAAGAGAAGAACACACCGACTCAACCAAAGCAGTTTAGTTTTGAGGTTAGGTCAGCCAGGCTATCTATAAATAGCTTCGCCGATGCTACCTTTCCTTTCCTTTCACTGGAAGGGAACGGAACGGAAAACGATGCTTAACGTCCTATTGCATGAGCGTTAAGGACGATCACCACGTCGCCATCCTGACAACAATGACCATCATCATCATGGAGGATGCAGGCAAGCTATAAATAGCCCGCAGCCAGCTAAACAGTGCTCAGGTCAAAGGTCGCTTAGACCAACTATATTGAATCAATTGGTTCGTATAGGTGGTGTTTCACCCGTCCCCTATACGCTTAATGTGTCCGGGGACGTAAATTTACTAAAAAAAACAAACAAAAAAAAACAGTGCTGCTCTTAGAGAAGAATAAGAGGCCAGTTTCTAGTTTTTTTTTAAATGGTTATTTCAAAGAAAGAAGAAGAAGAAAAAGAAGAAGAAGAACAACAACAACAACAACCACAACAACAATGAGAAGACGAGGTCTGTTTGTTGTATTTTTTATATATTTCAAAGGAAAAAGAAGAAGAAGAAGAAGAGATTGGCTTGTTTACATGCAAGTTACATGGTATTATGGCATACAAAGAAGAAGAACAAACAAGTCGAAAACAAGAATAAAAACAAGCCGAAAAGACTGGCCTGTTTATATGATTGTTTTTAACGTTACTGTTTCAAACAAAAAGATAACAGAGGAGGAGAACGAGGATAATGACAACACTTGGCGTGTTTGTAAATAGTTTAGATGGATTATTTCATACAAAAGACGAAGGAGAAGGAGGACAGGGGAGAAACAGGAGAGGGGATGACGAAGAGAGGGAGGAGGTGGAGCATGGGGAGGAGGGAGAGAAGAACGTGGCTTCGGGTGTGAAGATTGCCGGTTTATTTCGTCGGTAAAACCGACGCGAACAGGAAGCGCATAAAGAGCAGACAAATCCGCGCGGCTTTCGGATGCGCTCTCAGGTTTATGTCCCTTGAAGGTATTGCTCTAGAATGTTTGACGTTGTTCTTTAATAATATTGTTAACATCTGACGTTATTAACAACGATAATATTATTAATCTTCGCTATGCCGTACTTTCTCGAGGCTGTCTGTCGTTTTTCCTCTCTCATCTGAGAAGAAAGACAAGAAGAAGGGAAGAAGATCAGGAGAAGTGGAGAACTTAATGAAGAAAAGTTCAAAGATGGGACATTGGACGAAAGGCGTTGTTAGAGAGGAGGGATTCTTCACAGTGGGCATAAGTGTGGGTGGGATGGGTCTTATTACCCACTGAACCTAATCATGTAGCTCTTCTAAAGCTGTGTGAGCCGATCTCCAGATCGAAGCCTTTCATTAATCATGTTATTATGTTATTCACCGACTTGTTTTTATAGTCCAAGTCGTACTTCCAAAAACATATTTCTTTGCGGGTTAAATCAATGTAGTTGATGTGTCTATGAGGCTCTAAGCTCACAAATAAATCAACAGTTTTGCTCTTCATATGATCCTATACTAATACTGTATAACCGGTAATAAAACTGAAATAGTTAATATAGTCATCTGTTATTATTTATTCAATCAGTAAAAAAGTTAAAAGTCTTTGTCTTTAAACGGAAGAGGAAACTGTAGCTCTTCACTTGAAGATAATGGTGGCTATATGACTATATCATATTTAATATTCTATAAATATATATAATTCCCTCAAAATGGCTAGCACCGCACAGCAGCCATTAAGGGGTAAGGAATACAAAACAACCGAGAGAAAAACAAACAAAAAACACCCAAAAAAAGAGAAAGTTTCATTACGCATCAAGAATTATGCTGCTCTCAAAAGTGGACAAAAGGTGCGACATACTGCCTTTCACTTCCATGTTCTTATCCATGAGCTTAAGGAGCTCAAACGTTCTCATAAATCCTGGTTCTCCTTACGCATTAAATATTTCCAAGACTGCTAGAAAGTATTAAAGATCTTCGATCAATAAAATGGTTGCCGATAGGGGTAGGTGGTTTAGGGAGTTGAATGCGCTCTCTCTCTCTCTCTCTCTTTCTCTCTCTCTTCTCTCTCTCTCTCTTTATTTCTCTCTCTAACTCTCAAAACCTGTATCCGATTCAAGCAACTTCACCTCTCTCTTTCCTTACCACCCACTCTCTATACTTCAAACCCACCGTCCAATCCCATACCTCTATGATGCCATTCATCAAGTTGGCTGAATACCTTTATCAACGAGCTGGCGAGGATCAACGGAGAATAGTCACTTCATTGTTGACGCCTGTAAAACAATTCGGTGAGCGTTCCATTTCCATTCATAACTCCTTTACACGTCATCCACAGGTCATTGCCACATTTCACACCCACGGAAACAAAGGGAGATTCAAAGTTTGCGTAGAACGCAGGAACTAAGGAAGAAAATTGTCTCTTCTAAAGATGTGGAACTGGAGTTAATGTAAAATCTCTGACATAATTCTGTAGAAATAATGACTTTGCATTGAAAGATGGTGATGCCAGATAGTTGAAACTCGTGCGAATGGCGTTAATTAATGGCTAAGCTCTATATTGCCTTGTCCATTCTTTTCCCAAATTGTGGCGAGCTAGAAGAGCTATGTGTGTTGACTGGCATATTGTCGTTCATCAGAGCCCGGCAGAGAAAAATGAAACCAATTGGCTCTGCGCTCGATGTGGCTTTATGCGTGATGTCAAGCTTTCAACAGCCTCAAACGGATGAGATAATTAGCATAGAGAGGGACAAAAAAAGGAATTCTTAGCGAGGACAAAAAATCCATATATACATGTAACAATTAAAAATGAAAATGAAGTGAAAACGTTTTAGAGAGACATTTTGATTTTATTCTTTAAATGTCTTTAGCAACACAGCCCTCAGACAGGGTTTAAAATAATGTGCCAACACTTTGATAGCATTTCAAAATTTATAACGATTTTTAAAAAATATAAATACGAATGTACAATCCTTGCATGCAGCCTATGACTAAAAATGATCCTAAAATATAATAAAAGCGTTATTACATTATTTTCAATATTGCTGAACAAAATAAACACTCTATTCTTTTACAAAACACATACATATGGTCAAACGGGACAAAGTTAACAATCTCTCATTTTCTCAGGACAGGTATATAGTTATAGTTATAGTTTAACCCACAAAGAAATACTAATAGATGCTTTTCTCTAGACCTTTAATACGTGACGCTGTCTACTAAAGGCTTCTGCCACGAATTTAGCTAAATTCTTTATTTTATTTTCATCCTTACATGCAAGCAGTTTTGTTTCCTGCTGCTGTGACGTATTACACTATAATATATTTGATATCGATATGCAATTTCTGCGTATAGATTCATATGCAGGGCAAAGAAACAAAAAATGATATTCATTTTCTAATTCGTGACCACAAAGAGGGCAACCAGTATCGACAGACTGATCTCCCGTCATAAACACAAATTGCAGCATCTGAGGGCAGTTGCTCTGATTCTGAATCTCATTAGAAAATCTCGGTGCAATTTGTTTGCAATAAAATTTATGTACCTTTCAGCTTCACAGAAAATCTTAAAAGAATAAAACCAAATGCATTTATCTAAACATGAAATTTGTGCATGCCAGTTTTGTCTGAAACAGGCAATTAGTCTGTCAGAAAATTATGATATAAAACATACTTGATGGCCAACATTTTGAGAAATCCAGACAATACCATACCCATTTTCACATAAAATTCGTTTGATTTTTAGAAACCCAGATCAAATTACACTTTTCGTGTTACGCAAGCATCCTTTCATAGACCTTTCGATTTACTCTTGATTTTGGCAATTTAAGAACCCTCATCCAGTATTGAACACACTTTATATAGGCCCTTAATGTACAAAGGATCCGGCCTGTTTCACCATACAGCATTTAGTTGGAGGCATGCAGAGGGACATTCAAATATCATTTCGTAGCAAAGATATGCCCTTTTTCTATCTGAGACCCACTTTTTTTTTAACTCCCATACCTCCGCCGAATATGTCAAGATGGGTTCGATTTGCGCGTCAAATAATTTCCAGAATATAATCGAGCTTGATACGTTAATCTTTCTCAATGATTTCAGGATTTCTATTACACCCTATTTTGCTTTTCTGCAGACCTCTAACAAAGCCGATAAGACACTTAATTTTGTCGTGAAGACCATACCAAGATATTTATAAGAATTTATCAATTTTACGGGCAGCCCAATGTACCCCCATTCTAAAACCCATGACATTAGTTTTGTCTAAATTTAGAGTTTGATTCAATCTATCAGCTTCTTTTGCAGATTATTTAATTGAGTTTGCAAACCAAGATCAGTGTCTGATAATAAAATTATTTCATCAGCAAAATGTAGCAAAACCAGTTTGATAGTACCTGGAATAAGCTGAATTCCATATATTCTGCTTTTACATACCTCACAGAACAGCTGATTCATTTAAAAAATGAAAGCATAGGCCTCAACAAACGTTTTTGTTTTACCACTCTTGGACATTGAAACAAATCTGTACACTGACCTTTGTCGCGTACATACATCAAGACTGAGTTGCACGAGCTTTTAAAGAGGTATACATTTTACTGCTTACACCGCTTTGCCGCAAGACCAACCACAATGCATTTCTGTTAACGCTGTCAAACGCCTTTTTGAAGTCAACAAAAGCTACATTTAGTTTACAATTGGACAATAAATAATTTTTTATAATGGCAAAAAGGGTTAAAATGCGATCGACTGTGCTGTATCCAGATCTCAATCCTGCTTGTTCTTCTAACATTTTTTCTTCGTTTTCAGCCCACTTGGTCAGACGCGTATTCAAAATGTAAGTATAAACCTTATTGACGACACTGGATAATGCAATTCCCCTATAGTTATCTGGTTTTTCTGTGTTACACTCGTTGTTGTTTTTAATCAGTAGTTGATTCAGCCTCAATGCTTGAATCCTGATAGGTGTAACTCAGATTCGTTTATCCACGCAACCTGTTCACTCCGCCACAAGACAGGAGTCGTCGTATGAAGTTTTCCAACTTTATTCAGCGAATATCAACAACTGCATACAATCGCTTTTTCCACTTTTTACAACTTTCACTTTCAACATCCCCCCCCCCCCCCCCTTTGAAACAGTGCGGCACTTATATAGTCTCTCTAGATCCAGAGAAAGGAAGAACATTCGGGCATGATACAATTATAACCAATCACTGAATCAGAACAAATTTCGTCATCACTGTCTCACGTCATACAACCATATTTAGAATGGAAGCGTCTCTAGTTACCACTAGAATTATCCACACGCTTCGATCGATAGTAAACAACCAACTCTAGAAAATTCTGAAATAATATCGACCAATTAAAATTACCAACGTTATACAAAGCTTCTTCTAACAACAACGCAAAATCAAATCAAAGGTAAATACACTCTATTATTGCGTGCTTTGCAAAATAAAACGAGCAGATCTATCGCGCGCGTCACAAACGTAACAGTCTGTGTCGCCTTTCTTGTGGATTGGGACAACTCTTGACTTTGACCATTCATACGGGAAAACACCTGAATAAAAATGTTGTTAAACAGTTTTAAAATTTAAAAAAAAAATAAATAACACGAATGTTTTATCATTTCAACAAGAATGTTGCCTGGGGCGAGTTTCAAAACAGCGAGATCTCGGTAGATCTCGGTAGATCTTGCTCATTGGGTCGTTTCTACGGCTGCTCGCTCGCTAGTCAATCGCAAGGCGAGGCGAGAAAGAGCTAGGCGCCTCTCGGGGTACTTAGCCTGCAAAATCAAGATGGCGGAAAGTACGCGGTTTATGCTACTTGGAATCTGTTACGGTGATAATTCGATGGTAAATCTTCGAGTTTCAACCAGATCATGGGAGGGGGTGAAGAACTGTAAGTGAACAATTTTGCTTTTAATCGATTTTGATGATACATTTGATTTTTTTTTACTTTATTTGATTTTATTTTCGCAAATCGTCCAACACATTCGAAGGAACCGCCGTTTGTGTACAAATTGAAAACGAGGCTAGAATGAGGCAGCATGTTGGGTGGTTTCATTCAATGATCGGTCTGACTCAAAAACGAGATCTTGTGACCTAGATAGTCTCGCTGAATTGAAACTCGGCCCTGGGCTGATACTCTTCCCAGACGTAAAGCTGCCTATAATAGCAATAACCTCTAGACTACAAATGGGTTCGTTAAACAACGTCTCTGAGCAATCAAATTATGTGTCATAGAACCCCTCGTCCTCATCTATGTTTCCCTCAAAATCGTTAAAAACATTAAAAAAGTGATCATACTACTGATGAGTAGATATGTTTGTTTAAATGGCTTGTCAAAATTTCTTAGGATCATTTCACATTTATTTAGCATTTCAAGCCTCGACAAATCAAATTGTTCTTACTTATCTTTAATAAGATGTTAATACTCTCTCTCTCTCTCTCTCTCTCTCTCTCTCTCTCTCTCTCTCTCTCTCTCTCTCTCTCTCTCTCTCTCTCTCTCTCACACACACACACACACACGTTTAGTTTCCTTGTTTGCTTTCGATTTTTAAATTGTATGAAACAGATTTCTGTTGAATTTCACATTCCTGGTCAAACCAGTCGTTACGCTTCGGTTTCTAGCGCCCTAGTGAAGGTTTCACGAGACTTTTCCATATCTTCATCAACCGACCGAGTGGCTTCTCTTATGGCGTCAATAAAAACTTCTGAGAATAATTCATTTTTTCAAGCTTGAATTTAATCTTTACACCATACTATCGGCTGCTAGTGGTATCATCATTTTCTGTTCGATCAACGTCATCGACAAAGATTTTCCAGCATATATATATACTAGTGGTTTTTAAAACTAGTGGTTTTTGCACAGGTTGCTGTTTAAAATGTAGACAGAGAGACAACTGTTGTCTGCGAGTTTCATTTGGACGATGATACCTCCCCATATCCCCCTTGATACCTCACCATACCCCCCCCCTGATATCTCCCCGTCCCCCCCATGATACCTCACCATACCCCCTTGATACCTCCCCGAACCCACTTGATACCTCCCCATACCCTGTTACGTTGAAACGCGAACGAAAGTATGTCGGAAACGCGCACGATAGATCTAATCGTTTCGTTTTGCAAAGTATTCAATAATGGAGTTTATTTACCTTTGATTTGAGTTTGCATTGTTGTTAGGAGAGGCTTTGTATAACGTTGATGATTTGCGTTAGTCGATATTACTGGAGAATTTTTTGGATCTGCGTGTTTACTCTCGATAGAAATTTCCCGATACATGTCGAAGCAAGAGGACGTTCCGGAAAAAGAAATAATAATGTATGACGTAAGTCTGTGATGACGATCTTTTATTCGATTGGTGGTAGTGCGTCATTTCTACTGTATTCGAAATTGTTCGGAAGAGAGAGAGTTTATAAAATTATGTGCCGCGCTGTTTTGTCAAGTTGTTGCTGTTGAAAGTTGTTGAGTTGAGTTGAGAATTGTATGCAGTTGTTGATGTGTGCTGAATAAAAAGTGGAAAACTTCATACGTCGACTTTGTGACTTGTATGCTGAGTGAGCAGGCTGCGTGGATAAACGAATCTGAGTTACACAACTATCAGGAATTCAAGCATCGGGGCTGAATCAGATACTGATAGAAAAACACTAACATCAAACCGAGTGTAACATTTTGGGGGTCAAGCCGCGATTCACGCCATAGCCAAGGGTTCAACTGCTACAACAAGCGAGTCAACGTTACGAGAGGCAGTCATCGAGGGTAGCCGCCAACGAGTTGCGTCGAGAGGGGCCAACATACTGGGACTACATCCGATAGATTCGGGTTGACTGCAAGGGCGTGTAGTCGCCGAAGAGTTGCTTCGTGAGCGAACAACAGAGCGGGACTACGTGGCTGCCGCAAGACTACGTCGAGGGACAGTCTCGGAGCTACATCGCCAGTATTACAGAGAGCGGCGAGCGGACGTCGCGTCTTTTTCAGCACAGGAGCGTGTACATCAACATCAGCGTGGTGCAGCGTCGCATACGACGAGGACAGCGGGGCCTGCGTCAGCGAAAGCGACTAGTGACAAGCATCAGCGCTACTGCAGAGAGCGTGCTGTTCTAGAACAGTCTAGAAGGGTACAGCACAGTCAAGAACTTTCTAGAAAAAGAACTTTCCAGAAAAAGAACTTTCCAGAAAAGAACTTTCCAGAATAGAACTTTCCAGAAGCATCAAGATGGCTGACTTCTGGCAGAAAGGAGTTGAACTAAATCTAAAAGGCAAACAGCTGACGGAGTACGTCAAATCCCAGGAGAGAATACAAGAACGAGAATTAGAAGAGCAGCGTCGCCGTGAAGAAAGAGAATTAGAAGAGCAGCGTCGCCGAGAAGAAAGAGAAGAGCGGCGTCAAGAAAGAGAAGAGCAGCGGCAAGAAAGAGAAGCTGAGCGTCAATACCAGCTAGAGTTGGCGCGTATCCAAAACAATCAGCATGCGCCACCTGTTATCAATGACAACAAAGCTCCAAAATTGCCAGCGTTTGTCGACGGGAAGGACCAGATCGACAGTTATTTGGCGAGATTTGAAAGGTTTGCCAAAAGCTCTAACTGGCAACCTCAAGACTGGGCGATTCGACTAAGTGCACTTCTGACGGGGCAAGCACTCGACGTCTACACCAGATTGTCGGACGATGACGCTAAAGACTACGACGTCTTGAAAGAGGCCCTATTGCAGTGCTACAACTTTACAGAGAAGGGCTACCGTAAACGCTTCCGTGAATGCCGGCCTAAGTCAGACGAGACGCCAAAGCAGTTTGTGGAGCGCCTGTCGTCATATCTACACAAGTGGGTGGAGTTATCAGGCGAAAGGAAGTCTTACGACAGTCTCCATGACCTGATCGTGAAGGAACAATTTCTCAATGCCTGTCACAAGGACCTAGCGACCCACTTAGAAGAACAAAAGCTGCAGACGCTTAAAGATGTGACTGAGGCTGCTGAAAGATATCTCATCGCTCATGGGAAAACCCTGGGGCCACCCAGCGCGACGAAACATTTTCAGAAGACTGGAAACCATGTGAACCAGATCCAGGGGAGCCAGACGAACCAGAAACAGACGGACTCCACGCCACCTCCCAGGGAAGGGCATTCAAGAGGCTGTTTCACCTGCAACGCTACAGACCACAGAGCGGCTAACTGTCCTCAAAACAAAAGTAGCGGACAGCGGAGCAGTACGGACAATTCAGCGGCGGGCAACCGGCAGAGGCGGTTCTCCAATCAACGGCAAAACAGTAGATCTGACCATCAAGTGTGCGGCGGGAGCGTCATTCTTCCGAGTGAGACCAAGCGCACAGCTACTCCTACGGACGTGCAAGAGTGCATGACCGATGGCCAACTTCTCCTTGCCAACGGAAAATCCATCCCCGTCGTCGCCAGCGCGGCTGTGACCGTCCAGAACATGCCTGTTTCAAAGGGACGCGTCGGAAATCATGAAGTGACTGTTATAAGAGACTCTGGCTGCAGTGGGGTCATCGTCGGAGAAGATTTAATCGCCAAAGAACAGTTCACTGGCGATTCAAAATGGACACTTATGGCCGACAGCAAATGTGTGAGAGCGCCAGTTGCGAAGATTCATGTCAACACCCCTTTCTACGTAGGCGAAGTCAAAGCGGTTTGCCTGAAGAAGCCGCTATACGATTTGATGATCGGGAATATCGACGGCGCGAGGCGACCCGACGACCCCGATTCAGAATGGAGTCCTGCCTCAACCCAACGTGTCGAAGTTGCGGAGGAGGATCCGTTGCCGTTTCCCGATGGAGACCTTACAGAGTTGCTATGGGACAATGTGGTTACTCCGGCTCAGCCCTGCCGACCAGAGATCGTCGGTGCTGTCACCACCAGGGCCCAGGCCAAGAGAGACAAGACGACTACGCCACTGAAGGTCGCCGACAACTCCAAAGCTGCCATCGTGGACAGAGATAAGCTGATCCAGCTCCAGGAAGCTGACAGCACTTTAAACAAGTACAGGAACCGCCAAGACCACGTGACCAAGGGCAGTGGCACGGTCTATTTCGAGGTGAAGGCCAAGATCCTGTACAGAATCTTCCAGCATCCGAGGGTCAACGGAGGTAAACCACTACGTCAAGTCTTGGTACCGTTACCCCTAAGGCGCCAGGTGATGGAAGTAGCGCATGACTCAATCATGGGAGGTCACCTGGGTATCAAGAAGACGTCGGATAGAATCCAGGCGGTGTTCTACTGGCCAGGACTTCATGCGGACGTCAGCCGTTTCTGCCGATCATGTGACATTTGCCAGAAGACCATACCTCGAGGAAGGGTCCCGAAAGTGCCTATGCAGAGGATGCCTCTGCTCGACCGACCTTTCAAGAGGGTGGCCTTAGACTTAATCGGCGAAATAAGACCTCCGAGTGAAGAAGGTCATCGGTGGGTACTGACTTTAGTGGACTATGCGACCCGGTACCCAGAAGCAGTGCCTCTGAAGAAGATTGACACTGAAACTGTGGCAGAGGCGCTGGTGGACATGTTCAGTAGACTTGGAGTGCCTGAAGAAATTCTGACAGACCTCGGGACACAGTTCGTCTCTGACTGTATGAAGGAGGTCAACAGACTGCTGAGCATCCGGCATTTGACTACGACACCCTACCATCCAATGTGCAACGGGCTTGTCGAAAAGTTCAATGCTACGCTGAAGTCCACCCTGAAGAAACTGTGCAGCGAGCAGCCCAGACAATGGCATCGCTACATCAACGCCCTACTTTTCGCCTACAGAGAAGTACCGCAGGAGTCCACCGGCTTTTCTCCGTTCGAGCTGCTGTACGGAAGAACCATCAGAGGGCCGATGCACATCCTGAAAGAACTGTGGACGAAAGAAGTAGAGACCCCAGAGGTGAAGAACAGCTACCAGTACGTGTTTGAGCTACGGGAGAAGCTGGAGCAGACTCTCGAGATAGCCAGAGAAAACCTGAAGAAGTCCCAGGACTGTGGAAAGCACTACTATGACCGTAGGGCTGTGAACAGGAAGTTCAAACCTGGCAACAAAGTGCTGGTGCTGCTACCTACCGATCACAATAAGTTGCTGATGCAGTGGAAAGGCCCGTACGAAGTGGAGACCGTGGTGGGAATCAACGACTACAAGGTGAAGGTCGGCCAGCATTCCAAGATATACCACGCCAACCTCCTTAAGCTGTACGTGGAAAGGCCATCAGAGATTGTGCATGCAGCGACAGCAGCTGAGATCGACAACAGCTTTGACAGCGAAGAACTGTTGGAACTGGGAGACTTCCACAGCAAAGAAGGCATCGATGATGTTAAGCTAGGACCAAGCTTGACGGAAGGTCAAAAGATGGAGCTCAAGGACCTTATGGGCGAGTTTCCCCACAACTTCAGCGATGTCCCTGGCTCTACAACTTTGGTCGAACACGAAGTCCACCTCACTTCGAATATCCCTGTTCGATCCAAGCCCTTCCCGATCCCTTTCAAGGCCCGTGAATCCTTGAAGAAAGACATCGATGAGATGCTGAAGATGGGCATCATCAGGGAGTCCAGTTCCCCCTACGCGTCCCCTGTCGTGGTCGTGAAGAAGAAGGACGGGAGCAACAGAGTAGTACTATGCATCGACTACAGGAAGGTTAATAAGATCACCGTCTTCGACCCTGAGCCGATGCCTACCGCAGAAGACCTCTTCCGCCAACTATCGGGGAGTAGAATCTTCTCAAAGATTGACCTCAGCAAGAGTTATTGGCAAGTCCCCGTGCGTCAACAGGACATACCAAAGACTGCTTTTATAACCCCTGATGGGACGTACGAGTGCCTAAGGATGCCCTTTGGCATGGTCAACAGCGGAGCTACCCTGAAGAGAGGAATGAGGAAGATGCTCAAAGGGATGGACAACGTCGTGTGTTACTGGGACGACCTGCTAGTCCACACCCGCACCTGGGAAGAGCATCTGCAGACCTTGAGGGAGCTGTTTCACCGTCTAACAGAAGCTAACCTGACCGTGAGACCCAGTAAGTGCATTCTGGGGACTGACAACGTCGACTTTATCGGCCATTCGCTGAAAGAAGGACAAAAGGGGCTTCTGCTAGAAAACGTCACCAAAATTCTGAACGCTCCACGTCCCCAAACAAAGAAGCAAGTACGATCTTTCCTGGGATTGGCTGGGTATTATAGGGAGTTCGTACCGAACTACTCAGCCATCACAGCACCTTTGTCGGACCTGGTGCGGAAAGGCTGTCCAAACCAAGTGCAGTGGGGACCGTCTCAGGAGAGGGCATACCAGACTGTGCGCGACCTCCTTTCGAAGGATCCGGTGCTACGACTGCCCGATACTTCCAAGGAATTCGTCTTAAGGACAGACGCAGCGGACGAAGGCATCGGCGCCATACTGATGCAAGAGCACGAAGGGAAACTATTTCCGGTCAGTTACGCCAGCAAGAAGCTGTCCAGGGCTGAGAAAAATTACTCGACCATGGAGAAAGAGTGCCTTGCCATCATATGGGGAATCCGGAAGTTCGAACTGTACCTTCAAGGAGTGAAGTTCGTGCTACAGACTGATCACAAGCCGCTAACTTACTTGAACTCTGCCAAGTTTGTGAACAGTCGCATCATGAGATGGGTTTTATACTTGCAGAACTTTAACATGCGAGTAGAATCTATCAAAGGATCAGACAATGTTGGTGCGGACTTCCTCAGCAGAGTGTGTGAGTAAAAAAACATTGACCGTGTAGATAAACTGTGAACATTGACAATATCCAGGCAGATTTGAAGATGAAAACCATTGACTCTATGTGAATGAGCTGAGAACACTGACAGTGTTCAGACAGTCTGAAATAAGTTTTAATTCTGAACTTTGTTTGTGCATTACGTTTCAACGTTGTTGAAAGACATTGGGTAAATTTCTTCTTGAGTGGGGGGTTATGTTACGTTGAAACGCGAACGAAAGTATGTCGGAAAAGCGCACGATAGATCTAATCGTTTCCTTTTGCAAAGTATTCAATAATGGAGTTTATTTACCTTTGATTTGAGTTTGCATTGTTGTTAGGAGAGGCTTTGTATAACGTTGATGATTTGCGTTAGTCGATATTACTGGAGAATTTTCTGGATCTGCGTGTTTACTCTCGATAGAAATTTCCCGATACATGTCGAAGCAAGAGGACGTTCCGGAAGGAGAAATAATAATGTATGACGTAAGTCTGTGATGACGATCTTTTATTCGATTGGTGGTAGTGCGTCATTTCTACTGTATTCGAAATTGTTCGGGAAGAGAGAGAGTTTATAAAATTATGTGCCGCGCTGTTTTGTCAAGTTGTTGCTGTTGAAAGTTGTTGAGTTGAGTTGAGAATTGTATGCAGTTGTTGATGTGTGCTGAATAAAAAGTGGAAAACTTCATACGTCAACTTTGTGACTTGTATGCTGAGTGAGCAGGCTGCGTGGATAAACGAATCTGAGTTACACAACTATCAGGAATTCAAGCATCGGGGCTGAATCAGATACTGATAGAAAAACACTAACATCAAACCGAGTGTAACATACTACCTTGATACCTTCCGTACCCCCCTTGTAACCTACCTGTACCCTCCTTGATACTTCCCCGTTGATCGTTTCGCAGGTATGGATGAAAGGAATCGACCATCACCATATCCCCTTATATTATACCCGTATCCCCGTTATTCCTACCCATGACCTTTAAACCTACCCGTAGCCCCCTTTTACCTACACGTACCACCCCATCCCGATCCTTGAAAATAATAATAATAATAATAATAATAAAAATAATAATAATAATAATAATAATAATATTGAATATAGAATAATACAAATAGAAATCATAAAAAACACCAAGGTTTTAAAATAAAATTTGATATAAGATATAATAATAATAATAATAATAATAATAATAATAATAATAATAATAATAATAATAATAATTATTATTATTATTATTATTATTATTATTATTATTAGTTTATAAATAATAAAAATAATGATGATAATAATAATAATAATAATAATAATAATAATAATAATAATAATAATAATAATAATAAATAAGTTAAAAGTAAAAAGCCTAAATTAAAAAGAAAATCTATCCATATTGTAGTGTAAAAAACCAACATAAAAAATATGGTCCGCGGGAGATTTGAACTTGGGTCGCCTGCACGGTAGGCGAATGTCTTACTAAGTGAGTTTAGTTTAAGTTTTATAGATTAACGTCCCCGGACACATAAGCGAATAGGGGACGAATTAACAACTAAGTGAGCTTACCAAGGCTTCGTATAAATACCATCAATTTTTTGGTCTATATGGAAAAACATGCTGAAGCCTCGATTCGATTTTTAATTAATCAAATTTAATTAGTTAAACACAAAATTTTGTAAGATTGGTGACATGAGTGCAAAAATGTTTTGAATGAAAATAAAACAAAATTTGCGGTATTATGGAACGGCACGTTCTTGACACGGGTTGAATCGAAACCGCGCACGGAATGAGGCTATTGCAGGTTGTGGACATTTCGTTTATTTTTTTATCTCAGAAACGGTTAAACGTTCGGTAAGGAAATGTCGGCTA
>CM072519.1:36872451-36884951 GCA_036898135.1 Oncomelania hupensis | reverse complement strand
CACCTCACTTCTGTATCTATACACTCGCACTTAAATACTTTTCATCCTTTCTACCACTCAACTCGTTGACTCACACAAACATCCATGCACACACATGCTTCCACGTGCACCCACCCCTCCATTCATGTCTGCATACACCTTGCACTAACGACAGCAACAATAGAATAGAATATATTAGGTTCCTGGAATAACTAGGTGCGACAAAGTACTAATGACTTCAGCAAAACTATCTTTTTAAAATTACAATACTGAGTACTGGTGAGAACCTGATGAAGGTGATGATGGTGATTTAATAATAATATTAATAAACATAATAAAAAATAATTGTAATCATAAGAGTAATTATAAAAATAATAATAATAACAATACAACTACTTAAACTAATACAACAGCAGCAGCAACAAGACTAATAATATATGGTAACAATGATAATCCGAAAAGGCATGCGCACAGCAAAGGAGAACTGGATAGAAGATCAATGCCAGGAAATAGAGAACAACAGCAAGAAGGCCTACCAGTCTGTAAAGCGGCTGACAAGTGTCAAACAGCCCAAAGTCTCCACGATCCAAAGCAAGTCTGGCATATGCCTAACAGAAGAACAAGAAGTCTTGGACAGATGGACAGAGTACTGCTCTGACCTTTACAACTATTCACCAAATGGAGACCCATCAGTTCTAGCATGTCCCGAGAACAGAGAAGAAGAAGAAATCCTCCCAATTCTCCGGGAAGAAGTTGAGGCAGCAGTGCAATCGCTAAAGAAAGGAAAGTCAGCGGGAGTGGACAACATACCCGCGGAACTGCTACAAGCAGGAGGAGAAGCGATGATTGATGTCCTCACCATTATCTGTAACAAGATCTGGCAGAGTGGGGAGTGGCCTATACCATGGACCCAGTCGCTTGTCATCACTCTTCCCAAAAAATGTAACCTTCAGGAGTGTGAAAATTACCGCACCATCAGCCTCATCAGCCATCCCAGCAAGGTCCTCCTGAAAATAATACTCAACAGGTTGAAACCCCAAGCTGAACAAATCATAGCTGAAGAACAAGCAGGATTCAGGGCAGGGCGAAGTACCACTAAACAGATTTTCAACCTCAGAATAATCTGTGAGAAATACCTACAGCACCAACAACATCTATATTATGTGCTCATAGACTTCAAGAAGGCGTTTGACCGAGTCTGGCATGCAGCTCTATGGGCAACAATGAAAGTGTACAACATCAGCCCTAAAATTATTGAAGTCATCAAAAGCCTGTATGACAAGGCTACCAGTGCAGTCCTCCACAACAGCGCCATCGGGAACTGGTTCAGAACAACTATCGGTGTGCGTCAAGGATGCATACTCTCTCCAACACTCTTCAACATCTTCCTAGAGCGCATCATGTCAGATGCTCTTGCAGATCATGAAGGCACAGTCAGCATAGGGGGTAGAGCAATCTCCAATCTTTGTTTTGCGGATAACATTGATGGATTGTCTGGAGAGGAATAAGAACTTGAACAGCTGGTACAGAGGCTTGACACCACCTCCAGAGCTTATGGAATGGAAATAAGTGCAGAGAAGACCAAAATGATGACCAACAACACCAATGGCATCAACACGAACATCAAAGTCCAAGCCCAATCCATCAACACAGTGCAAAGCTTCAAATATTTAGGAGCCATTGTATCAGACAATGGGTCCCGACAGGAAGTACTCTCCAGGATCACACAAACAACTGCTTCCCTGACAAGGTTGAAGCCCATTGGGAAAGACAGGACCATCAATCTACATTCCAAAGTAAAACTGCTGCGCTCCCTTGTCATCTCCATCTTCCTATATGCTTGCGAAGCATGGACCCTCACAGCAGATCTCCAACGAAGAATACAAAGCATGGAGATGAGGTGCTACAGAAGACTTCTGGGCATTTCCTATACCCAACACATCACCAACGATGAAGTCCGACAGACCATCACACAAGCCATTGGGCAACACGATGACCTGCTCACAGTGGTGAAGAAACGGAAACTCCGATGGTATGGCCACGTCACCAGATTATCAGCCCTTGCAAAGACTATTCTGCAAGGCACGGTGCAAGGAGGTAGAAGAAGAGGGAGACCGAAAACGAGGTGGGAGGACAACAATCGAGAATGGACTGGTTTGACACTGAGCGAAGCCATCAGGGCTGCTGAGGACAGAGATAGATGGAGTATGCTGGTTAAACGATCATCTGTGGTGCCCCTACGACCTCCGGGTTACGGGACAGGATAGGATAGGACAGGATAGGAACAATGATAACACTAATAATAACAATACTACTAAAATTAATAATAATAACAACAAAAATGATACAAAACCAAGCTTCGTGATGATCTAGGTGAACAAAATTAGCTGTTCGTGGGTTTAATATCCATGATAGTTATTGTCAACAAAACTACATAGTTGGAAGTAATAATAATAATAAAAACAAGAAGGATACAAAACCAAGCTTCCATGATAGTTATTATTAACAATAAGCATCAGAAATGCCAAACAAATCAGCAACGACCTGTACAGGCAGATTCAACCTCAGTTGAGTGAGGACAATTAACACTTCTTGAAATTAGCTTGTGATTGATCTGGCCCACTAGTAATATGAGGCATGAGGAATGACACCGGAGCAGCAAGAGTCAAAAAAGATGGTAGGCCTGTGTAATATTTAACCTTCTCATCATCTCTAGACCCATCTTCTTTTAAAAAAAAGTCATCTGACATCGTGCTGGCATTCAGTTTCATACGAAGAGTGAGGTTTTCTGTTCTTAGGGTCTGAAGCTCAGACTCCATGGCTTCAAGGTAGGAAATGGTAATATCGGTCTGGACTTCCTGCTCCACAGTTCGTTTAAAATCAGTAGCTTCTTCACCCAGTTCTAAATCAGTGTCCCCTCCAAGATCACCCATAGATGTGTCACTGTCTGTGGTGTTCTCACCTACCCCAGCATGATCTGCACAAATAAGAACCATAACATACACATAACTATTTGTTTACTTCAAGCACATTCTATGTTTAGGTGATCATACTGCCTTGAAATATTTCACTTTTGTTTTTTACTCAAAATTATGAGTAAATGCCTATTTTGGGCAATCAGTGTTCCTCCCATCTATAAGACAAGATGTGGCTTTTTTTAAAAATTAACCAAAATGAAAACTGAAGACAGTTTATTTAACTGTAGTTTAATACTGATGAATTGAGATTCATAATGATGAAGTGGTGGGAACGGGTTGTGGTGAGAGAAAAAAAATTAACACTGGATCTGGGGGATTGCTTCCCTGGAAAACTGCATTCCTGTGCACTTACTAACAACTGCATTACCTTCAAAAAGCATAATTTCATGGACTACATCAAATATATAAATACAAAGGCGATGACATTATACATGCCAATGTTAGATTTACAAACATTAAAAATTGCACTTTAGAAAGGCAGCATTGTTTCAAAAACACAATTTCTTTACACTTGAAGATAAACTATGAAATATTTCATAAAGTAAATATTCATTACATACTGTTGTGGGCATTTCCTTGTTTCTGTTGCTCTCTCTTCTGTTTCCTTTCAAACCGGTCCACATCAGTGGATGCACATTTAATGCTGTAGCCAAGGTGCAAAGTTGGGATCCAGTTGGGCGTATCATCTTGATAGAACTCCCTCCGCACGTTTTCCTGCCATCAAAATCAAGTCAAAATGTAATAACAACTACACTAAAATATTGACTTGCATGATAAACAAAACAAGCACTCTACTCGTCTCTAGTCTTTCCTCTGTGATTCTGGAAGAAAGGTAAACAATGTTTCTCCTCAGGTGTTTTGTGTGTTGTTTTTTTTTAATATTATTTTGTATTCAAGTAAACGTGAAATTTGAAAAAAAAAATACAGTCCCAGTCTTTATATTTAAATCACGAAGCCTAAACGCACATTCTATCTATGAAATTTTTAGAACAGAGCAAAATGTATCTAAAAACCCTCCAACACTCGACCTGCTCAAAAATGGCAGATTTCACTACTGCCAGGTTGTCGGTGAAAGTGGGCAGCTGCAACTTCGCAATGGCCTAAGACCAATAACAAAATGCATGTGAACCATTGAACAATTATTAAAAATGCTTACCTTTCACAAAGTGGCGTGAACACACACGGGTCCAGGGTTTCACTGTTTTGTCTGTGATCTTCTTTCGATTGATTTGGGCGATCCAAAGCCTTCTCCTCCTAGCTGTCAGCTCGCGTATGTTGGAGCCTCTATTGAATATAATCGTCGGAATTCTATGGTAAGAGATCCCAAGATCTCTAGTACTTCGCTTCGAACAATGTTTGACACAACAATCGTTCGTCATGTTGAGAAAATGACGTCAATCGGGATAGGTCCAGTCTATTCTCTCTCTTTCTCTCTTTGTCCGGAGAACAGTTATTCGGGGTGGGGACATTCCAAGCAGTATAACACCCGTTCTGCTTGACTTATTTACACACTTTTGGTTGCAAACAACGCACCGTTGAAATACCTACCTACAATGTTTGTATATTTGCTAAAAGTTTTCACACAGTTTTGCGATTGATTGATTTTGACTGCCACCGATTGTCTTGGCTACCTAAGCTAAAATACGGTTAATACATTTATTATAATACTTCGCCACCAAGCCCATAGATCATTACAATAATTCAAAATAGTATCGAATTTAAGTTTTTTGAGTACATGGTGTCAAAGTTTTAACTTTTTGTAAAAGTGTTGACCAAAATAAGCGCGGTGGTGCTTTTCCAAACTGGACATGGTGACCTAAATCGGATATAAAAACCCCAAATCCACATTTCTCCCGCCACGATGAACAAAGTTAAGTTTTTAATGATGGTCAAGCCGAATGTAACTAGCTCATATGCACATGGCATTCTACTTAATTGAATTAAGGACGCTGTCACTGACTTTCTTAGGTAGCCATTTTCGGCTTATGCCACGGGTTTTTACAATGTTCCAGAAAATCACTATAAAACTAAAATTACTGATTGGATTTTCAAAATTTTTCTTTCACCACTTTAGTAACATTCCAGGCAATGTTTGTGCCAAGTTTGGTTACATTTGGTTAACGTTTAGATATTTATTTTTCATTTCAATCGTTAAAACGAGTTCACGCAACTTGGTGTTGAAATCTGGACATATGGGCAGTGTGAGGAAGTAATACGCTTGACTCTGTTTTTTTAAAACCACCAAAAACACGTGGTGTTTCAATTCTAAATTTTATATAAAATATATTTCTTGATATTTCTTAACCAAACAAACACCACCTAAGTTTTTACATCAAAATAAATAAATTTCATTAAATAGAACACGTAAATAGTTTTAGGTAGCCACTTTTTGGACAGCTCCCATTGGTATAAAAAAGTAATAATAACTGTTCCATTGAATTTTTCAGAAACCTACAGCCATATAATTTACAATGAAACACTCAGAATCTTAATTGAAAAACTAGAAAGTACTCGGGGTGGAACCATTTTGATTAGGTAGCCAACGTCACGCCAGCAGGTAGTGGTGGTGGTGTGTGTGTTTGTTTGTTTGTGCATTTGTGTGCGAAACTTGCTCAACGTAATATCCACTGTGTAGACATTCTATCCTATCCTATCCCGTAACTCGGAGGTCGTAGGGGCACCACAGATTTTCATCTAACCAGCGTACTCCATCTTTCTCTGTCCTCAGCAACCCTGATTGTTTCGCTCAGTGTCAAACCAGTCCATTCTCGAATGTTGTCCTCCCACCTCTTTTTCGGTCTCCCTCTTCTTCTACCTCCTTGCACTGTGCTTTGCAGGTTGGTCTTTGCAAGACCTGATGATCTGGTGACGTGGCCATACCGGTACATCGGAGTTTCCGTTTTTTCACCACTGTGAGCAGGTCATCGTGTTGTCCAATGGCTTGTGTGATGGTCTGTCGGACATCGTCGTTGGTGATGTGCTGGGTATAGGAAATGCCCAGAAGTCTTTTGTAGCACTTCATCTCCATGCTTTGTATTCTTCGTTGGAGATCTGCTGTGATAAGAGTCCAGATTTATACAGCACTATAGCTTCTCGCCTTGTTTAGTCAGCTGTAACCTTAGTAAAGTAATGTTGCTCTGCAGCAGACGACAGAAGTCTACTGTGGGCTACACATTTGTATGCTGACGCTAGCTCAGTAGGTAATGACCTCATCCAGCTTACGTATAGGCAGTAGTCCCGCCTACCCCCGGTAAATGGAGCCTCTTGTAGTTTCAGTTTTCCCGGGCTTCCTGCTGACCAGAGGGGTAGAGAGTCATTCTGCGTTCGAATTGCCTAGAGTAAAGCGCTCGGCTCTACTAGATCTCTCTACTTGAAGACTAAAAGCAGGAACTGGTGGAACTGACATTGTCAAAAAGGTAAATGAACTATCTTTTGTTTCATTACGATGTATTGATATTATTGTTGAATTATGTTTGTGAAATTTGCCATGTTTAGAATTGGATTGTTAGTCAAACGTTGCGTGACCACGTGGCGAACCCGACCGGTTCGACGCCATGACGTAGTCCCTATGGACCCACTGTTGATTAGTTTATATGTATTCCTGCAGACCAGTGGCTGCACCGGAGAATGTGTATAATATTAATTATTTCTCTATGTGTATAGTTAGCCATGATTTATATTTATATATGTGTAGGAAATTAGAGTGGAGATTCCAGTGGACCACGGACTTAGCAGAATGTTCGTCGCTTATACATACATATATATATATATATATATATATATATATATATATATATATATATATATATATATATATATATATATATATATATATAAGTGTATATATATATATATATATATATATATATATATATATATATATATATATATATATATATATATATATATATAGATATATAGATAGATATATAGATAGATAGATAGATAGATATGTGGAGCTAATCACTGAGGGCTATTTCTGCCTTCAGTGAGACGCTCTGCACACACCTAGTATAAACGGTTTTGCAGATTTTCGTCTCATATGTTACAGACGAGCAGGCATCGTGGGCCCAATCAGAAGAAAGACAAGTAAAAGTCTTCACTGATATTCGGCCTGTATTGGAGCCTCCCGCACTACGCGACGAGAGCCCACCAGTGAGTCTGTCAACAAGGAGAAGAATCCACAACAACACAGCTCATCAAAGAATCAACCACAACACAGCTCATCGAATCTATAGCTAAGTTACATTGGCACCAGTGCACCAAACCTGTTAGCAAAGGACATCACTAGTCCACCTTTCCAGAAGACTGACCCATTGGGCAGAATGCACTAGTAGCCCAATGAAGAAACAGTAGCTGCATAGAATTATCTAGAAGCGAACCATTCAAATTGACATTTGAACTTTTAAGTTAGTATCGTGATTAGCACATCTTGTATAGAGTAGAAGAAATAAATGTGTGATATTTACTGTTAACAAGTGGCTGGACTACCTATGTTTCATAGCCATGTGAGAGCTAGTGTGACAGTGATCGTTTACCATTTTTCTTTCTATCTCTGTAAACCCAACCTAAACACAGACCGAGCTAAACTTATAAATGTATTAAGTTGAGTCACAGGGAGATTTACTAGCGATCCCCATCGACGAAGGACGAGTGGGTAGTAGCAATCCATTGTGCAGAGCCCAGCAATAATAGACCCACCGTCACATCTGCTGTGAGGGTCCATGTTTCGCAAGCATATAGGAAGATGGAGATGACAAGGGAGCGCAGCAGCCTTACCTTGGAAGGTAGACTGATGGTCCTGTCTTTCCAAATGGCTTCAACCTCGCCAGGGCAGCAGTTTGTGTGGACATAGAACTGATAAAAGACTTAGTGCACAAAAAAATTACTCGATTTGCGCCGAACAACAGAACTTTACGCGCAATCAGAACATTACATTACATTACATTATTATTGCTTTAGGTTCAGCGGACTCTTCCGAGCCAAGTCAGGACCGGACAACCCCCGATCCGCATAAAAGATATGCTGAAACAACCCTCGTGGTAAAACTGAAAGCTCTCCACCAGCCAGTCACTTTACAATAAAGACATCCCACGCAGGGGACGCTGAGGCTGTACTCTAATTTATGGAACCCCCGTTTATAAAAACAAAATAGAATACAAACATCATTATAAATTATCAACAAAACACATACATATAAAATGCCTACATTGCTAAATAATAACATCATAGGAAGCCCTAGTGACCACCTGGCAGAAAGCATCCAATATTCCCAAGCTGATCCAACAGACCTCATACACAAATAAGGAGTCTTGTCCCGGAATAATTTTCAAGAAAAAAGGTAGATGACTGGTCTAGCGAGGAAGAAGATAGAATAGCAGATTGATAGAACAGAGCAGGAATGAGAAAGAGCAAATGAGAAAGACAGCGACAGTGGGAATTTAAAGCACTAAATTTCCAGAAAGTGGGGATACTATTTATACTGAAACCCCGGCACCCCAACGGGGGAGCGCAATCAGAAAGAAGACGGAAGATTCATTATATTCTTATGACAACCACACACACACACACACACACACACACACACACACACACACACACACACACACACACACACACACGCACGCACACACACACACACACACACACACATACACAAATGATTCCATTTGTAAAATGTCTCACATTTAGTATATTGCCTTGAAAATGAAAATCAATGAACGCAACTCTCTCAGAATACTGAACGCGTACATTTGGGTTAAAAGTAGGCTATATCAAGTCATGCAGCTAGCTCAAACTACCAATTTGCATGTTAAAATAACGCTGTTCTCGGCATAGCTCTCTACTTGCTAAATACCAATTTGAAGTTTTTAGCTCCAAAGTTCACCGCCTGACATTTTCGATGCATCAATCTGTACAGATTTTATGCTAATCGGATAGGCTGGGTGTCTCTCTGTCTTCTCCTCTTCTCTTCCTTCTTCTCTTTCTCCTCCTCCTCCTCCTTCTTCGTATTCTGCTTCATTAATAGGGAACAATCAAACACGCAACAAGACTCGAAAGGAGCAGTGACAAAAAAGGTATAATCTTAACAAAACACACACTCCCTCTTCCCCTAATCACCACTCATCCTTACCGTCCCTCTGGGGAAAAGTGAAATGGAGTGGTGGGTTGGTGAAATGCAAATGTGAGTGTCTTGAAAATAACCTTAGTTTGTAACCCCGATTTGGAGAGGGGGGGGGGGGTTGTTGAAGTGTCCCTCACAGACATTACTACATGTACGCTGTGATTAGTATTATAGGACATTTTTTACGACAGTATAAATCTGTTAACTATAATACGACGGTCAAGAACTACAATCGGCGTACATGCACAGCAATGTATAGGCCCTACTCAGACTACTGAGTCGCAGCATTGAAATTCACATCAGAACAGAAATTATTCTTTTAAAAAGCACTGGCTAATTCCAAGAGAAACAGCGTATGTACATGTGCTTTAAGTCAAGATCGAACCCACCATCGCCAACGTTTCACGTACATAAGGTTTGCACTAAAGTACCAGTCATGGGAGCAAAGAGGCAGAAGAAGAGGGAGACAGAAAAAGAGGTGGGAGGACAACATTCGAAAATGGACTGGCTTGACACTGAGCGAAGACACGAGGGTTGCTGAGGACAGAGAAAAATGGAGTACGCTGGTTAAACGATCATCTGTGGTGCCCCAACGACCTTCGAGTTACGGGAATAGGATAGGATAGGATACCACTCATGGGCACTGCCACCCGTTGGCTAGAGAAGAATCAACAAATGACAACGATTCTCCTCCTGCCCCACCCCATCCCAACCTACACCATACCCTACCACCCACCCGCACCCCCATCCCCAACCCTTCCTCCTTCCCTGATCTCCATTTCTGCCTGCCCTGGATACTCACTGTAAGTTAACGATAGTTTCCTTTCATGTGGCATTTTAAAGGTTTCCTCTTGCAGTAACGTAAAAACAACAATTCGTTGTCCAGGTAAATGGGCGACCGCAATAATGGAAGAATGCATCCATGCCATCTTTTAGAATTTCCTAGAGTGAAGTTAAAAGGCGAGGAACAGGACAGGCTTTCAACATTGCTTTTTTTTCTCATCTTCTTTCGTCGTTTTGCATAGCATTTAAATACTTTTTTTAAATGTACAGAGCGGAATTCCGAGAAATAACAGAAGGTACATTTTGTTTATGTGTGGTTTTTCTTGGGTTCTTTCCCTCTCTTCGGGTATATCGTTTTCTGTCTATGACTTTGTAAATAAATTTAGGCTCTCCACAACAAAACTGTAATGTAAACAAAAATAAAGAGAAACCTTAAAACTAACCCCCAAAAAATAGTAAAGACAAAAAAGAAGAGAGAATACACACAATACGGGAACAAATTGTTTGTATGTACTCCTCTCATCCACCCACCTTCCACCCCTCTCCTCCAAATGTCCATACTGATAAGTACTTTTTGTTACCCGGACTTCAGTTAGTGTTCGTTTATTTGATTATTTTCATCTTTCTTCAACTCTCTTGTTATACCTTGTTTTCGTTCAACTAAAACAATAAATAAATAAAAATAAAAGTTATTAAAAAAAATATTAATCTGGGTTCTCAGCAAACAGAACTTAAAAAAATAAAAATAAAAACCGCCGCAGTGTACAAACGCAATACAAATAGAAGCATTTACAAACTTCCTGGTCCCCCCAAAATATATTTTAAACTCTTGTTCTCTTTCGTTCTTTAATCTCTTGAGATAATATTTTGTGGCAAACATTAAAAAATAAATATAGGTTTTTCAGCAAACAAAGATGTTTAAAAAAAATTAAAGTAATATCCGTACGTGCTGGGAAAAAAAAAGTTTGTTTGCCTTCTTTTTATGCGTTTCCGTTCCCAACCCAACCTCCCATTTTTCCCTCTGCACTTTCCCAGCCATCTTTTTATACAACACGCTTTTTTTTAAAAACATTGGACCCGGTACATCTAGACTATTTTGGCAACAAAGGATTCTGGATATAGATTTATGTCCAGTGATAAACCCACGACAGATAAAAGCATTTCGCTGCAGAACTTTAATTTATGTTTGTGTGCTTTATTTGTCCCTACCTCCTTTCCTCTGTTGTGACAGAGCTTATGCACTGATTGATTTCTAGCATTCGTTACATACATCTAGACCAGGTCCTAGATTCTCTACAACCCGAACTGTAAAAAAAATAACCTACAGCCCCCCCTCCCCCTCCCCCCCACACAAAAAAAATGAAAAAGGAGCATGTAGATTTTGTTTCTGCGGGCGGTCTTTTCTTTTCTTTTCTTTTTCTATCCCTTGTTCTTTTAATTTCTTGCGGTGCATGTTCTTCTAAAACTGTGCAAGAAATCTAGACTTTGCGACAAACAATTAAAAAAAATAAAAACTACCCTCAAGGTAGACACAAACCGACACCGTAATCGGTACTGGAATTTAATTTCTGTTTGTTTCGTGTGCTTTTTAATGTTTGTTTGTTTCCCTTGCACTTTTTCCTTAGTGGTGCATAGTATTCTTTCACACAATTTGTAAATGAAATTAGAGTCTCAATAAACAGAACTGTAAAAATAAATAAATAAACGAATAAATAAATTTAAAAAAAAAACACGTCAGCTGCAAGCGCAATACATATTGGAGCAATGTGCTATTGGAACTTTGATTTGTTTGCCCTATGTGTGTGCAAGTCAAGCCTGTGGGAAAAAACAACTCATCCGTAAAAGTAGGAACAGGAGGAAATACAGAAAAGCACAATTCGCTGTTCGAAACTGTAAATTTCAACCAAATGGAAGGAAACGTAAAATGCAGATATAAACGTAAATTACTTTTTTTCTGTCTACAAATGGCGCAAACTCGGAAGGGGGGTGTGTGTGAGAGAGAGAGAGAGAGAGCGAGAGCGAGAGCGAGAGAGAGAGAGAGAGAGAGAGAGAGAGAGAGAGAGAGAGAGAGAGAGAGAGAGAGAGAGAGAGAGGACAAGCCCAGCTGGTAATGTTCTCGCTTGAAATGCCAGTGAACCAGGTTTGATAATCGTCATAGGCAAGAGTTTTCTCACAAGACTAGAGTCGACTTTTTTATTATCTATATTTGTTTACATGTATTGTCCTTTTCCCTGGGGAATGCATAGTCGCAGCCTGCGGCGCGCCCAAACCCAACCTACCTAATATTAGTTGTGTTTTTAAATTTTGCTGAGGGAGCAAGCCGGAGTACCTGGAGATAATCCACGAGACGTTGCTAGAGTCGAAAGAAAAAATAATATTCGGAGAAACACAACGCCTAGAGGCGGGGTCGATCCCACACCTTTCAAGCGCCATTGATGACGATGACGATGACGATGATGATGATGATGATGATGATGATGATGATGATGATGATGATGATGATGATGATAATTTTAGGGCTGATGTTATACACTCTCATGCTTGCCCACAGAGCTGCATGCCAGACTCGGTCAAACGCTTTCTTGAAGTCTACAAACACATGATATAGATGGTGTTGTTGCTGTAGGTATTTCTCG
>CM072519.1:36789951-36869951 GCA_036898135.1 Oncomelania hupensis | reverse complement strand
CGGTATTACCGCGGTATTTTTAGGTCGTATCGGTATTTCGTACCGGTATACCGCGATTTTAAGTGTTACAATCAAATTGGATAAGGCATTGACCGACGCAAAAAAAATTGTCATACACTTCAAAACAGTTTCAAAGAATCATATTTCCATAGAAACTGAAGCTTTATTTTTGCCTGAACGCCTTCAAAACAAATTATAATAAATCACTGTTTAGTACATCAGCAAACTTTAAACCACAAAATCAAAATAAAACAAAAACATTCAACGGGAAAGGTCTTTAAGAACTTTAAGAGTTCAGAAGGATTGGCGACTGGTACCATGCTCAAACACGTGGATAAGCTGCTGCCTTATAAGTTCTTCTTCAAGAACAGCTGCCCATCCACGTGTTTCGGCTGTAGGCTCGCTCTCTGGGCGGATAAGATGTCGCCCACTGTCGCGTTTTGTGTTGTCGAGATTTCCCAGTAAACCGGACCTTGGACACTGTCACAAAGGCCCCGTTTCCACTGCCTTTGAGCTTTTGCTTGTTTAGTTAGTTAGACTTAAAAGGTTACTGTTAGTCTCTAGCAGACGACAGAAGTGATCATGCGTAACACAGTTGCAGCTTGAGTCGAGCACAGTTAATGACATCATCGCAGCCTACGATGGTGTTTCGAATTTTACAGCCTCTCAGACTTCTTCAGCCAATCAGAACACAGCACCGTTAGGTAGAACCCCTTCTGACTGGGTAGGCCAAGGCTAGGTGGAAAGTCAGTTGAGTTTGAAACGCTGAGCAGTACACAGTACACTCTAGCAGAAATATATCTCCTGAGAAGATTAGACAGCAGTACTTGTTGAATATTCGAATTCAATCAAGTAGCCACTGCCTGACATTGTCAAACAGGTAAATAAACATACTTCTGTTTCATCGTGATTTATTTATATTATTGTTGAATTCTGTTTGTGGAATTTGCTATGCATAGAATTGAATTGTTAGTCCGACTTTGCGTGACCACGTGGAAGGATCCGACCCTTCTAGCTCACGATCCTCAGGAAAGTAGCCAACGACAATCCAGAAACGTGGGACACCTACGTGAATGCGGTGCTGTTCGCATACCGAGAAACGCCCCATGCAGTCACAGGTTACACCCCGTCAACATTGCTATTCGGCAGACCTCTAGCTGGACCGCTAGAAGCCCTACGCAGAAGTTGGACGGAAGCCAAGATAGACGACGCACCCAGAGGTGTTACCAAGTATGTGCATGTGGGAGTGGATAGGAATGTGGTGGGAGTAAAGGACAAGACGGATTTATTAACTAAGTGATTAACTAATTGATTCATTGACCGGAGTCGTATGTATCTAATACTATAGTTCAAAAATACTGAGACAAATGCCCTTTCTCCATTCAGAACAATTAGCAATTTTTATATCTAAGGTAGTTGTGGTGGATGAAGAGGTTGTATTTGTTGACTGTGCATGTGTAGTCGGTCTGTCAAATGAAGTTTTCTATATATTTATAGTGCATGTAGTATTTCCAGTGAAAGAACAGGAAGACACCAGTGTGTATGTAGATGTGAAAATGTAGTTGAAAATATAATGTGTAACTGTTGTAGAAATGTAATCTTCGTTGTTGCTGTTTTGTGATTTTATGCATAACTTTTATTTTTATTTGTTTTCAAAAAGTTTCTGTATTTGGTTAGATGAGATGTACTTTATGAATTCTCCTCTGTGGGATTTATTGACTTGACTAGACTCGATCGCAATGCTATCGTGTAATGAAGGAGGCTACAACGTCTTGATAAGTATCACAGTTACAGTGAACTTTAAAGAAATACTCTTACCACAGTAATTCTTTGGCATACTTTGTAAGGATAGGTAAAACATACTCAGAATTTAACAAAGTAGATATAAGGATTCAGCAAGGCTCAATTAAAGCTCCTATATTATTTTTTAAATATTGTTTTTTTTAAATGTTAAATATTTCTATATTTTTAATTTTAGATATTTTAATTTCTAATCTTCCAAAAACATAAACAAAACAAACTAATAAGTAATATTGTACAATATGTAAATGGTATTGCAAAATGGATTAATACATCATCGAGAAAACATACAAACAAAAGAACTATACAGTATATTCAAAAGTTATATTAAAATGAACTAAATTTACTTTGAAAGTACATGGAAAAAATGGATTGGAATTATCAAATGAAAAAACTTCCTGATGTTGTTTAACAATGGTAAGAATCCTAAGTATTTACCAAAATTAGAATTGGAAGGAACTGAATTGAAATATAAACAACATATGAAACTCTTTTGTTACTTCATTTAGCTATTTCACTGGTAAGATCTATATCGACATATGGACAAGCAGTTTATTTCGCTGCTTCCAAGACATACATTAGGAAACTTCAAAGTTTCGATTGTAGAGCAATAAAATTGGAACTCGGAGTTCCAGTTTGTACAAATACAATTAAAAGTTACAAGGAAGCAGGAATCTTATCATTAAATGAACATAGACAATTATCATGCTCCAAATATGTAATTCGAAGTTTATCAGTAAACAATTCAGTATCAGATGATTACGGATTGACTCTAAAGAATATTATAAACGATAATTCTGAAATCAAGAATTTTGTAAACTCAACAACGACTGAATATAACATTGATATATTGAATATTCCGATTCAGCCTTTAATACCCCAAATGCCATATTGGGAACATGTATCTGCTAACTTTGACATAGAATATTCTAATATTACTAAAGTTGCAAACAATAATGTTCTTGTAAGTGAAGTAAAAGAACACTTAGAACAATATTATCCAAATCATCTAAACAATATTTACAGATGGATCTGTACTTGAATAATCTAATAGTGGTGCAGGGTTTATTATACCAGCTTTGAAAGTAGAAAATTCGTATTATATTGAAAAAGGATTTTCTATATTTTCTTGTAAAATATATACAATTTTAAGAGCATTACAATATAGTCTTCAAACAGCCCTGGATTAACTTGCTAATTTGTGTCGGTTCAAAATCAGTTTTACAATCAATTCAAAACTGGAAAATACTACTAGACCAGATTTAATATTTGAAATTAAGCATATAATACATGAAATTATAAGCAGAGGTACAAATGTTAATTTTTGTTGGGTTCCCTCTCATTCTGGCTTGTACTAGAATAAACAGTCGGACAAACTTGAAAAAATTGGAGCTAAGAATACAAATTCGATATCAAATTGTAATATTACATTATCTAGCCATGAATTTGTTTCAGTAGTAGAAAGGCATTTTCAAAAATCAGTAAACAAACATAATATTTTATCTTGTAGTAGAAATTTTGCACAAATCAGAAATAAAATGCATTTGAATTCATGATGCAGAAACTACGTAAATGATTTTCATTGTATATGCGAGCAAACAATGTTGTTACAACATTTATTATTTGAATGTACAACATTATTACCATTTTACAAAGCAAATAATGTTTATATAATCATACACTTATTAAAAAAATGCTTACATTATCTTACATACTGACATAAAAAAAACAATTTTTGATTAAGTACATAAATATGTGTTTATGTTTATGCATGTGTGTTTGTGTGTATGTCTGTGCATATATATGTTTCTCAAAGTCTAATATCGTTTTATCAAAGAAAATCCTATCCTATCCTATCCTGTCCCATAACCCGAAGGTCGTAGGGGCACCACAGATGATCGTTTAACCAGCACACTCCATCTTTCCCTGTCCTCAGCAGCCCTCATGGCTTCGCTCAGTGTCAAACCAGTCCATTCTCGAATGTTGTCCTCCCACCTCTTTTTCGGTCTCCCCCTTCTTCTACCTCCTTGCACTGTGCCTTGCAGAATGGTCTTTGCAAGGCCTGATGATCTGGTGACGTGGCCATACCATCGGAGTTTCCGTTTCTTCACCACTGTGAGCAGGTCATCGTGTTGTCCAATGGCTTGTGTGATGGTCTGTCGGACTTCGTCGTTGGTGATGTGTTGGGTATAGGAAATGCACAGAAGTCTTCTGTAACACCTCATCTCCATGCTTTGTATTCTTCGTTGGAGATCTGCTGTGAGGGTCCATGCTTCGCAAGCATATAGGAAGATGGAGATGACCAGAGAGCGCAGCAGTCTTACTTTGGAATGTAAACTGATGGTTCTGTCTTTCCAAATGGGCTTCAACCTTGTCAGGGCAGCAGTTGTTTGTGCGATCCTGGAGAGGACTTCCTGTCGAGACCCATTGTCTGACACAATGGCTCCTAAATATTTGAAGCTGTGCACTGTGTTGAGGGATTGGCCTTGTACTTTGATGTCCGTGTTGATGCCATTGGTGTTGTTGGTCATCATTTTGGTCTTCTCTGCACTTATTTCCATTCCATAAGCTCTGGAGGTGGTGTCAAGCCTCTGTACAAGCTGTTCAAGTTCTTGTTCCTCTCCAGCCAATCCATCAATATCATCCGCAAAACGAAGATTGGAGATTGCTCTGCCCCCTATGCTGACTGTGCCTTAGTGATCTGCAAGAGCATCTGACATGATGCGCTCTAGGAAGATGTTGAAGAGTGTTGGAGAGAGTAGGCATCCTTGACGCACACCGATTGTTGTTCTGAACCAGTTCCCGATGACGCTGTTATGGAGGACTGCACTGGTAGCCTTGTCATACAGGCTTTTGATGACTTCTATAATTTTAGGGCTGATGTTGTACACTTTCATGGTTGCCCATAGAGCTGCATGCCAGACTCGGTCAAATGCCTTCTTGAAGTCTATGAACACATGATATAGATGTTGTTGGTGCTGTAGGTATTTCTCACAGATTATTCTGAGATTCTTACTTTTGATGAATAGTATATTCATATATATATATATATATATATATATATATATATATATATATATATATATATATATATATATATATATATATATATATATATATATATATATATATGTTCCTATATGTTCATTCACTCCTGAAAGGAGGTGAAAAGTATGTTACCGATGGACAAATTAGCAAGATCCGCACGAGAAACAACATCGTCATAGGAACCTGGAATGTCAGGACCCTAACTGCGGAAGGAAAATTAGAAGAACTGGCCCACGAGCTGGACCACTATCGATGGAACGTTCTAGGTATCAGCGAACTGCGCTGGAAAGGCCTAGGTGAAACAACGACTGACAAAGGCCACAAGCTCTATTTCAGCGGTAGAGATGACAGGCACGAACACGGCGTTGGATTCTTGGTCCACAAGAACATTCTAGCCACTGTCATGGGTTGCCGCCCAGTCTCCAGTAGACTCATTACCATCCGTCTGAGAGCAACCCCTTTCAACATTACCATCATCCAGGCCTATGCCCCAACATCAGACTATGAAGACAGCGAAGTGGAGGATTTTTATGAAAATATACAGGCGGTCCTTGACCAAGTGCCGAAGAAGGACATAGTCATAGTGCAAGGCGACTGGAATGCCAAGGTTGGCCAAGATGCGCACCACAACTGGGGAGACACATGTGGACCCCACTGCAACAACGAGACAAATGACAGGGGTCTGAGGCTATTGGAGTTTGCCAGATACAACAATCTGGTACTGGCAAACACGCTTGGTCTCCACAAAAAATCCAGGCGATGGACATGGCACAGTCCCGGCGGGGAACATCACAACCAGATCGACTACATCATGGTCAAGAAACGCTTCAGATCAAGCATCAACATTGGCAGGACACGCACATTTCCAGGAGCAGACATTGGAAGTGACCACGATCTCGTGATGATGTCTTTCCGGCTCCATTTGAAGAGAGTAAATACAGCAAAGTGCACTAGGCTGAAGTTCGACCTGGACAAACTGCAAGACCCGGAGGTGGCAAAAATATTTCAGGCCACAATTGGAGGGAAATTCGCACCACTGCTTATTTTGGGGGCAGGCGAAGTAGATGTCAACACCATGACCAATACCTTCAACTCAGCTGTAACAGATGCCGCCACTGAGATCTTTGGCAAGCACCGACCAAAGAAGAAGCCGTGGATCACACCTGAACTTTTGGATCTGTGTGATAAACGAAGAGAGTTAAAAAATAAAAAGAACACCTCACAGGGAGCTGATGTCTACCGAAAAATCAACAATGACATCCGAAAAGGCATGCGCACAGCAAAGGAGAACTGGATAGAAGATCAATGCCAGGAAATAGAGAACAATCTGAACAAGAACAACAGCAAGAAGGCCTACCAGACTGTGAAGCGGCTGACAAGTGTTAAACAGCCCAAAGTCTCCACTATCCAAAGCAAGTCTGGCATATGCCTTACAGAAGAACAAGAAGTCTTGGACAGATGGACAGAGTACTGCTCTGACATTTACAACCATACACCAAATGGAGACCCATCAGTTCTAGCATGTCCCGAGAGCAGAGAAGAAGAAGAAATCCTCCCAATTCTCAGGGAAGAAGTTGAGGCAGCAGTGCAATCGCTGAAGAAAGGGAAGTCAGCGGGAGTGGACAACATACCAGCGGAACTGCTACAAGCAGGAGGAGAAGCGATGACTGATGCTCTCACCATTATCTGTAACAAGATCTGGCAGAGTGGGGAATGGCCTACACCATGGACCCAGTCGCTTGTCATCACTCTTCCCAAAAAAGGTAACCTTCAGGAGTGTGAAAATTACCGCACCATCAGCCTCATCAGCCATCCCAGCAAGGTCCTCCTGAAAATAATACTCAACAGGTTGAAACCACAAGCTGAACAAATCATAGCTGAAGAACAAGCAGGATTCATGGCAGGGCGAAGTACCACTGAACAGATTTTCAACCTCAGAATAATCAAAGAAAATACTTTACATAAATAAATCTGATCTGATCTGATTTGTAAGGTGTAGTTGCAGACTTTTTTTTTTTTTTAGAACGTCTTTGCTGTTCTTTAGCGCATCACTTGGACATTGGGTATAAGTGATTAAACAGAAATTGCTAATAATTATCTTATCTTGATCGGAATGGCATGTACTTCATACTATTTTAACATACTTCGACGGCGGACAAAAGTCATTCTCCGCTCTGCACACTAGATAGCTTACCGTTGTGGTGGTCTGGTAGCACAGCTGATAGGATGCTGGTTTCCAATGCAGAAGGTCGCCAGTTCAATCCCCACATAAAACGAACTCACGTGACTTAGGTACAAGATTTTCAGGGCACCGAGGTTTTTCTCTGGGGACTTCGGTTGCATCCCATCGTTCTTCTTCTTTAGTTTGAACCCCTAAAGTAAGGCCAAAAGCAAAATTAGTGAGAGATCCTGGGGCAGCATCTGCACACTCGGGCCCCAAGCCTTACAAGACAAGGGATGGCCCGCGATAGCCAGACAAACGACGCCTTTTTTGGGTGCTCCTACTGTACAACACTGGGACACCACCTCTCCCGTCTATCCGCTTCCCACTCCAACCCCTTACCCATTAACCCACCCCCCTAGACTTTTATCACCCCCATCACCACAGGTACAGCCGTAGGTAATAATCTCTCTCCTATCCTATTCTATCCTATCCAATCCCGTAACTCGGAGGTCGTAGGGGCACCACAGATGATCGTTTAACCAGCGTACTCCTACTTTCTCTGTCCTCAGCAATCCTGATGGTTTCGCTCAGTGTCAAATCAGTCCATTCTTGAATGTAGACCTCCCACCTCTTTTTCTGTCTCCATCTTCTTCTACCTCTTTGCACTGTGCTTTGCAGGATGGTCTTTGACCTGGTGACATGGCCATACCATCGGAGTTTCCGTTTTTTGCACCACTGTGAGCAGGTCATCGTGTTGTCCAATGGCTTGTGTAATGGTCTGTCGGACTTCGTCGTTGGTGATGTGCTGGGCGTAGGAAATGCCCAGAAGTCCTCTGTAGCACCTCATCTCCATGCTTTGTATTCTTCGTTGGAGATCTGCTGTGAGGGTCCATGTTTCGCAAGCGTATAGGAAGATGGAGATGACAAGGGAGCGCAGCATGCAGTCTTACCTTGGAATGTAGGCTGATGGTCCTGTCTTTCCAAATTGGCTTCCTTTTACTGACCAGGACCTCACTGTTTTCCTCAAAACGTCAATGAGGTCTTGGTCAGTAAAAGGGTGTGCAAGTGACTATGGCGAGGAAAAATATGACACAAGGTTGTACAGTGAAAGGGGTGGAAGGAAGAGAGGAAGTTATAAAAAGCCGAGAGAGATTGGCTTTCCATTGGGAAACTTGCAATCCCTTTTACTGACCAGAACCTCATTGTTTTCCTCAAAACGTCCATTTCGTACCATCACAGTGAGTAATTTCTCTCGCTTCATCCTCTACACCCCAGCTTTATGCCACCACCGTCACCTTTACCCCATTCCTCTCCTGCATAACTCCTTTTCTCCCCAATGTCTGTCTCACCCTTGATCAAGACCTAATTTTTTTGTGGTGTTCCTGACAATTAGTCTACAACAGTGGTCAGCTTCCCGGCCTCCCCACTTACTTCCCCGCACCCTTTGTCACCGATCAGAGCCTCAATATTTGTCATCAGAAGAACTGCGTTTACAAAAATAAGGTAAGAGCAGAAATGAGAAGAGATGAGAGGGGAGAACAGGAGAAGTTAGAGAAGAGATGAAAGGAAGAAGAAGGAGGAGGATAAGAAGAAGAAGAAGAAGAAGAAGAAGAAGAAGAAGAAGAAGAAGAAGAAGATGATGATGATGATGATGGTGATGATGATGATGATGACGATGATGATGATGATGATGATGATGATGATGATGATGATGATGATGATGATGATGGTGGTGGTGGCGGTGGTGATGAGAAGGAGGAAGGGAAGGAGAAAGAGGTGTGTGGGAAGGAGAAGAGAAGAAAAGAGAAGAGAAGAGGGAAAAGTTTATAGGTGATAACGTTTAGTTGAATTGAATGTTGTTTCTATTAATAATTTCCATGAGCCGCGATTTTTAATGTGCATACAATGTGTACAAGTAGTGGAGAAGTGAAGAAAGAACTGAGAAGGAAAGAGAATTTAGAACAATACAGAAAAGAAGTGTAAAGCATTTACGGTAGGTCCAATCCTCGTTGTATAACTGCGGTTCATCTTCTCTCCCCTTCAACTCACCCTTCCTATCTTTTTTATCAGGAGGCAGAAACTCTGGACTGGAAAATCGCTATAACAACAATATATAAACCTTCCACTGAGCCGCATAAATACACAATTATTTCTCCCCAGTCACTAGTTCAAATTTGAAGGGAAGGGACAAGAACAGAGCAGACAAGATAATAAACCGAAGTATCTAAGCATAAAGTACAACGGTTGGTCATCCTTACCCATCACCACTCTCACACCCCACCATCCCCCGCATCTCATTCGCTGATCAGGTGTAGGGCTTTTTTAAAAAAATCCTTCCAAGAACTTCCTGGCAGTCACTAGGATTAATGGAATTGCGACAGCCAAGATGTACTCAAAATTCCCTCCAGGACAGAATAGGGAGAGAAGAGAAGGGAGATGAGGGTGGGTGGCAAGGCATTGTTTGCTTCTTTTTTTTTTAAATCCTCAAAGAGTCACCGAATCCTTTTTCCGCGGTAAAGAGAGCAAAATATGGTGGCAAAATAAGGTGAGGACACACTGCGTAGCAGAGATTGGCCGAAGATTATGTTGCTTCTCCACCATGGTGGCCTCGGCCACTCTCAGCTACACAGTGTGGGTAGAGGAGTGTTCCTTTAGTGTTTGTTGACTTTAAATGAAATGCAACCAGCATTCAACCTATAGTCTAAAATCTAGCTGACATAGTATTGTGGTTGCAGTATTTTTGACTGGAACTGCACGTTTATAAAAGTATTCGCTGCAGTGTGATCAAATCTAAAGGGAAAAGAGGAGACGAAAGGAAGAAAGAATATATATACACACATACATACACACACCCACACACACCCACCCACACACACACACACATACCCATATTTATAATATTAATAAATGACGATGGTGACGGCGATAATATTAATAAAAAAGATGATGATGATGATGATGATGATGATGATGATGATGATGATGATGATGATGATGATGATGATGATGATGATGATGATGATGATGATGATGATGATCCCGTACTCATGGAAGATGATGAAAAAGGAACACGTGGAAAGTGGATAAAGACACATCAGGAAGAAGAAGGAGAATGGTGTGAAGGTCACGTGGACAGAGATGAATTAACCCTTTCAAAAAGCGTAGACGGCTTTGTCTTCTTCTTGTTTGGCCACTCTTTGGAAAGGTCATTGTCAACACTCATTTTCCTTTGAACAGTCTTTTCCTCCCGGCAGAATACATCCACCCCCCACCCACCCTCAACACCCACCCACCCACACCCACACACCAAGTAACGTAAAGTCAAGTCGAGCCAAGTCGAATACACATAGCTTGTTTAGACCCACCCATACCGAGAAGATTACTGCTAAGGAGGCTTGTACTTATTTGTATTGTTATGTCCAAGTCAATATAAACACTACCGCACCGCTCCAAAGAAAAGACACACTAAGGGCGCTTATATTAATTAACATACACTATTCAATTTAAACCCACTTATACTATTTAATCCAAAGCAATTTGCGTTATATTCATTTATGCACGCATCTAAGCAGTATGAACATCACTATGCACGACGTACGGCTTTAAGCCAAATAATCATGATCCGGGTGCTGGCAAGTTGGTCGTCTTAGCTGGAACCACGAAAGTGTCCAAAAAAGAAGAACAATAGCCCGATCTCCCCCTTCTACAAGGTACACCACAACCTCCTCCCTCTGCCCACAAGATCTCGGCGACGCCAGAGCTTGCAGGACGGCCGTATTACCGGTCGCCCCGGCCACCGCCACTTAGTTATTTTCGCCCGAAGTTTTAAAGACTGAAACTCCTTGCATGCTGAGGCAGTCCAGGCTGTGTCTGTGAGCTCCGTCATCGCGAGGATTTTGAGCCTCTGAGCCGAACCGTCCCACGCCCCTTCCACCTTTCCCATCCCCAGCGCCCCTCTCCTCCTCCCATCCAGCCCCGCCCTACCGGCCCAATTCCCTAACCAACTGACACATTGTCCCAATACGCAACGTCAATGATCTCGTGGTTGCCAACCAAATGAAAAAGAAATGTTTTAACTTCTCATGATGGCTTGCTTTCTTTTTAGGCACGTCGTTTAACTTCGAGTGTAATACACCTTCACACCTCCATAATTTGTATTCTGTGCAGTTTTCTCACAGTATGGTAATATTATTGCCTGTTCGCGTTAGACATATACTGTCACAAGTCTATAACTGTCTCTATTTATATCATCAGTAAAATAGTGTAATTATCCGTCCCCGTTTCTTGCCCAATAATTAGTTTACATCAGCGTACATCTCTGCACCCAAAATAGTTAATTATTCCTATCCTATCCTATCCTCTCCTATCCTAACCCGTAACTCGAAGATCGTAGGGGCACCACAGATGATCGTTTAACCAACGTACTCCATGCATCTGTCCTCAGCAGCGCTCATGCCTTCGCTCAGTGTAAAACCAGTCCATTCTCGAATGTTGTCATCCCATCACATTTTCTGTCTCCATCTTCTTCTGCCTCCTTGAACCGTTCCTTGCAGGATGGTCTTTGTAAGGCCTGATGCTCTGGTGATGTGGCCATACCATCGGAGTTTCCGTTTCTTCACCACTGTGAGCAGGTCATCGTGTTGTCCAATGGGCTTGTGTGATGGTCTGTCGGCTTTCGTTGTTGGTGATGTGCTGGGTATAGGAAATGCCCAGAAGTCTTCTGTAGCACCTCATTTCCATGCTTTGTATTCTTCGTTGTAGATTTGCAGTAAGGGCCCATGTTTCGCAAGCGTATAGGAAGATGGAGATGACAAGTGAGCGCAGCAGCCTTACCTTAAAATGTAGACTCCAAATGGGCTTCAACCTTGTCAGGGCAGCAGTTGTTTGTGCGATCCTGGAGAGGACTTCCTGTCGGGACCCACTTTCTAATACAATGGCTCCTAAATATTTGAAGCTATGCACTGTGTTGAGTGATTGGCCTTGGACTTTGATGTCCGTGTTGATGCCATTGGTGTTGTTGGTCATCATTTTGGTCTTCTTGGCACTTATTTCCATTCCATAGGCTGTGGAGGTGGTGTTAAGCCTCTGTACCAGCTGTTCAAGTTTTCGTTCCTCTGCAACCAATCCATCAACTTCATCCGCAAAACGAAGGTTGGAGATTGCTCTACCCTCTATGCTGACTGTTCCTTTGTGATCTTCAAGGGCATCTGACATGATGCGCTCTAGGAAGATGTTAAAGAGTGCTGGAGTGTGTAAGCATTCTTGACGTAATTATTAAAAGTCACTAAATCGCATCTACTATTCTTCTTCCTGGTTTTCCAATAAATCTATGTCCACTTTGTGGTAGTGCGGTAGCGCAGCGGTTTTGGCACACGCTACATAATGTTTCGTCAAGCCACTTCGGGACCGGGTAGTAATAGGATGGGTGACCATGCTTGAAAGGCAACCACTGAACGATAAAAACAATAATGAAACAAGCACACAACACATCCTAGTCCACCCTGCTGTGAGTGGATACCTGGCTCAATTTAGAACCGGGAAAGGTAAAGCAGCGATGGAGAGGAGACGGACACCGCCCTCATTAAGCTGGCCAGAGAAAAGAGGTCTCCAATGCCTCCCTCCCCAACGACCGAAAGGTTACGGGAACACATTTACCTTTTTAAATTTATAATTATTACTATTATTATAAATTTCTATTTGTTGTTAAAATAACCTTTTTACTAAGTCCACATTGTGTACTGAATTGTTCTTGTTCATGTCTTATGAAATAGCAGTGTAAGTTAGATCTGTATTTTTACTTAGTTAATATCTGATCGATTATTACAGCCTATACTGACGATAGTACAGACACCTAACCTTCTCTTAGCCAGTTAAATTCCGTCAGCCGTGGCCTAACAGGAACCTCATGCCTTCATACAAAAGAATGCACATTTTTCGGTGATCGTATATTGGTGAGCCAGTCCGAAAAGAACATCTCCTCCTGCAGTCCAACATCGAAGATCGTCATTTAATAAACTGCCTGCAGTGTCCGACCCCAAGCTGCAACAAAAGAAGGACATGTTTAATGCAGTTGTATTTTCCGAACTGGCCGAAGAACACCAGATTTCTTTCATCAGCAACGACAATTTTCCACTACACGCCCTGAGAGACAATGTCCATCCAAACAAGCGGGGCTTCAGTATTCTTGCTGGCAACATTGGCCGTCACGTTCACAGGATTGTGTGGGACAAGCCACGAAGACCTGGGGCGAGTTTCAAAACAGCGAGATCTCGGTAGATCTTGCTCATTGGGTCGTTTCTACGGCTGCTCGCTCGCTAGTCAATCGCAAGGCGAGGCGAGAAAGAGCTAGGCGCCTCTCGGGGTACTTTGCCTGCAAGATCAAGATGGCGGAAAGTACGCGGTTTATGCTACTTGGAATCTGTTACGGTGATAATTCGATGGTAAATCTTCGAGTTTCAACCAGATCATGGGAGGGGGTGAAGAACTGTAAGTGAACAATTTTGCTTTTCATCGATTTTGATGATACATTTGATTTTTTTTTTACTTTATTTGATTTTATTTTCGCAAATCGTCCAACACATTCGAAGGAACCGCCGTTTGTGTACAAATTGAAAACGAGGCTAGAATGAGGCAGCATGGTGGGTAGTTTCATTCAATGATTGATTGATTGATTGATTTATTGTTGCTTTAGGTCCAGCGGACTCTTCCGAGCCAAATCAGGACCGGATTCAATGATCGGTCTGACTCAAAAACGAGATCTTGTGACCTTGATAGTCTCGCTGAATTGAAACTCGGCCCTGCACGGCGTTTTAACCGCGCAAACGACTTTCCAGGGTACTACGACTGGAAAGGGAATTTCTACACGCACTCCCCGATTCACTTCCCTTCTAAAAAATTAACTGAAATTGTTATTGTTCTGTTAGATAGATATTAATAGTCCCTGTGTGTATGTATGTGTTTATATGTGTCTGTTTAAATGCGTGAATCTGTATGTATGGTCTTTATCATCTCGATGAAAAAAGACGTTAATAAAACAACCAACCAACCAACCATACTGGTGAGCTTGGCAATGTTTGATGCAATAAAATAAGAGTGGTTGTGTGCGTTCGTGGACGTCCTATAGGAAATGAACGGAAGAATATGTGTGTGCTTGTGTGTGTGTGTGTGTGTGTGGGTGTGTGTGTGTGTGTGTGTGTGTGGGTGTGTTTTCCAGAACAGCCGGGCAAGAAGAGGCAAGCAGGTATAGGCGAACACCACAGAGACAGACAGACAGACAGAGAGAGACTGACTTGAAACTTTTTTAAAATTAGGGATTAAGATTTTAGTCTAATTAGAAAATCTAATCTTCAAATATGTGCCTTAACAAAATAACATCATACAGGAAGTGATCTTTTACATATGTTTAGATTTAGGAAGAGTGAAATAGATGAATTTAATTGATAATTCTTTTGCTAGATGTCGGTTAGTTTTGGTAATTAATTTTTAGGGAAAATAAAGATGCTGCAAACCATAAATTTTTTTTATAAATGTAGTATTTGAATAGTTTTTTTGCTAAGCGATGCTGTCGTTGGCTCGTCCAGTTGTGCAAAATTTGTGGTAGCCTAGTAGGAGAAATAGATTCGAGGCAGAATCGGTAAAATAAACAGTCGAAAGATCAGTTGGGAATGAGATCTAGAAGGAACAGGGAGGACACGACCCAAGCTCCGGGGCAACTTGACGGGTTGGATGCCAAAGAGGACGATTTCGATCGTAGCTGGAACGGAACGTATGCTACTTTCTTTGCGTGGGATCGCTTGAAGCAGGTGACGGTGGTCGTCAAACAGGAAATTAGTCGTTCTTCAGCGTTTGGTTTGTCTATGCCAAATTCTTGCACCGTAGGGTAAATATTTTGATTTTGTTTCATTCGAGATAATTTCCTTAGGAGATTGCCAAATAAGATAGGTTGTTCATTGAATGCATTTGTTTTTCAGAGGATTGATATTTGATAAATCATAATGTGTTTTTTCCAAGCTAGCCACACCTGGATAAGTTTAGGTTTGTATGAAAGTATTATTTCATGCAAATGTCTAAGACTAGATTTGTTCGGCAGCTGTTTTAATTCTCTCATCTTCGAGTCTACATTGGGCTCCTCTTTAACTTCTATGTTCATGGTCGGTGTGATTGGATCTACAATGTGAACTGTATGTCAACGGTGACTACGGATGTCTCTGGTGGGTCAGGAGAGTCACAAGCCCCAACAGCAACATCAGTGTCAAGTTTCACCTACGATGAACTTCTTATCAAACTCCGCTTTGATCCGAATCTTCATTGCCAACGACAACAACGAGGACTATATCTAAAGTTAAGTCTGAAATTTAAGTAAAACGAACATTATCGGTAACGACAGCGGGAAGTATTATCAACATATCATTTCGGTTCTGTCATTCCGAAGAAAAGAAAGAACGAAGTAGAATAAAAAGAATTGAACTTGGAAAATCGTGTTTGTGAAGTAGTGGAAAGAAATGGTGTGCCTTAGATTTTCTTATTGAAATAAAACCACGTTCGGGTAAGTCATAAAAGTAAAGAAAGTCCTTCGCGAGTAGTGATCACTTGGTAATATCATATTTTGTGACATATAATATGTTCTGCGCTTTTTTGGAATCTGGGCAATTCTAGAATTGGCCTGCGCAATTCTAGAATTGGCCTGCCCATTTTTGGAATTCCAACATTGGTTCGGGTTCGGGTTTGGGTTACGGAAAGGCTCAGGGGTTAGGTCCTAACCCTAACCCTAACCCGAACCTAACCAAAAATGGGCAGCCCCTTCCATAATACTACTAATTCCAAAATTGCCCAGATTCCAAAAAAGCGCAGAACATATATAGTGTGTGTGTACGTGTGTGTGTTTCTTGCCTCAAGTGTATACAGTATAGCCGATCCTGATGTTACCTCCCTATTCAGCGTAGCGCTCTCTGGGTGCCCGGTGTGACATCGTTAAGGGGCCTAGTATCTTATTTTTGACTGGGAGCGACTGGGAGCATTCTGATTGGTCGACGCATTACAAAATGCAACGCATGCGCACAGTGCTATCTTAGGCCTACTTAGAGGTTAAAGTAACAACGCCTAAGGCCATCGTGAACAGGCCGGCCAGACCTGACCTGGCGCATGCGCAATGGCGCCCGGCCAAAATAAGATACTCGGTCACGCTGCGATGTTACACCGGCAGCGAAATGGTGAAGATCTACGAGTGTCTGGGAGCAGGAGGATAAACAACAGTAATCAATGATTAATAGTACACTCACACGTTCAATAGCCATCGTCTAGCCAACATGGTCTAAGTGATCTGCAATGTCCAATGGTCCCATTGCTTTTAAGTCTCTTCAAGCGCACTTGATGTCGCAAGCGATCATAATCAGCAGAAGATTTAAAACCTTAGTGCATGTGAATCCCTTAGGCACAACAAATACTTTCAAGGACGAAAACGAATAGCAAGAACAATAATTATAAGTGCAATCCTTGAAAGGGAATTATGATCATCTGAGTCTTTCGCCAGTAATGATAACGAAGAACAAGATCTGTGGTCTTATTGCATTTAAATCCTTTTTTAAATTAAGTAGTTCTCTTAAAACGAGATTTAATGTCTAGACTGATGGTGGTGATGTGATAAAATTGCATTTAAATACTTTAGATGTTGTTAGGATCATCTGAATCTCTTAAAACAAAATTAGATGGCACAAGTGACGATAATGTAAAGCAAGCATTACGATCTTAATGCATCAAAAGCCTTTAAAACATAACTGATTTTGTTAGCGTTGATAATAAAGAGTGAACTCTAATGTTTGTGTGTACATTTAAATTCCTTCAGACGGAAGCGACGTTGTTAGTGTTATTTTCGAAAACCAGCATCGAGAGGATCTTATTGCATTTAAATTTCTCAACACAAAAGTGATGTTGCTGGGAAAGAGCAAATTGGTAATAACGAGGAGCAATAATCTGTTCTTGCTTGTTTCGATAGCAGTGAAGCAGCTGTTGCTTCTGCTACTGTTCTTGTTAGAGGTTGTGATAACGGTGATAGTGGTGGAACTATTTTTGTTGTTCTTTTTCTTCTTATTATTAGATTTGGTATGTAATTAAAGTTTACAGAAACCTTGAACCTAAAACAAACGTATTTCCCGTCACGTCGAATAGTTTTTTTTTTCTTTTCTTCTTTTAGTCTGTCTTGTTACATAGTATTTAACAAGAGAACTTTATTTGGTGCAACAACATAATCATTAACAGTATGCTTCCGTTATTCGAACTACGAACGTAACAGATGAACCCCCCACCTCCCTCCTCCACCCACCCACCCTAAATGACTCCAGACCCATAATAGCACGCGAGAGAACTTTGCACCCGTTAGAGAGTCCAGTTCTTGTTATTGTTATTGTTGTCGGTGCTGTCGATCATGATAATGCTGCTGCAGATAATGATCAGTTAGGTGTTTGAAGTGATGATGGCATTGCTCCTACAGTTGCTGCGTCTGTGAAATAAAGAAAAGCGAAAAAAAAAAGTCTCTGTCCGTTGATAGATGTAATTAATCTTTTGTTATTCCTCCGTGGCAAATCCTGGAACGCGCTGTCATCACAAGATTGTTTTAATGCGAGATCATTATTGATTGCATTAATTTCAACTTCTCAAGAGTGTTCCGAGACAAACGACAACGTGAGAATTGCAACTGCCCCATTTTTACCAACTTCTCCCCCATCTCCCTATACCGCACCAATTTCGGCCACTGTTTATCATCCTATTTCCCCACAGTTTATCACCAAGCACAAAAACGATTAAGTGCAGCACTAAACAACATCGTGCAAAATTAAATTCCCGCTCTCCTCCTCCTTTTGCGTTCCTTCCTCCCCTCTTCCCACCCCGACTCCCGCTATTGTTTTATCACTCACCCCTCGCCACAGTTTATCACGAAGCGTTGTTGGGAGAGGACAGTTGTGAAATGTCATCAGTTTTAACTTTTTTTTTTTAAAGCGCAGCGGATACACACAACAAATGAGAAGTGAAGAAAAAGCCCAATTTCCACTGTCGAAAGGCAACGATAGGGGTGAGTACAAAATATTATATGGGTATTATGAATGGAATTGATAACTCAAGAGTTCTAGTGAACAATTGGCTTTTTTTTCTGACATTTTGGATAATAAGTTCCCTGGCCATATAGAATTTTGCTGTATAGATTGATAAAACCATGCATTATGAAATAAAACGACAAAGTTCCATTAATAAAATCGAGATCAAATACTTTTTCATGGAAAAATCACTTGACAGAGCGTTTGACAGTGCGTATCAGTTAGCATCTTAGGCGGGGTGATCAATCATTTTTACTTTAGCCTGCTCCTTGACCACCTCTATGAGCTTGATAAATACAATTCATTTCATTTCAATATCGAATATCTTTTTTTAATGCAAAAATCTTTATTGGAGCACTCAATATCTTCCCCCCTCCTCCTCCCTCTCCCGTGGGGCTTGTCACGGTCAGGGGGAGAGAACTAAATAGAAAAGATAGAAGAAAAGTGAGAAAAGACAGAAATAAAGAGAAAACCCCTGCCCATTCTTTTCAACAAAAGATGTGACCACAGCACAGCCAGGAACTCCAAACACAAATGGATGATTATGTACATTTATTACATATTTTACATAGATGAATAGGATGGAGGCGACTGAAGATGGAGATGAAGGTTAGATGAAGTCATGAAAGTGAGTGAAGGTGAGCATGACAGATGGAAACGATGTACCGTCAATTAAAAAAAAAAAGGTAAAAGTTTCTTCTTCTTTCCTTAGATACTTTGTATAACGTCTCTTAAACTGAATTAAAAAAAACGTTACCTAAAATAAGTCTTAAACTGTTACTGTTCCCCATAATAACCTTTTACCCTCAGTTGCACTAAACTGTAACATAGTATGTAAGGCCTGATCTAACCTCCCTTCTGACCCGAAACATAATAGCTTTACTACTTAGCTTAGAGTTCTAAGGAAAGGTCATGTCCAGCGACCTCGGAGAAGACCAAAGACTGAAGACTAAGGACTGAATACGAGCAGCGAGTACGACGACGTCGACGGGGAGAAAAACTCCTCTCCCACCAATGGAGACTCCAACAACAACGCGAGGGAAGGAGTAGTCCAATCTACCCCGACACAGGTGAACGATGACGACGTTGCCGCTAATGACGACAGAAGGATGAAGAGGAGTCGCTCCAGCTGCACGGCGAGACTAACTCAGAACGCCGGCGCAAGTCATAGCAACAGCAACCGCCACTTCCCACAGCAAAATACCTGAAGCTCAGAAAAACCAAAGAGGCCTAAAGGCCCAAGTAAGACACTTGGCTTTAGGATCAACGTCAGTGGACCTCCCTTTTCTCTCTCTGCTATACGGGCAGAAAGGAGGTTCACAATCACACTATACTAATGATCAAAACACTACTAAGTGCAACCAATTAACCCACTAACATGCATATGCATTATTTTATGCTTTATTTGTAGCCCTTAAATACTGATTATTAACACCCAATACTTATTACTATCAATATAGTATTCTAAATTATATATCGTAAAGATCAATGCACACTCTTCATAACACTGTTACTAGTATAACATAAATAACAAAATTAGAAAAGTAACATGTGTAGATTACACGTGACACACATGAGCTAAACGACAGCAGCAATGACCAGCAGATCTCTCAGTACTACAATAAACGGCTGTCATCAGGTAAAAATATAAAAAAAAACTATTCACTTACTCTATAAAGAGCCTCTTTATCGTACGACGGCCCTGGCATCAACAGCCACAAGCAACCGGCCGAAGGGCACCGCTCGAGACGCGAATAACCACAACGGCCACAACCAACGCCACCGACAGCGAAGATGACGACCGCATCTCTCCTTGAACACAGCAGGAACCGCTGCAACCACCGTAGCACTGAGAAGAGCCGGACGTCGGGAAACCGTAGCTTCAAGATAACACGGGGTAAACCCGCACCCGTCATGGCGAAAGCTGTAACAGAGCAAGCTATTAGAGAACCTTACTGCACTACATCTCGACACGGTCTGCCCACCCACCATCTAACAAATTACCGACGATGTGAACTCGGCCGAAACATTTTAAAGCTGATTGGCTAAAGCAGAATCACAACTGGATAAGGGAAAGGAAGAGGGAGAAAGAAACAATATTCATCCTGTACCACATGCACACATTCACACTCATCCAGCAGAACGAGCAAAAGGTTCTATCAGTGTTCGCACGTGCAAAACCTACACCCAGGAAAACAATTATAAATTTATGTTGAACTGCCACAGTGCTCGTGAGAAACAAACCAAGAAAGCAAGAAAGGATCAAGAAGTCGTGCAACAATAGCTATAAAAAACATTCCATAATGCCTATCTATTCTCTCACTCTCTCACTATCTCTAATTTCCCTCTCACACCCACTCTACCTACTAATACCAATGTCACGACCCGTGACAGGGCTGCCAGGGTGTCTATATAGTATCCCCACTTTTGGGAAATTTAGAGCTTTAAATTACCACTGTCGCTGTCTTTCTCATGTGTTCTTACTCATTCCTACTGTTCCATCAATCTACTATACTATCTTCTTCTTCACTGGACCAGTCACCTACTTTTTTTCTTGAAAACTCTTCTGGGACAAAACTCCTCATTTTTGTGTGTGAGGTCTGTTGTATCAGCTAGGGAATACTGGACACTTTGTGCCAAATAGTCACTAAGGCTTCCTATGATATTATTTAGCAATGTAGGCAGTTTATATGTGTGTGTTTTGTTGATATTTTATAATATTGTTTGTATTCTATTTTGTTTTTGTAAACGGTGGTTCGATAAATTAGAGTATAGCCTCAGCGTCCCCTGCGTGGGATGCCTTTATTGTACAGTGACCGGCTAGAGGAATGCCTGCAGTGTTACCACTGGGGTTGTTTCAGCAGATCTTTTATGCGGATCAGGGGTGAGTTTTCTTTTAGCGAAGTTGTGGTCTTGATTTTGTGGTCCTGATTCGGCTCTTTGCAGTCCGCTGGCCCCTGTAAGCAATAAATAACTAACTAACTCAATTTCTTTCAGAAGCAAATATTTGTCCAAAGACCGTAGCTCAGTGGTAAAGCTTTCGCCTGGCACACCGATGACCCAGGTTCGAATCCCGTGGTGGACAAAATAAAACTGACCATTTTTTTACTGTATAATTGCTCTGGTGGTTCAATGCTGATTTAGGTCCCTGTCACGAATTGGCTAGTATAAACTCTGCTTGTTGACTATTTAGCCATGTGTAGCCTTTGTAACAGTAGAGAGAACAGTGTATTACACAGTAGCAATTAAATTACAGCACACTGCGAGCCTGAGCCACACACACAGCGCAGTGACGTCAGCACTTGAGTTTGAATCGGACCGTTGGAACCAATGGGAGCTTACGCAAAGTGGTTCGAGCCAGTTTGACTGGGCCCAAACCTAGCTTATCTGGGGTCAGTTGGTAGTGAGACACCGAAGTGTGAACAGCTAGAAAGCTGGCAGAGAAATCTCTACACACTTAGACCAGGAAGCAGGACTTAGAATCTTAGAATTCTATCAAGTCACAACGGGCCTGAACTTGTCAGACAGGTAAATGAACACCCTTCTGTTTCATCGTGATATATTTATATTATTGTTGAAATTATGTTTGTGGAATTTGCTATGCATAAATGTGAATTATTAATCCGAATTTGCGTGACCATGTGGAAACGCCGACCACGAGGCGAAACACGACCGGTTACGCCGCCATGTTGTATCCCGTACGGAACCACTGTTGTTTAACTTATATGTATGTTTGCAGACCAGTGGCTGTACCACTGAATGTTTATAATATTATTAATTCTGTATGTGTATAGTTAGCCACGTTTGATATTTATGTATGTATAGGAATTTAGAGTGAGATTCCAGTGGAACCCGGAAGTAGCAGAATGTTCGTCGCTTATGTATAGAGATGTGGAGCTATCACTGAGGGCTACTTGGCTTTCAGTGAGACGCTCTGCACAAACCGATTATTCAGGGTTGTGCAGAATTTCGTCTCTTATATTACAGACGGGCAGGCGAGCTATCCCGAGCTATCCCGAGCTATCCTGTGAACCCCACTCCACAGAAACAAGTTGGTTGAGGAACCTCTACCGCACAAGTCGGAACGAGCGACCCGGTAAAACTCCCTGTCAGACCCCACAGCGTGGCCAGGGAACCCAACTACACAACGACACAGGTGGACCAGAAGCTACCTCACAGAAGGACTTCGACCGCACCACCCGCCAGTTAAGTGTGTTATCCCAAGTGCACTTAAACTGATCAGAACAGGACCACAGTAGTCCAACTATTCAGAAACTCTAAAACGGACCACAGTAGTCCAAATCTACATGAGATATACTAGCGAGTGCCCGATGAAGATAGAACAGCTGCATAGACTATCAGCGATCGAACTATTAGCATTGAAAGAGACTTTTTAAGTTAGATTAGTACTTAGAGGACCTTGTATAGAGTAGAAGAAATAAATGTGTGATTTTAACTGTTATCAAAAGGCTGGACTACATATGATTCATAGCCGTGTGAAAGCTAGTGTGACAGTATTCTCTTACCTTTTTTCTATCTATTTCTGTACCCCAACCTTAACACAGAACGAGCTAAACAAATAAATTTATTAAAGTAATTCATAGGGTGACTTACTAGCAGTTCCCACCGAATAAACGTGAGGGTCCATAATTCCATTGTGCAGAGCCCATAAACCCCACGTGACACTTTAATTGGCGAGCCTGCCAGGATTTGTGTATAATAGGAATTGGGTATAACCGGACCTAAGTACAATAAAATTAGATAACTTAGAATAGTAGAATAACTTAGAATAGTGTAAGGGTATAACACTGATCAGTTGTGGTGCACTATTCTTTAGTTAAAAACTTTTTTTGCTTCAAATATTGTTGTGCCTGTATGTTGCATTGCTCTTTTGCAGGTTTTGCTTAAGTAACTGTTGTATGCCATTTGACTCTGGTTTTATTCTATTATTGATTACGAATTTGATTGTCTTTGCATTGTTGTTATTGACTTGCAATATTGCTAGTGTTTTGGTATTCCACGTGATTCAGAGGTTGTTCATAGACACGTTTGGCAATGTCGGACCCAGTGGCCTTGAGATTGCGCTTCAAGGAATTAGGGGAAGCTTTACACTTAGCAGGGGGAGACCTAATTGCGTATATCAATGCAGAGGTAGAGAAACAGGAAGCTAAGGCAGAGAGAGCAGCAGAGAGAGAGGCGAAGAAACTCGAAGCAGAACAGAGAAAAGCAGAACTAGAAGCAGAGCAAAAGAAATTGGAAGCAGAGCAAAAGAAATTAGAACTAGAGCAGAAGAAAGTAGAGGCAGAGAGAGAAACGAGGAAATTAGAGCTAGCAGCAGAGAGAGATGCAGAAGTTAGGAAATGGGAGTATGAGAGGGCAGAAAAGGAAAAAGACAGACAGCATGAGTTAGAGCTAAGAAGATTGGGATCAGGAGCTTCAAGTTCTTCCTCAACCCCTCCCCACTCAGATCAGCTAGAGGTAGCACCCAACCCTGTACAAGGAATGTCATTTCCACTGGGAACATTCAATGAGAGAGAAGAAGGTCTAGATCTCTATCTGACTAGGTTTGAGCGTCTAGCAACAGAGTATAAACTAGATCCCACTCATTGGTCTTTTAAGCTTAGTCAAGGGCTTAGAGGAAAGGCTTATGACATCTACAGTAAGCTACCTACTGACAGAGTGACTGACTATCACAAAGTAAAAGAGGCACTCCTAACAGGATTCGAACTAACAGGAGAATGCTATCGGCAAAAATTCCGCACCAATCGGAGAGTGAAAGGAGAGAGCTATGCGCAGTTCGCGGATCGGTTGTCCACAACGCTGGATAAGTGGATTAGCCAGTCAGCCACGGCTAAGACGTATGATGGACTGACAGAACTGTTAGTATGGGAACAGCTACGGGAAACCATGACCCCCCGAGCTGAGAACATTCTCAGTAGAGCAGGGCGCGGAAAGACTGGAAGATCTGGTCAAGGTCGCAGATAGGTACGTGGCCGCACACGGAGAAGCCAAGAGCTTCAGGCGAGACCTAAAGCCTAACGGGAAAGAGGCACAGAAACGAAGCCCTAACCGAGAGGAGCGCACCGCGAATAAGCCGAATAACCCCAGACCTGGGCAAAATAAAGGACCCAACACGGAATTCGGGAAAAGAGGTCCCGCAGAACAGAGACGGTATTGTTCGTTCTGCAACAGAAACAATCACTCCACCGCAGAATGTTTCAAGTTGGCCGCACAACGTAGGGAAGAGCGCGAAAGCCGGCCAGCGCACAGAGTTCTAACTCAAAGTAGCGGTAACAAGCCACACACGATCGGAGATCACCCATCGGTGACAGACACGGTCAAGGTCAACGGAAAAGAAGCGAACTGTCTGTATGACACAGGTCTATCATACGACGCGATAGTTAGCGAATCTCTGGTATCGCGCGCGGACTTGACAGACAAGACAGTCGAACTACAAGGAGCAGACTTGACGAAACCGACGACTACTTGCCCAATAGCTTGGATAGAAGTAGAGAGTAGGTACGTCACAGGACGAATCCAAGCAGCTGTTTTACAGAAACCCCTGTATGATCTAGTGCTAGGTTGTAGGTATGTGTTCTTAGGCACGCCCCCTAAAACTGTAGAGATAGCTGCAGTGCAAACCAGGGCCCAAGCTAAAACCCAACCACCCCAGCCCGAGTTCGCTCCGAACCCAGGACTCGAAGAGATCAAAACAGCACAGAAAGAAGACACCTCGATAGCGAAGTGCTTCCAGAAGCTACCCAAGGCGCACACACCCCCGCACAAGGGAGACTTCTACATGGAAGAGGGAGTTCTACATCGACAAGGAGATGCAGATCACACCCAACTAGTACTACCAGCCACCCTTCGAGCCCAAGTACTAGAATTAGGCCACAGCATGCCACTCAGCGGACACATGGGAATTGGAGCCACAGTGCAGAGAATCAGCGCACACTACTATTGGCCAGGAATCACGGAGGATGTCAAGCGCTACGTGAAATCTTGCCACCAATGTCAACGATATTCCCCGCGACATCACACCGTACCAGTTACCTTAGGACCATCGGTAGTAGTCGGCGTGCCATTCCAGCAAGTCTCAGTAGACATAGTAGGACCACTGCCCATGACCAAGAAGCGGAACAGATTTCTACTCACACTCGTCGACGCATGTACGATGTGGTGCGAAGCAGTCCCGTTGCCAGCGATCGACACCAAGAAGATCGCAGATGCACTCATCGCCATCTTTACCAGAGTCGGATTCCCGGACAGCATTAGAACGGACAACGGATCTCAGTTCACCGGCCGCCTGATGCAAGACGTGTTCGAGTTGATACAAGTTCATCACATTCGCACACCACCATACCACCCAGCCAGCAACGGACAAGTAGAAAGACTGAATGGAACCCTTCTCACCATACTCAGGAAAGTCGCCGACGACAATCCAGAAGCGTGGGACACCTACGTGAATGCGGCACTGTTCGCATACCGAGAAACGCCCCATGCAGCCACAGGCTACACCCCGTCAACCTTGCTATTCGGCAGACCTCTAGCAGGACCGCTAGAAGCCCTACGCAGAAGTTGGACGGAGGCCAAGATAGACGACACACCAAGAGGTGCCACCAAGTACGTCGCAGACCTGCAGGAAACCCTCAAAGCAACGTGGAAGAAAGCTGGTGAAGCACTGAAGAAGGCAAGAGCCCGTCAGGCGAAGTACTACAACCGCCACGCGAAGGACAGAGAACTGCAAGTCGGCGATCAAGTGCTACTCTTACTTCCAAGTGGAACCAACAAGCTGGACATCGCTTGGAGAGGACCGTACCGGGTGACTGCCAAGAAATCCAAGACAGTCTACCAAGTAGAGGTGAACGGGAGAGCCCGGTACCACCACATCAATCTCCTCAAGAAATACACGGACCGACCAGCGACCCCCAGCACTCACAACTTGTTAGCCATCGCCATCGCGGAAGAAGGAGAAAGCATGGAGACCAATGCAGTAGAGTATCCCCTGCACTCCAAGGAAACCTACAAAGACGTGATACTCAACGGAGACCTAGCCGCTAAACAGCGACAGCAAGTACTACAGGTCATTCGACAACATCAGACTGTGCTAACAGACCGACCAGGGAGGACAGACCTCGTCGAAGTAACCTTAACGGTGACCGACCCAACACCCGTCCGCCAGAAGCTCTACCCGATGCCACTGTCGCAGCAGCGAGCCATCAAGGAAGAGATAGACACTTTACTGGCAGCCGGAATCATCTCAGAGTCTACTTCACCCTACAGCGCAGGCACGGTATTGTTGCGAAAACCCAACGGAGAACATCGACTGTGCATCGACTTCAGACTCCTGAATGCGGTAACGCAGTTCCAGCCAGAGCCACTCCCGGACCAGACCGACCTATTTGCCAAGCTACAGCGAGCGAAGTATTTCTCACGCATCGACCTCAGCAAAGGATACTACCAGATACCAGTACAACCACAAGTCCGAAAGTACCTAGCGTTCAGCACTATGGAAGGACACTTCGAGTTCAATGTACTTCCATTCGGACTCCACAACGCACCCAGCATCTTCAGCGCCATGATGCGAAAACTCCTGGCACCCCTGAGCAGCGAGCACCTACATTCGTTTATGGACGACATCCTCATCGCTACGCCTACGTGGGAGGAACATGTCACGCTCCTACAGCAACTACTCGCCCGCCTCAGAGACACGGGATTGACGGCAAGACCCACCAAATGTCAGATTGGATTCACCGAGCTAGAATTTCTGGGACACACCATCAGTCAAGGAAGCCTGCGACCGGTAGAGAAGACAGTGAAACGCCTACTCGACGCTCCTAGGCCCAAGACCAAAAAGGAAGTACAGTCATTTCTAGGACTCTGCGGCTTCTACCAGAAGTTCATCCCCAACTACAACAGCATCGCCGTGCCACTGACAAACGGAACCCGGAAAATCGCCCCGGACAAAGTAGTTTGGACAGCCGAATGCGAGACAGCATTCCAAACACTCAAGGACAGAATGACATCGGCGCCAGTACTCCACCTACCCGATTTGACTCAGCCATTCGTTCTTCGCACCGACGCAAGCGACTTAGGCCTCGGAGCAGTACTGTTACAGCGCGACCCCAAGAATGCAGAGACGCTATTCCCTGTCGCCTACGCCAGCAGAAAATTGAGACCCGCCGAGACCCACTACGCCACGTCGGAGAAAGAATGCCTTGGACTAGTCTGGGCCATACAGAAGTTTCAACTCTACCTGTATGGGACCCACTTCACAGTTCAGGTGGACCATCAACCACTATCGTTCCTGGCAGCCTCCAAGTCTTTGAACTCTCGCCTGATGAGATGGGCACTCACCCTTCAGGCATACTCATTCCAAATCGAGTACATCCCCGGCAAGGAAAACCACGGAGCCGACTACCTCAGTCGCCATCTCGTGGAGGACACAGCAGCTGTCGCCCACCCAACACAACTAAGGGCCACAGCACCAGAATTCGTCCCCGCCCAGTAATACCCTGTCACTAGTGTCCATAGCTACCTGGCACAGCATTGCAGCTCAGGTAGAGCAACTTACTTAGTTTGTAAATAGGACCCTAGGATAGTGCAGCGTTAAACTAGGCACTGTAGTAGAAAAAGGTCGAATCCAGTAGTCATCGCCTTTTTTCAGTTGAGGGAGCCTGTCACGAATTGGCTAGTATAAACTCTGCTTGTTGACTATTTAGCCATGTGTAGCCTTTGTAACAGTAGAGAGAACAGTGTATTACACAGTAGCAATTAAATTACAGCACACTGCGAGCCTGAGCCACACACACAGCGCAGTGACGTCAGCACTTGAGTTTGAATCGGACCGTTGGAACCAATGGGAGCTTACGCAAAGTGGTTCGAGCCAGTTTGACTGGGCCCAAACCTAGCTTATCTTGGGTCAGTTGGTAGTGAGACACCGAAGTGTGAACAGCTAGAAAGCTGGCAGAGAAATCTCTACACACTTAGACCAGGAAGCAGGACTTAGAATCTTAGAATTCTATCAAGTCACAACGGGCCTGAACTTGTCAGACAGGTAAATGAACACCCTTCTGTTTCATCGTGATATATTTATATTATTGTTGAAATTATGTTTGTGGAATTTGCTATGCATAAATGTGAATTATTAATCCGAATTTGCGTGACCATGTGGAAACGCCGACCACGAGGCGAAACACGACCGGTTACGCCGCCATGTTGTATCCCGTACGGAACCACTGTTGTTTAACTTATATGTATGTTTGCAGACCAGTGGCTGTACCACTGAATGTTTATAATATTATTAATTCTGTATGTGTATAGTTAGCCACGTTTGATATTTATGTATGTATAGGAATTTAGAGTGAGATTCCAGTGGAACCCGGAAGTAGCAGAATGTTCGTCGCTTATGTATAGAGATGTGGAGCTATCACTGAGGGCTACTTGGCTTTCAGTGAGACGCTCTGCACAAACCGATTATTCAGGGTTGTGCAGAATTTCGTCTCTTATATTACAGACGGGCAGGCGAGCTATCCCGAGCTATCCCGAGCTATCCTGTGAACCCCACTCCACAGAAACAAGTTGGTTGAGGAACCTCTACCGCACAAGTCGGAACGAGCGACCCGGTAAAACTCCCTGTCAGACCCCACAGCGTGGCCAGGGAACCCAACTACACAACGACACAGGTGGACCAGAAGCTACCTCACAGAAGGACTTCGACCGCACCACCCGCCAGTTAAGTGTGTTATCCCAAGTGCACTTAAACTGATCAGAACAGGACCACAGTAGTCCAACTATTCAGAAACTCTAAAACGGACCACAGTAGTCCAAATCTACATGAGATATACTAGCGAGTGCCCGATGAAGATAGAACAGCTGCATAGACTATCAGCGATCGAACTATTAGCATTGAAAGAGACTTTTTAAGTTAGATTAGTACTTAGAGGACCTTGTATAGAGTAGAAGAAATAAATGTGTGATTTTAACTGTTATCAAAAGGCTGGACTACATATGATTCATAGCCGTGTGAAAGCTAGTGTGACAGTATTCTCTTACCTTTTTTCTATCTATTTCTGTACCCCAACCTTAACACAGAACGAGCTAAACAAATAAATTTATTAAAGTAATTCATAGGGTGACTTACTAGCAGTTCCCACCGAATAAACGTGAGGGTCCATAATTCCATTGTGCAGAGCCCATAAACCCCACGTGACAGTCCCTACCTCCTACTTCCCTTGGATGGTTATCCCCGTCTGCCATATCGCCAATGGTGGGTGTAGACTTCAATGTTCGTTCGTTCGTTTGCAAATATTTAAGTCAATTAACTTTACCATGCTCATTAACCCTCTAGAACCAATTGTATGACATTTGATACCTGCGTTTTGATGTCATTTGCTGAACAAAGTATTGTTTGGGAGAACCAACATAACTACCTAAACAAAGAAGGTATTCTACTGTTCCTATGCCACACCCGAGGTTTGGCGCCAGACTTCCAGATCTAAGTCTTTCTGACATGACTAGTGCTATTAAAACACAGTGATAATTAGATCTAGTTTTTTTCCTATCCTATCCTATCCTGTCCCGTAACCCGAAGGTCGTAGGGGCACCACAGATGATCGTTTAACCAGCATACTCCATCTTTCTCTGTCCTCAGCAGCCCTGATGGCTTCGCTCAGTGTCAAACCAGTCCATTCTCGAATGTTGTCCTCCCACCTCTTTTTCGGTCTCCCTTTTCTTCTACCTACCTAGTTTTTTTAAAAGGCAATATTACTGAAATAAAAAGATTGCTATTGTTTTTATCATTATCTATTTGCATATTGTGTTGACATGAAATGGATACTAAAATACTTCAATATTATGTTTTTATTTTTCAGATCTAAAACAAAGGCCAAATATGATATATACTGTCTTAGAGGAACACTAAAGGAGCAAACTCTGCTTAGAAATGTGAAACTTAGCCTGTTAGACACAAATATTCCTGTAAATAAATAAATTAATAAATTAATTAATTAATTAATTAACAAACAAATAAAGGTCTAACTTGACATAATGTGTTCTTTCAAACCTCTCTGAGTTTTATTTACAGGTAAATTTTACATTAATTTAAATCTAGTCAGTAATTTCACGGTCGACATTCGTGAATTTGATTTCGACATGTCAATAATGTATATGCTATTAGTTCAAATAGCATCAGAACAACTTCAAAAATTACAAGCTTCTCATCTTTTTGTAGCAAAGAAGTTTTTTCTTAGTTGTAGTGGTGTTGGTGGTGGTGTTTTGGAGAGAAGAAGATAAAGTGGTGAAGAATTTTCACACATTCTCTCTCTCTCTCTCTCTCTCTCTCTCTCTCTCTCTCTCTCTCTCTCTCTCTCTCTCTCTCTCTCTCTCTCTCTCTCTTTCCCTCCCCAACGCCAGTTCGTTGATGACCGTTGAAAGTTTTATTCTCGAAGTGCATCGTAGCAAAAGGTAATGCTCGTACAGCTACATTCTGCCCTCTCTGTGTGTCTGACTCGTTCTCCCGTTCTCTTGTTCTCTTTCTGCGTGCTCCAGCTCTCTGTCCCTCTGCCAGTCAGTCAGTCAGTCAGTAGGTAGATTACCGTCCCCGGACACAATAGCGTATAGGGGACTTCCTCCCTCTGCCGTGTGTGCGTTCTGCTTTTATGTTGAACCGCCAGCCGCACTGACAGTGCTGCTTACGCCTGCCGCGCGCGTCACAAAATGTTTGCCTCTCTGGCTACTTTGTTTCAGTTGCTAATATTAATTTTACATATAATGCTTGAAACGCTAACGAATTCTATACAAATTATATATGGGCGGAAACGCGGAAATACGACCTTTCTACTTATATAATAATATCGGACCTATCTGCTACGAAATAAAAATAATACGCAATTTAAGAGGGAGTTGGCTGCTGCTTTTAAGAATGTCACGAGTCTAAACTCGTAAAAACTCTTTAATTTAATACAATTATAAATAATAATAATAATAATGACAAAGAAAGAACAACGTCTCCCCTTTCCAACGGTATACAATATGACATGGTTACTATTTTGGGTTCCGACTATGACGGACTAAAATAGAAAACACCTAACACAACAACAATATTTACATCCTACCTCTTCTTACAACTTTTCCTCTGTTTCTCCTCCGATGTATGTCCCTATAAAACTAATATTTAATTTACGTATATACTATTAGAGAATGAACTAAGGCATCGAAAAATATCACACTTAAGGTGTTACAGTGGAAAATCTTTGCTATCGCCATCATCGACAATTTTGTTCTTATCATGTGTTAATCTACGATTACACAAGGCAAGAAGAGCGTTACGACCGGCCAGCTCGTATCAGCGGTCATACAACATCGTGGTGTCTTTATCACCGTGATAGGCATCGCGCTATTCTAAACATCCCGCTCTAATTCAAACTTTCTACATAAATCATCACAAATAAAGTGTATACCTTCTAATAAAGAATTTAATGCTGCGTCTAACGATTATCTGCTTTAAGGGATCTGAAAAGTATAAATCAGATTATTGCATACAGCTAGTTTAAACATAACAGAGAACAGAGTAAGGCCTAAATATCGCAAGGTCAGAAATTCCTTGTAGCCCAGCCCGGCTACATTATTAAATAAACCAGCAGTTTGGTAAAATGACGTAACGGTAAAGGCGTCCCTGTACATGTAACTTATATTCTTTGGGGAGAGAGATGTTTGGGAATTCTCTTTCCTCTGGGCTCGGAGGCGCTGACAGCGGCAATCTCATCCTTCGCTGCAATACCTTCCCCGGTTCCAAATGGAATCGGGTACCCATTTACAGCTGGGTGGACTGGCGTGTATAATCTAATATCTGCCGCTCACAATTAATCTAATATCTGCCGCTCACAAAACATGCCTTTCAGGCTTTGTAAATAGAGACTTTTGAGTTTTCATCTTTTTAGGTTGAGATATTTTTTTATCCAACGGGTAAGAGAAACTCGCATTTGCTGATGCTCACTTTCGTACATATAGTTTAATGATTTGTTGTTGATGATATTTTTATTTGGACGTCGAGTCCAGAAGCATTTCCAATATTCATAATTTATGTGGCAAACTAAACAGTCCACAAAGTCAAACATAACATCAAAATGATAGATGATACTGTCTCAAAAGGTGACCAAAAGGAAGCATGCAGTGTTTGAACCATTTAAAAAAAAATTCGGTTATGTATTAAAGCTTTTTCTTTGCATTTATAAAAAAGCAATATAACTAGATAATAACATATATCAACATACATTACACACACAAAGGTTGAAAGAAGTTTTTTTATTGCTATTTTTCCATTAAAAATTGACAAAATTTTGTTGGCGCGAATGTGACATTCTGTGTGACCTGAAAAAACTCCATCTCGTTTTCAATAAAATTGAGTGAAACAAATGAACTTTCTATGTTTGATGTGTTGCATTAATGTTAATTTTTAACTTTAAATGTCTTTCAGCTTTGCAAAACATTTTTATTTATGTTTATGGGGTTTGTAAAAATAACGTGATCGGTCGTGACCTAGTTTGTCGCAACGTTGCTTGCCTTTCTTCTTAGATAGCTAACATCCATGCTGATTAAATAAGAAAAAAATTAATGAAAGATTAAACATTACTTATCCTCACTAATTTATGTGGTATTTTTTTGTAGGAAAATAATAATTCTTTCATATTAAATTTATCGTAAATTGAACGTAAGTAATTCCTTTGTCTTTCTGTAACGATCATTTCCAATCCGAAAATTTAACAAAATGATGACGATTAGTACCTTTTCACGCGGAAATAGTTACAGCGAAAGTCTCTTGAGATTTCCGATCCAAAGTTTTCATTCCAAGATGGATGCTTTGAAAAGACCAGGTTGGTGTTTCTCTATTGATTTTGTTTTTTCCTTGTCACAACCGACCACATGTCACGACCAATCAAAAAGTCTATCAATATTGTAAGAAAATATTTTTTATCTTAACATAAACGGATTTATTCTATGATAAAAATTAAAGTACAGAATTTCTTTTCACTTTTTTCATATGCTATGTAAATATTTTACTTCTTAATTCTGCCATTTTGTGTAAATATTTTGTAAAATAATTAATTTGAGAGTACTTTTTCTTTTCTGACTGCTTTGTTTTGCAGAGTTTATTTAAATCTTTCTTGTGCTATGCAAATAAGTAAATATGCCATTCACCTTTTTTTTATTCTACTCAATTTACTTTTTAAAAATTCTACTAGTTATTCATGATTTCAGTGTTCATTGGATGTGACATGTCGGTTGTGACAAAGACAAAAAATAAAGTATATGGATGGTACATGCTTATTAAAACAGAACTTATTCGTGTATAGTAAAATATCTTCTTTAAGATGTAAACTAACAAATAAATTATGTTTGATATTTATTAAGTTGTTTTGATTGCTTTCTGGTAAAAAAAAACACAAAAAAACACCATATACTTCATGGTTTGGTCACGTGCGACAGGACAAAATTTTCACTTTAACCTTTTATACTGATAATGTCTTATTAATGACATAAATTTATACATTTTCTTTAAAAGCATTGTCCTTTTTTGTTTACTTTTTTATGCCGCAATTACTTTTTTCTTCCATGACCATCTTTTTAAAAGTAAATTCATGATTTCAGTGTTCATTGGTTGTGACGTGTCGGTTGTGATAAAGACAAAGTATATAAATATATGGATGATACATGCTTATTAAAATGGAACTTATTCATTTATAGTAAAATATCTTATTTATTGAGATGTAAACTGGCAAATAAACTATGGATGGTATTTATTAAAGTTGTTTTGATTGTTTTCTGGAAAAAATAAATGTACTTCATGGTTTGGTCAGGACAAAATTATCATTTCAACATTTTGTACTGATAAATGCTTTATACTAAAACTAAATTAATACTTTTTCTTCAATAGTAATATGCTTCCTTGGGCTGTGTTTGGAAATTGCTTAGCTGTGATTTTCTTTAATTTATTAAAAAATTTATTTTGTCCACTGTCACACGCGACACATGCCACCTTCACCCCTATTACTAAGCATATCTTTGTAAACAGAAAAGACATTTTGTTTAAAATGTTATTTTTATGAAATTTAATCTTAAGACCACACATTAACATCAAAACTGCAACTCTCAGTCACTTTTCAATTTTTTGCTGCAACGTCACATTCCTAGTTTGACCTAAAGAGAGAGCATCCGATATATAAAATATGGATAATTTAACACTACCATGACAGTCAAAAACTGAAAACAAAGATGTAAGTATTTATAAATAAAAAGAATAATGAAGGAAAGTACAAAGGCCCTTGTTTTCGCTTGTTTGTTTTTGTGAAATTTTCAGGAAAGGCAATGTATCTTTCCATTTCTCCTTTGCTGAAAAGGCATGCGCACAGCAAAGGAGAACTGGGTAGAGGATCAATGCCAGGAAAAAGAGAGCAGTCTGAACAAGAATAGCAGCATATGCCTCACATATGAACAAGTAGTCTTGGATAGATGGACAGAATACCTGACCTTTACAACCACACACCAAACGGAGACCCATCAGTTCTAGCATGTCCCGAGAAAAGAGAAGAAAAATAAATCCTCCCAGTTCTCCGAGAAGAAGTTGAGGCAGCAGTGAAATGGCTGAAGAAGGACAAGTCAGCGGGAGTGGACAACATACCCGCAGAATTGCTTCGAGCAGGAAGAAAAGCGATGATTGACGCCCTCACCATTACCTGGAACAAATTCTGGCAGAGTGGGGAGTGACCTACATTATGGACCTTGTCGCTCGTCATCACTCTTCCCAAAAAGGGAAACCTTCAGGAGTGTGAAAATCACCGCACCATCAACCTCATCAGCCATCCCAGCAAGGTCCTCCTGAAAATAATACTTTACAGGTTGAAATCCCAAGCTGAACAAATCATAGCTAAAGAACAAGCAGGATTCAGGGCAGGGCGAAGTACCACTGAATAGATTTTAACCTCAGAATAATCTGCGAGAAATACCTACCGCAAAAACAACATACTGTATCATGTGATTGTAGACTTTAAGCACGGGTATGGCATGCAGCTCTGTGGGCAACCATGAGAGTGTGCAACATCAATCCTAACATTACTGAAGTCATTTAAAACCTGTATGATAAGGCTACCAGTGCAGTCCTCCAAAACAGCGTCATCGGAAACTGGTTCAGAACAACTGCTGTGCGTCAAGGATGTCAATTCTCTCCAACACTCTTCAACATCTCCCTAGAGCGCATCATGTCAGATGCCCTTGCAGATCACGAAGGCACAGTCAGCATAGGGGGTAGAGCAATCTCCAACCTTCGTTTTGCGGATGACATTGATGGATTGGCTGGAGAGGAACAAGAATTTGAACAGCTAGTACAGAGGCTTGACACCACCTCCAGAACATATGGATTGGAAATAACTGCAGAGAAGACCAAAACGATGACCAACAACACCAATGGCATCAATACGGACATCAAAGTCCAAGGCCAATCCCTCAACACAGTGCATAGCTTCAAATATTTAGGAGCCATTGTATCAGACAATGGGTCCCGACAAGAAGTCCTCTCCAGGATCGCACAAACAACTGCTGCCTTGGCAAGGTTGAAGCCCATTTGGAAAGACAGGACCATCAGTCTACATTCTAAGGTAAGAATGCTGTGCTCCCTTGTCATCTCTATCTTCATATATGCTTGCAAAACATGGACCCTCACAGCAGATCTACAACGAAGAATGGCAAAGCATGGAGATGAGGTGCTACAGAAGACTTTTGGACATTTCCTATACCCAGCACATCACCAACGACGAAGTCCGACAGACCATCACACAGGCCATTGGACAACATCATGACCTGCTCAAAGTGGTGAAGAAACGGAAACTCCGATGGTACGGCCACGTCACCAGATCATCAGCCATCGCAAATACCATACTACAAGGCACGGTGCAAGGAGTTAGAAGAAGAGGGAGACCGAAAAAGAGGTGGGAGGACAACATTCGAGAATGGACTGGTTTGACACTGAGCGAGGCCATGAGGGTTGCTGAGGACAGGGAAAGATGGAATGCGCTGGTTAAACGATCATCTGTGGTGCCCCTACGACGCATTCTTCTGGTGACGTTTGTTCGAAGAGGACTGATTCTCCTAACTGCTTTTACTTGCAACGTTTTATCCACATCGTTTTATTCATAGCCCAACTACAATCTTCGCCTTGACTACTGCCCTCACTGACTCTACTTCATCCAGTGGTTCTTCACTGCCACCCAAGTCACGCATTGCTGTCCCTACAGAGACCAAGATATGCTTTGCTGATCCTGCACAGGACAAGATATGCCTTGCGGTCCATTACAAGATATGCTTTGCTGTTTGCCCACATAACTACATCCTAAGAAAGGTTCAAGTGCTCTAGCTGCACACCTTCTCCCTCCACCTCTTCTGCTGTCGCCTTGGTGAGCACCCTTATCCCTCCCTTTTTCTTCCCACCCCAGAGACTCGTCTCACTCCACAGGTGAGGGGCCATAGCCTGCAGCTGCTTGCCCTCCCTGGTGGATACCGCCTGGTGTCACTCCCTGGAGTGTGACCCTGCGGCGCCCCCTGAGCGTTTAGTCCTGGACTAAGCGCCTATTCACTCATTCATTGTCATTTTATCCATTAGTTGTTAGGGACCTAGAGACCGTACGTCTCACCCCATAGGGTGGGGCTTCATAGCCAGCTGTGCTTCCCCCCCCTAGTGGGTGCCGACTTGTGCTACCTCCCTGGTGGGGTAACCCTGTGGCTTAGTTTAGTCCGGGGTCCTGGACCTCGATGACCTTCCTCACTTAGCTTCATCTCACCCAGCGACTATACTGCCAGCCCTATCTTGCCCCCTGTTTTTGGGTGGGTAATATTATTTTTTAACAACACAGATTTTAAATTCGTATTGTCTTTTTAATTTCTCTTTCTGTTCTCGTGTGTGTGTTTTTTTTTTTTAAATTATGTCCGACTCGGACATTACTTCCGATCGCGAGACGGAACAGAATGTTGATTGGTTTGATGACCCCCGCGGTGCCCAAACCGAGGGTACCTCTGATCGCGAGTCTGATCCAGTCGAAGACTGGCCCGATGACCCCTCGGATGTCCCAGCTGCTAGTGCGGCTGTGCCGACCTCCCGACGAGGTCAAAAGCCAAAATATAGTGTGAAGATCCATGAACTTCTCAAGACTTACGCCCCCAGGATCGATACGGCTTCCCGGAATAGAAAGGCCTCCAGGCAGGCCTCCAAACTGTCCCAGCAGCAGAGTGCGGCTGCGTCACGTCTTCCGTCTGGCCTTGGCGATCATCGACGCCAAGGTGCCGTTGTGTTCTCTCCCTCCGTTAGGGGTGCCCTGGGAGGGCTTGATGCCACGGAGGGTGTCCTTCAGCCGTCCAGCCTAAATACTGGCCATGAATCCTCTTCCCCCTCCAGGAAAAGACCTATGTCCCAGGCTGCTCGCTTGCCTTGCGCCAAGCGCAGCATCACATTTCCGGAGACCCCACACAGCCCTGACGATTCCACCGCCGAGGTCACTCGTGCCGTGAGGTCGGTGGGGACCATTCCAGGGACACTTACTAGTAACGTCCCCTCTCACGGGGAGCCCTCCTTGCGTCCCTCCAATGAAGCGGACTCACATGTACAACCACACATCTCTAACACTCCTCCACCACCTGGTACGCGCCGTTCTTCCACCGCGATTTCCGCGGGGAGTGCATCCATGACCTCCCCCATTCCGCCTACTGATGATAATACTGACAGACCGGGGCTTCTTCCCCCTCCCGCTGACGATTCTGATGACCGTACCCACGGTCTTCTCCCGACGCCCCCTGATGGGTTCATCACTATTGCTCGTGGCAAGAGCGGTCGCCGTCCGACTGCCCAAACTCCAGCATCAAATCTGTCCTATGCTGCTGCCGCTCGCTCTGGCGTTACCGCTCCGGCCCAGAGACGACCCTTCCGCCCACCGCCCACCAGGGTCGGCGTTGCACCAGTGGACTTTCCTGTCATCCTTAAAGACCTAGGGGGCGGCCCGGCCACATTCTCAGGTCTGGGTGCCCTCCGACAGGCCAGCACCCTGCGTGGGCTCTTCGGCGATGTCCTCAACATTCGCCGTACCCCCTCGGGGGACTGGCTTATCTCCTGCTCCTCAGCTGAGCAATAGGGACAACTCTTTCGGTCCAAATCCATCTGCGACATACCCATCACCACCTACATACCCACCGCTACGACGGTTGGCGTCATTCGCGGCATGCCCGCAGTTAGCGGTGATAAACAGTTCCTCGAGGATGTCAGGAGAGACCTGGCTGCTCACAACGTCCCTGTCTCCTCCGTCACACGACTCCCATTGGCCAATGGCTCTCCCTCTGCCGCCATCAAGGTCACCTTTGATTTGCGTACTTTGCCTACCGAGGTCACCGTGGGCCGGACTGTCTTCCGGGTCGACCCTTTTGTCGCCCCCGTCCTACGGTGTACCAAATGCCAACTGTTGGGCCATGTCAGATCTCAATGCCGCAGACGCGACGAACGCTGTGCGCGCTGCGGCAAAGACCATCCTACCAAAGATTGTACCTCAAGCGTACGGATGTGCATCAACTGCAACGGGGCCCACTCCGCTGCGTGGGGTGGGTGCCCCGAGGTTGAAGTCTACCGCAGAGCCAACCGCTTGAGGGGGGCAAACTATCTATCGTTTTCTGCTGCCATCTCCCAGGCGAGGTCCTGCAACGAAGAGGCTGAGCGCCCAACCCTTACCTCTGTGGCGGCCCCTGTTGCCACGCGCACCACCCATCCCAATCCACGCCGGCAGGCCCCTGCCTCTCGGCAGGATGGGATGGCTGCTGTCCATCTGGTCGGCAGACCTGGTCTTGGTGGTACACGTCCACCTCGAAATCCTCCTACCGCTCCTCCGCCTAACATGGCTACCTCCCGACCGGGCACTTCGCCTGATCCGATTCCTGGGGCCTCTGCCCCCTCCCGCCCAACAGTCTCAGCCCCGGGGAGAGGCCCACCTCGTCCTCCCCGAGGGTCCTCCTCCCTAGGCGAGCAGACGCACACACGCAACAGACCACCGCCTCCCCCCTCAACTGAGTCTGCTGCCTCCCAGGCGGCTGCACCGGAGGTGACTTCTATCTGGTCGCCTGGGTTGCGGCGTCCTCCGGTTACTCCGGGCCTCAGCGAACAGCTGGCCGATCTCGAGGCCACCTTCCTTGCCGGGCTTGACGTGCTCCCTCAGGAGCAGGCGTCCACACGCATTATTCTCTCTACTCTGTATGCCATGCTCAAAGTCATCTGTGTTCACCTAACCCACAATGCAGCACACCAATAGATCTTTCTACCCGCACATTCTACTTCTCTCCCTGCTTTCCACCATACTCACCATGAGCACTCTTCAAATCCTTCAATATAACTGTAGGTCACGAGGCACCCTGAGGGACTCTTTGCCTCTCCTTTCCGACGCGGTGGCCGGTAGCCAGGTTCTCTGCCTCCAATCTTTGAACTGCAAGAGACCTGACCTGCCGGTCATCCCTGGCTTTCACTTTCCGCGGAGGACAGTTGTGCCACTGGCCCAGTTAATATACTTAACTATTACAACCCTAGAACGTGTCGTGACTTTTCCTGGCTGGTCCCGGTTGTCGCCGATGGCAACTGGCTAGTCGTCGGCGACTTTAACCGGCGCGATGCCAGGTGGGAGCATGGCTATGCACACTACTCTAAAGACATTGGCGAGGCTCTCACTAACGCCAACCTCTCAATTCTAAATGATGGCTCCGGCACTAGGGTACCGGACTGTCCCGATCATCCCAGGTCCGCCCTGGACTTAAGTCTGGCCTCCCCAGCTCTCATGCTATGTGCCACCTGGTCCGTCTTGGACGAACCAGGGTTTTCTGACCACCTCCCCATTCTCATCCGTTTCGATAGCCGCCCTCTCTACACCTCTGACCGTACTCCTCGGGTCAGGTGGGACAGAGTTAATTGGGATATTTATGCACATCATCTTGATTCTTATTCCCTGCCTTCGGGCCTCGTACCGAGGGAGGTGGAGCTTCACCTGCGTGAGGCCATGCTCTCTTCCTTGGCCATCGCAGCTCCCCCCCCCTCCGCGGTGAGGGCGACCGGCGTCCCCAAGCCGTGGTGGACGGCTGCTTGCCGAGCCGTGGTCAAGTCCAAAAAAAGAGCCTACCTGAACTACAAAACTAATAATAACCCGCACAACCATCTCCTTATGCGACAGGCAAACCTCGCTGCTAAGCGCACTATAGCTTCTGCTAAACGGGACTATGGACTATCCAAACTCACACCTACCCTACCTCTTGGAGCTCTTTGGGATAACGTCCGCAAACTCCGCGGCACGTATCGCCCCCTGGACCCCAACCTCTCTGACGGCCATCACACCTACACTACGGCCGCCGAGAAGGCCAACGCCTTCTTGGACCAATTTGTCTCTGCTGGAGACGGATCCTGTCTGCCCTTGGCCGAAATTGCCCGACGTGATGCCTTCGAGGCCACCCTAGTCCCTGAACCGCCACCGGATCCCCCCGCTCGACCGTTCTCCATGTGCGAACTGGCGCGGGACCTTCGATCCTGCCCTGTAAAGAAAAACGCCGGCCCCGATGGTATTCATAACTTAATGATCACCAAGGCCTCCGCCTCCTTTAAGCAAATTTTGCTTGACCACTTTAATTCTTGTTTTTCCACAGGCACGGTTCCCGATTCTTGGCGTGAGGCTATAGTTGTCCCGGTCCACAAAGCCGGCAAACCCAGAAACTTGCTGGACAGCTATCGTCCAATTTCACTGACTTCGCACACCTGCAAGTTATATGAGCGACTTGTCAAAGCTCGCCTAGAACTCTTCTGTACCCGCAATGCCGTGATCCCTCCCCTCCAGGCAGGGTTTCGGCGCGGTAGAAGTATAACTGACCACCTTACCAGACTAAACGAACATATAAGCAGGGCCACTCAGCGGCGTAGGACAGTACTCGCGTGTTTCTTCGACATTTCCAAGGCATTCGATTCTGTCTGGCACGCTGGCCTTCTCTGCCGGCTTAAGACCTTGGGTGTCGACTCTCCCACCAGAGCCTTCATAGCAGACTTTCTCCGAGATCGCACACTCAGAGTACGTTGGAGAGGTACTCTTTCTCAAACTGGCCGTTTGACCATGGGTGTTCCCCAGGGCTCTGTCATAGCCCCACTCTTATTCACCATTGCTCTTGCCGGCGTTGGTCTCCGCACTCCTCACTCGTCCGTCGTGACTTTGTACGCGGACGATATCGCACTCTGGCGAACTATGAGTAGCCGTTCGGCACTCCCAAATCATCACCTCTTCCGCAGAGATGTGGCCGCTTTCCAGGCCGACATCGACTCTATTTCCCAATCCCTTAAGGATATTGGTCTTACTCTGGCCCCGGCCAAAACGGTCTTCATACCGTTTGATTCACATTGGCAACCTATCTTTAACACTCTTTCTATCAAGGTGGCGGGCACCACTATTGGCGCCTCCAAAAAAGTCCGTTATCTTGGTTTCATTCTCCAACAAAATGGCAAGTACGGGGCACACGTTGAGCGAAACTGCTCCAGTGCAGCACGTGCTATCTCACTGATTTTGGCGGTTCGAGGAGAGACCTGGGGCCGCGATCCTGCGACCCTGGTGTCCCTCGTGGTCTCCCTCGTCCGCTCCCGCCTTCTCTTTGGGTCCGAGCTCTTATATGATTTACCTCCTTGCCTCCTGGCCAAACTCGAGAGACGTGAATGCAGGGCTCTCCGAATCGCCCTTTCTCTCCCCAACTCTACGCCGTGCACTCTGGTGTACCGGCTCTCTGGGCTCCTGCCCCTGGGATACGTCATCACCCAGACCTGCGCCGACTATGTTGTCAGAGCAGGCCTTGTGGACAACTCCACCTCTTGTGAGTTGAAGCCCCAGTTCATGTGGCCCATAACTGCCCATCCCCAGATAGGTCTTGCAGACTACCTTTCCACATCTCTGGGGGGCCGGTTCTCACGCGGACTCTCCGTGGAGCACAACCCTCCTCCTCTTCCCCCCTGGGAACCTGTTCCACCCACTCACATAGCCGGCGGTGGCCTTTTGTCCCGCTCCTAAGACTTGCCACTTCTCACTGCTATCTCACATGAGCTAGTCGAGTCACTTGCTGACACAGTCCGAATCTATACTGACGGCTCGGTCCTCCCGGACGGCGCTGCTGGGTTTGGAGTTTCTGCCCCCGGTGGGATCTCCCTCTCCGGTGGCTTGCCGCCCGGTTCCTCTATTCTCACATGTGAGCTCGTAGCCATCAGGGAGGCCCTGAGGGGCGTTTCTGACGGCTCTTTGCCTCGTGCCCCTCAGGTCTCCATTCTCACAGACTCTCGAAGTGCCCTGCTCTGCATAGGCGGATCTTCCTGCCGTTCGAGACCTACTCTACTTCAATCTATTCTGGAGTTAACCTCCACCCTCCATAGCCTGGGCACTAACACTCAATTCTATTGGATACCCTCTCACGTCGGGCTGCCCGGAAACGAGCGGGCCGATCGTGCTGCTGCCGCTGGTTCCTCGGGTGACACTCTCATGTCCCTGCGTATTCCCCCTTCTTCTTCTGAACTACATTCCTCCACTAAAGCTACGCTCCACGACAAGTGGGATGAGGCTTATTCTCTCTGGTGTGCCGATAGATGGGAGCTAGCTTTGATCTCCGGGCGCCGCCCTGTTCCGCTACATTCCTCTTGTCCCCCTCTTCTCAAACCATATGCCCTCCGGCTCTGTGCCGGTATAGCTCGACGACATTACACCATCACTCCATGCTCTTGTGGTGGCAACATCAGCATGGAACATTGTATCTTTCTGTGTCCTGATCTTAATGAAGACTTTCAGCCTGTCAGAGCCGCCTGCCGGTCCGCTTCTCTGGGCGACGGCATTCCAGATCTGGTGGCCTACTCACTCTCTACAGATATCAACCTTCTTTTTCTGACTGCGGGGTGCATCCATCGATCCAGGGTTTCTTCCTACCTCTAACTCCTGTGTTTACCTCACTGAGCGGCACCGGTCTTGTCCTATCCGTTGGGCCCAGTCCGCTCAGAGAGCTCCTCCGCCGCTGTCCGTCATACCCGCCTGCGGTTATGATTTCCGCTATTTCTTGTTATCTAACACTAGTGTAATCACCACGTGCGATTCCAGTTGATTCTGATCCTGGCTCCTCCCATGACAGATTTCATTCATACATAGCCCATATTCGGTAGACCCCTACGGGCCCTTATGTGTTGGCACCTACCTTGCGACAGACCTTTCTACCACAGGACTCCTGCATAGTTGATCCTCTGATCCTATGCATCAGTTACCAATACCGACGCCTACCAGTTGAAGTTTCCCCAGATGATTTTCCTGGACGTACTTTCCTACCATTGACTCTCCTACTACTGGCCCACATTTTAGTAGACCCTTGTAGGTCCTAGTGTGTTTGGCATCCCTAACGACTGACTACGACCCACTACTGGACTCGGGCCTAGTTGATCCCAAGATCCTAGGCATTAGTTACCATAACTTAAGATAATTCACTGTACGCTACCCCAGTTGACCGTTGGTCCTGGGTGTCTAGAGTCTATATGACCCCTTACTACAAGGCTCACCTATAGGTCTTCCTGCGGGCTTCATGGTGGCTTCCATGACCTGTCCCCGCTTTCGAACCGGACTCGCCGCGTCATCTTACTCCTTTTAGTCTTGCTTATTTTTTGAATTTGTATCTTAATGTGTGCGGAGGGGGAGCTCTGCCCTCCCTCCCTGTATGACTGCGTATGTTTCTCCGATTATTCGGACACTTTGGGGTATTTTTCCCATAGTCTTTTAAATTTTTTATTTTCGATCCTGATAGGATTTTTATTAACAGTCATCCGTTTCATCAGCCATCTCAGCCATCTCAGCCATCTTACCCGGCCTTCATATATTCCCTGTCCGCCTCAGCTCCCTCCCGGGAATGTATCACTCTGGACCCCATTTGGGGTAGTTTTAACCATAATAGATCAGTATTGTTTCACTTATTAGATAGATACCGATCCATCTATATTTAACCTACCCAATCATCTCCCTCGTGCCCGTCTCCTTCCACTCCCTCTTCCCTCACACTGGCCACGACTGCCCCTTGCCGACCAACCAACATTGGCCCCTTGCTCTACCACCACCAGCTGCTGTTCACTTCAGACCTACCTTACTCCAGCTGGACGTTGCAGCGGCGCTACGCGCTCCCCCTTCAACTACTAACCTGCACCATGACTTCTTAACTTCAACGGCCTCCTTCCATCCAAGTCCCCTATTCGCTTACGTGTCGGGGGACGGTAATCTATTCAACTCAACTCAACTCAACCCTACGACCTCCGAGTTACGGTATAGGATAGGAACTTAAAAGGTTCAACGTTCATGAAACCAAAACATGAACCAACGTCATCTGGGTAAAATATAGAAAACGTTTAGATAACAAGCATGTATCCGGCGATATGCAGTGAAGTATCAAGTAATATAAATAATAATATGAAATAAATGAGAAAAAAAACACCACATAAATAAACCAATTAAAAAACGTGACAAAATAAATAAATAAATAAATAAATAAATAAATAAATAAATAAAGTAATTAATAATTATAAATTTAAAAAAAAATTAATAAAATTAAACTAACTAAATAAATAAATAAATAAGTAAATCAATAAATGTCGACGCAAGAATTTCGTGACAAAATTTAAAACTACATTAATAACATGAAAGCGAGCGCATAATTTATATCAGTCTACTAAAACTCCGCGTTTGATACCAGCATTAGAGATTTTAAGCTTCTGGCGGGGGGAGTTATGACAAAACATCAGTGAATATAATTATATAGCAAGCGTATCAAATCAGGAGTTTCTAGTTTCTTTCTCTTTTATATTTGCTGTTCGCCAGTCTGTTTTTTTTCTTCTTGTTCCTCCTAATTGTAGTTCTTTTATTATATTTTTTTAATACCTATCATTTGTTTTATATTTTTTTGTCTTTCGTTTTGTGTCTTAGTCCTTTCATCTTCCTTTCCTTGTCTTTCTGTTTTTCTCTCTGTCTTTATTCGTATTCTCTTCCTTTTCTTCTCTGCATTTGTGGTTGTACATTCCAGATATTTTTTATTTTATTGTTTTTATTATTTTTTGTTTGTTTGTTACTATACTTACTCTAGCTGTCCTTCCTTTCATGATTTAATTCCTTTCTGTTTCTTTCTTTCTTTCATTTCCTTTTGCTTTCTGTCTTCTTTAAGTTCTATAGATCTTTCATTTATTTTCTATCCTTTCTTTCTTTTTTCTTCTTTAATTCTTTTATTTTTATTTTATTTTATTTTCATTTTCTATTTGCTTTTTTGGATTTATTTCCTTTCGTTGTTCTTGCAGTTATTCTCGCTGTTTCATTCTTTTAAATGGGAGGAGTTGTAACGGAATAGACCTATGTCGCCAAAGAGTTTAGTATACCAAGAGAGGACAGCGGTAACCTCGTATATAGGCAGATAGCGTATCGCGGGAAGAGTTGCCTCCCTAGGCAAATGCGTGTTACAGGCCGTGAGCGTTATATGTAGTGTGTTATATTGCTAGCGTGCGAACACCAACAGGCTAAACAACAGCCTTGGACATCTAATTGATGAATAATTACTGGAAGGGGAGGGGAGAGGAGGAAACTGCGTTTCCTCGGGTTTTAACTTGACTAGTATTGCATTATTTCATACAAGATTCTGCCTTTCACAGGTCTGTCTTTATATTTGTATTGTAGGCCTACTAAGTTTACACAAGAAGAAGAACAAGAAAACAGAAAAATAATGTAGAAAACAAGGAAATATAATTGATATTTAAACATTTGTAGACAAACCCTACATTTAATAGGGATGTGCAGTCAATTGTATTGAAACTTTTCTCTTGTGGTAAACCAACATAAAATTCTTACATGTCTACATCAAGGTGCAGGGGTTAACAAGGTGCTCAGCATTGAATAATACCAACAAGTATGGTTTTTAGTATTTTATTTGGCTAGTATCATTGTGTTTATCATGATTTTATTTTTTTTAAATTCTCACATTATCTGCCATTATTACATTTGCATTTTATTTGCCCAATGAGTGGGACAACTGTAGGTTTGATTGTCCGTGTAACAGATTACACTAACAGTGCATATCTTTCAGGTTACTGTGTATGCTTGTTTTAATTTTGGCATGCAAACATAGTTTTATATGATATGTTATGTGTGGAGTATGTACCATATTAATTCAGAAGTTATAATTCAAAAGGGAACATCAGTACAGCACAGAATCCAGCACAAAATTTCTACACTCTGCTTCAGAAATTTTAACCTGACTTCTCCCAGCTATCTCTCCGACCTTCTCGAAACCTATTCCCCCAATCGCTCTCTTAGATCTTCGGCAGATACCCGTCTTTTTAAAATCCCAACCGTACGCACCAAAACCTATGGCCAGCGCACCTTTTCCTACCAGGCCCCTTCTATCTGGAATAAACTCCCTCATTCACTCCGTCACTCCACTTCTATGCTGTCATTCAAAACCTCTTTAAAAACTCATCTCTTCCATCTTCCTCACTAAACTTTCCTCTTCATATTACACAACTGCTTTGATTGGTCAGATTGTATTGTATGTCTGAACGTGTTAATGTTTGCCATTGTAAACGCCTAGGGCTTGTAAAAGGTTAGGCGTATAAATGTACATTTCATTCATTTCATTCAACATAACTTGGTATACACAAAAAAAGGAGGAAAACAGAATATAAGAAAAAAAAACCAGCAGGATGAGGATTCATAAACACAGCGAAAAGCAACAAACCAACATAACTTATGTACAGAACGTCAAAAGAAGAAGAAGAAGAAGAAGAAGAAGAAGAAGAAGAAGAAGAAGAAGAAGAAGAAGAAGAAGAAGAAGAAGAAGAAGAAGAAGAAGAAGAAGAAGAAGAAAGAAAAAGAAAAAAGAAGAAGAAAGAAAAATAAGAAAGAAACAAAGAGACAAGAAATAATTGACATTCCAGATTTTTTTTTTAGACAAAAGAAAGCTCATAGTGTGGAATCACAGACTTTGTATTGTAACTTTTCTCATGTTGCAAATCAATGGTAAATTGTGAGACACGTGTAAATTTAATCAATATTATAAGAGCATATATCAAAATCAATAGTCCCAAAAGTTAAAAATTCATACAATAAACAAGTCAATTTTACATGCATGTGCGAACACACCCACATCATGGGGTACCAGCCGGCATTAAGTTAACAATGCAAAGAATAAACAAGTCCTTTCATACTCATGCATGCACATGCACACTCAGACACATGGGGTTGCATTAAACATAACATATATACTAATGAATACCAGCTGGTATCAAGTTTATAATCCTTATTAAAAACAAGACACTTATATCATCATGATTCATGGGGTAGAATCAAACACAAGGTATGCTGCTAAATACCAGCCGGTATCAAGTTTATTATTATAATCCAATATTAACAACAAGACACTTTTACATATCTAGATGTACTCACACTCACACATCATGGGGTAGAATCAAACACAAGGTATACTGCTAAATACCAGTCAGTATCAAGTTTATAATCCAATATTAACAAGACACTTTTACATATACCTAGATATATGTACACACACTCACACATCATGGGGTAGAATAAAACACAAGGTATACTGCTAAATACCAGCCAGTATCAAGTTTATAATCCAATATTAATAACAAGACACTTTTACATATCTAGAAAGATGTACACACACTCACACATCATGGGGTAGAATCAAACACAAGGTATATACTGCTAAATACCAGCCGGTATCAAGTATATAATCCATAATAAAAACATCTATGTACACACACTCACACACATCATCATGTCATGGGGTAGAATCAAACACGTGTGTGTTATTTGTTTATTGTCTATTCTACTTAAGTGATTTGAACATTCCTTGAGGAACATAGTATGGGGAACACAGATTTGAAAAACACATAATTATACCTGGGAGAACATAGACCTAGATTTGGGAGAACGTTCATTCATTCCACCGCACGGACTTTAAAGTTCCTGACGCTCATGTCTTAGACGGATGAGTGACGACTACACAAATACACCCTGCAAACACTCGATCTTATCTTTCCCATACCCGGTCGCCCCGGATTGTACTCTGTCGTATGCCCAAAGGCTTCAAGTGGGCGCCTCACGCGGCTTGAGTTAGATCCGGTATTACCCAGCGCCTTGAGCAACTCTTGATCTGAATAAGCACTATATAAGAACGATTAAGTAAGTACTTAGTAAATAAGTAAGACTAAGTAAGTAACACAGACCCGAGAGAACGACGGGCTAATAACACTGACGCTGACAACACTGCGTAGGCAACGGCCGGAAAAACGTGAGCGGCCAGTGTAAGCCACACTCTACAGTTACTAAAATGTCAGGACCCTACAGTCCCTGAGGAACAGCTGATGGATTAACGTGTGTATGTCGATTGTAATGTTTTTCCTGTTTGACGTCGGCCTCTGCAGGGCTTGGAGGGCAGACTTAGAATCTGACAGAATTACAACATTTGGTATGCTATGAGGTAGATCCGTAACGTAAGTTATTGCCATAAGGATGGCGTACACTTCTGCAGAGTATATTGATATACTATCATTTAGACGGTACTGTTTTGTCACGTTTAGCACGGGTATATAGAAACCACACCCAACATGGCCGTTATCAAGTTTAGACCCATCCGTATAGATCTGGAGGGCGGAGCCAAATTCAGAGTTTATTCTTGTTTTTGCTATATTACTTAACAATAACTGATGCTGATGTTTGGACAATCCACAGGGCTCTAGGTCGCAGCTGATGCTGGCACGTTCCATCAGCCAAGGCGGAAAAGGATATGTGGGTACTTGAACAATTTGGTTTCTGCTTACCTTCGCCTTTTTACAGATTTCATCTGTGTAATTGGCTATAGATTCTGTCCTTGCGTCGATTCTAGGAGTCCGTTTTCTCTTGGCATTTACAGGGTCAAGCCTGTTGTCAAAACTGATGTCAAGCTCTTCAGAAGTGGAGTTTAAGACCGTGTTTGCCCTTATAACGTACTGACTGACCATGAGTTTTCTATTTATTTCCAGAGGTAACCAGCCGACTTCTCTATAAATGACTTCCTGTGGGGTGTTATTTGGAACGTCTAAGGCATATCTCAAGAATTGACATTCTTTTATTTGCAGTTTGGCCGGAGTAGAAACACTGGCGGAGAAGAAAGCCTCCTGACCATACGACAATCGACTCCGCACCAAAGCGCCAATGATATGTACAATGTTCTGTTTGTGGTTTGCACCTTCTGTGTTTTTCAGGATTTTCAACAAATTCCACACTGCATTTGTTTTTGTGACAAGGTGTTTGATGTGATTGTTCCATGTCAGCTTTTCATCAATAACAACCCCCAAGAACTTCACCTGTACTGACGGGAAAATCGTACAATTGTTAATGTTAATGAAAAGATCGCGCCTGTCGAATCTGCTTCTGTTGAACACCATGAAGACCGTTTTGTCGGCTGCTAGTTCAAAGCCATTCTTTCGCATGTAGCTTTCAATCATATCTACATTCTCTTGAAAGCGATATCTGATAATTCTGGTCACATACTGGGACTTCAAGTTTCTGAAATTTTCGTTTGTCCACAAGGTCAGATCATCTGCGTACAATAATGACTTTGCGTTTTTGAGTGGTATCGTCTCAATATCATGCAGCATGATGGCGAACATTGTCGGCGCCACTACGCTGCCTTGCGGAATCCCCATGTCTGTTCTCTTTGAGCCTGACACAGCAGAACCCACTCGGACCTTGAAAGAACGGTCCCCAAGGAACGCTTTGCAAAAATTATACAGTCTTCCGCTGATTCCTATATTGGCCATTTTGTGTAGCAGCCTAGCGTGCCAAACTGCGTCGTACGCTCGACGTACGTCGTAAAATGCCGCCATGGTGGTTTTGTTCTTGGCAAGGGATCGCTTTACGTGTGACGTCAGTTTGACTATGTGATCCACACAACCACGACCTCGCCTGAAGCCCGCTTGAGTGGAGGGAATAATATTATTTTTCTCCAAATAGAATTCCAGACGTGATTTGATGAGTCGTTCATATATTTTGCCCAAGTGAGGCGTGAGTGATATAGGGCGATAGCTCCGCGGATCAGAAAGCGGTTTTCCCTGCTTTAGGACTGCGATCACTGTAGCCTGTTTCCAAGCTGAAGGTAGAGTACCGCTATCCAACTATTACACAAAGGTTAATATGTACCTCTCGGAATGAATAGGTGTGTGTGTGCGTGTGTGTGTGTGTGTGTGTGTGTGTGTGTTTGATAGTCTAAATTTAGTTTCCCCTCCAACTTTTTTTAATAGTTGACTTTGGGTATTTTATTACTTTATTATTGCCTGTTGCTTTGTGATAGCCTATGTATGTTTCAAAATTTTAATGAATGAATGTTTGTAATTGTCTTTTCTTACACTTTTATTGCAATTTTTTATAGTACTATCAACAAAGAATGTCTTAATTTCTCTGTTTGAGATAATAAAGATTTTTTGAATATTGAACCCTGAATCTTCCCGGTGTCTCCTCTGTTATACTTTAAAGCCTAGATGGCAAGCTCGAATAAATGCGCCTCGAGACACACAACTGGTATCACATGGGAACACTGCAGTGGATAGGACACCAGCAAAATATTGCAGACATGTTGCTGTGGAACGAAACCCTACAAGGAAAACCTAACTGAACTTGCTGCTGTTGCAGCAGTAATACTCGCGGTTCATAAAGAACTCAGTCTAAAAGTAAAACTGAAAGGGTGGAGGGGGGGGGAGGGGAAGGAGGGATGAAGAAGAAAAAAAAGTTCGCTCCGTCTTTGTATATTTGAAAAAAAAGATATTTTAATTATTTTATTTTTAAAATTATGAAAAGGTCAACGAAAGTCGGACAAACTTTAGTCGGGAGCACGTCTATGTTCCACCAGGTCATCGTTTCCCAGGCTTTTCTCACATGTCAATGTCACCAAATGTTTGTGATAAAACATTAATATCTAACAAAGTAATATGTCGCTAATATTCACACACATACACACACATACACACACACGCCGGATACAAGCAGGTATACAAAATAAAAATAAATTTGCAAATGGACTTGCAGAATATAGATCTAGATTTGTGGGTATACAATTATACCTAAGGGATTACCGGGCAGATCTCACATTAGTCTTAATTGGTGGAAGACTAGATTTTTTTTAAAAAATTAATATAAAGGAAGTGTTTTTCTCCCTTATCCTGTAAGATTTGACTGAAAAGTGAAAACTCGAAAAGGTCAACGAATGTCTCACAAACTTCGATTATTTAATCAGAGATCTAGTCTGGTTTCTTCTGTAATCACCTAAAAGTCAACGAATGTCTCACAAACTTAAATTATTTAATCTGAGATCTAGTCTGGTTTCTTTTGTACAGTTTTCTTATAATTATCATCTAAAGCCTAAGTACGAGAGAGAGAGAGAGAGAGAGAGAGAGAGAGAGAGAGAGAGAGAGAGAGAGAGAGAGAGAGAGAGAGAGAGAGAGAGGAGTTGTAGTACTGATTATTTCTTAAATGTCCTTCAATCAGTGCAACTGTTCTTGCTACTCTTGCTCCCAAACATGAAGTATTTTTTATATATTTGTATTCAAGGAAGAAAGTGGGAAATTGGCTGAAAGAGCACTATACATATAGACTATCATCAGCTGGACAATATATATCAATTTCCCATCTTCATCATCATCATCACCAACAATAACAACACCACCACCTTCACTTACACCAAATCAATAAAACAAACACTTGGCAGCTTTAGAAGAAACTAATCTCTTCAACAAGTAGATAATAGGGCCAGACAGACATCGAATTGGCAGTATTAATAATTATAAACAAAGGATTTCTTTCTTTGAAGTGCCCCTTACGGCCTATTTACAGCACTTTCTGTTACCATAGTTATTATTAATTAAAGGTAATTACATCTATTTAAGATTGGCAGACTCCTTCAGAATATTTACGAGCGCGCATTTTCTAGGCTAACACACAGGCCACACACAGACACAGATACACGCACGCACACACAAACACATACCCTCCTCCGCTCCAACCATTCCCCCCACCCACCTACGTACACACACACACGAGCGCGCGCGCGTTCTCAAACACGCCATGTACAAGCGCGTGTTTGTGTGTATCTTCATTTTACAAAATTTATTTTAATGTATTTTATTGCATTATTGAAATTTCTGAGTACTTTGCTTTATTTCAAATCTATTTTGGATTATGATTATGTTATTATGCGCAGATACTTCAACCACCACTTAGCAAGTTGCGTCAGTAATACATAAACAGTTTGCTCTTAATCTCTGAACCGATTTTGATAATGTTTTTGATTTTGCTGTATGTTTTTAAATTTTTGACACTTTATTGTCTCTTTTTATCGGGAAATTCTGGGCCACCTCTCCTGGGGAAGGCGTAATCGCAGCCTGTGGCGCGCCCAAACCCAATCTACCAAATATTAGTTGTAATTTGAAATTTTGATGGGGGAGGAAACCAGAGTACGCGACGAAAAAATGAAAATTATCAACCTTATACAAAGCTTCTTCTAACAACAACGCAAAATCAAATCAAAGGTAAATACACTCTGTTGTTGCTTTGCTTTGCAAAACAAAACAATCGGATCTATCGTGCGCGTCTCAAACGTAACATTCATCAACACGGACATCAAAGTCCAAGGCCATTGCATCAACACAGTGCATAGCTTCAAATATTTATGAGCCATTACATTAGACAATGGGTCCCGACAGGAGACCACTCCAGGATCGCACAAACAACTGCTGCCCTGGCAAGGTTGAAGCCCATTTGGAAAGACAAGACCATCAGTCTACATTCCAAAGGTAAGGCTGCTGCGCTCCCTTGTCATCTCCATCTTCCTATACGTTTGCGACACATGGACCATCACAGCAGGTCTACAACGAAGAATACAAAGCATGGAGATGAGGTGCTACAGAAGACTTCTGTGCATTTCCTATACCCAGCACATCACCAATGTCGAAGTCTGACAGACCATCATATAAGCCATTGGACAACACGATGACCTGCTCTTACTTAGTGATGAAGAAACTAAAACTCCGATGGTATGGCCACGTCACCAGATCATCAGGCCTTGCAAAGACCATCCTGCAAGGCACAGTGCAAGGAGGTAGAAGAAGAGGGAGAACGAAAAAGAGGTGGGAAGACAACATTCGAGAATGGACTGGATTGACATTGAGCGAAGCCATCAGGGTTGCTGAGGACAGAGAAAGATGGAATATGCTGGTTAAACGATCATCTGTGATTCCCCAACGACCTAAGAGTTACGGGATAGGATAGGATAGGACTTCTCTATCTTAAACTTCAGTTATACTCCACAGCAGACGATCTGTAACAAAGATCACAGAACTACAATGACCAGGCGAGTAAATAAATTTCACGTGAACGTGCGTTTAATTGTGGGTGTGAATGAAGGAATGCTTGCGTGTGTTTGGGGGATTTAATGTGCGTGTGCATGCCTGTGTGAGATGCTCGAAAATGAAGGACATGAATGTTTTGATTTTGTGTTCTACAAATGAGAAATAATTTTATCCATGTTCCAACAATCCAATTATATGCATTCTTCAATACTCTTTCTTAAGTTTCAGATTCACTTCACCGGAGGCTGTTTTTGGCCCAGTTCTTTTTTAATTATCTATACTTCACATCTCTCTCATCATCGTCAGAATTACATCAACCATAATTTCCATGTTAATGATAGCCAACTTAACGACAGTGATTCTCTCGAAAATCTTCCACGCCTCTTTCAAAGGACTTTTGACAGTTTCACTAATATACAAAAACCGGATGACTTGACTTACCAACGATCTTCAATTCATTGGAATTAAACAAATGCTTTCTTCTGTCTTTACAGGCTAATTTCTCTTGGTCACAGCACAATCCTTCTTTCCTTGCAACAAATCTTGGCGTTATTATTTATGAAACTCTTCGAATGCATAACGTCATCCAGAAAACCTGTCAGCCGAGCTACTTTTACCCGTCCCGAATTAAACTCATTGGCAAATACCTCAGCAACGACGCCACCGAACCGCTAATTCAATTTCTCATCTTTTCACGACTTGACTACTGCAACTTCCTTCTTCCTGGTTTTATTATATCTAAAAATCACAATGAGGTGCATAGACATTAAAAAAGATACTGCACTTAAGATGTTTCTTGCCTTTTTTATGTGTGCAGAAAGCAGTATGACCTTTGATTGTTTTCATAATAATTATTATTTATTCTTACTGCCGCTGTTTGCTCTAGATTGACTTAAAGCAAAGTGTTGTTTAACTGTACAAGTTAAATGTATGACATTCAGTAATAAATGAAGCACTGAAGTGAGAGAAACCACCATAAATACTTCATTCAGTACTGTTCACCTCCGTGTAAGTCTAACTATAAATGGTCAGCTGACCATGCAAGTCCTTCTGTTAACGGTTACCAACTTGGGAACTTTGTCCTTTTATTTCATTCAACATCAAACATTATATACATATATACCACTCACACGGCAATGCTATATAATATATTGTTCACATTAGCATATAAAAAGAGCCCTTTCATACAACTGTAAGTAAAGATTCGGAGAATTCAGCTGGACAAATACAAATACACACAACACCAATATGTTTTATTAATAAACTACGAGTGTGCACGTTCATGTTCAATTCACCGATTTCTTATACCAACAGAAATACGATCGTAGAATTTGTGCAATTTAACCGACTTTCTCCATTCATGAAACTTGACGTTTTGACAACAGAGTAATATTTTCTATATATGTCTATACACTGTTTTCTGCTATTTATTTCTTGGACACGCGTTTTGTTCCCCAATGGCGGGAGGGGGACGGGGGGGGAGTGGGTGGATTTTTGCCCATACCACATTTGCCACTTCTTCCACGCATAAAACTGAATACTGGGTTTGTTGTTTTCTTTCGACGAGTTAATGTACAAGTCTCAAGAAAAAATATCATTCTATGGACGAGATATATGAGTACTTTGAACCTGGCACCATATATTGGCTGACAAGGTGGTTTATGGTCTATACATGAGCAAATTGTGAGGGAGAGGCAGACAATGAGGGGAAGAGGAAGATGTATGATGGTGAGGAGGGCGATGAGCATGGCACGATGAAGATGATGATGATGACGATGATGATGAAATAACTAAAAACAGTAGATCTCTCTCTCTATCTCTCTCTCACACACAAACACACCCCCCCACACACGCACACAGTCAGGTGGTTTTTTTTTAAGATGATTCACAGTATAACCGTTTTCAATCACGCCATCAGGGCTGCTGAGGACAGAGAAAGATGGAGTATGCTGGTTAAACGATCATCTATGGTGCCCCTACGACCTCCGAGTTACGGGACAGGATAGGGATAGGATAATCACGCCTGTGTTTTTTGACGAATCTGGTTATGTTTGTATCGACTCCTTTAAGTACCAGAGCCAGATTCCATGAGATTATTTTATCTACTGTTGTCTGTATTTAACGACATTCGACCAATCCTCCGGGCTGGCAAGACTGGACGTATTGCCACAATCAAACTAAGGATCGCAATTAGTAGTAGTAGTAGTAGTAGTAGTAGTAGTAGTAGTAGTAGTAGTAGTAGTAGTAGTGGTAGTAGTAGTAGTAGTAGTAGTAGTAGTAGTAGTTCAAAATAAAAATCGTAATTCCAAAAAAATTTGCGGGAACATTTAAACATTACCTTTTGCACGTTCTGCCACGGTGATGTCATTCACCAGTGTCTCCTAAATTAGCGGCAATCCTGTCCCCGTTATTCTTTGCCGCTATTCACGCTGCTTCGGTCTTGGACAGCGCGTTGTAAATCAGGCTTGGGACCTACAGTAGTAGATTCCTGAATTGTATGTTTTGGTCAGTACTTCTCTGTTTTTAGCATTATTTTATAAAAGGGCATTTTACATCTTATTATGATTATGTAATATTACTAATTGGCTGCTTGCATTATAACCTACCTACAGAGTTAATGTTACGAATGTTAACATACCGGTAAAATCAGATCCAACCGTTCCAGCGCCCGAATACTCTCTGCCCCTTTATATTGTTCGTTGCGCTTCCAATAAGCTGTAGTATATTAGACCAAACGGCTGCATTGCACTTTTTGCGAGGTTCAACAGCGAACAGCCACTTCATCGTTGAGCATATGTTTCGTCCGTAAACGGTTCAACGTTCTGTTTCCCTTTAACGCTCTTCTACAACGTTTATGCGTCGTTCATCGTTGTTCGTCCCACTTCGAACCCATTCAAAGACTTTCCATCGTTTGTGGACGGCTAAACTGAGTTGAAGATGAATACGTGATCATATTTAAGACACCACAAAACTAGCAGAACGGGAACTTCGTGCAACATCGCGTGTAGAGGTCATTTGCGTACGAATCTTAGGCCTAGATTGTTGTTACCGTTCACACTTGAGACGGAAATGGAGAGGGCAATACGCGCTAACGCGAACTCAATTAAGTGTACAAACACTTTTTTTTAAATGAAAATATGTAGATGATTTGCGTTTTAAGAGCGCTGTGAGCACAATTCCGGGTGTTGAAGTTTTTTTTATGCGCTTTAAACTTATTAGTTGTCATTCATCATTCATTCGGTGTTTTTATGTGTGATTTGGTCTACTCGGGTCGTCTAATATTATGTTTGTTTTTTTCCTGCTTCAAGCATGAACTTCCTGACTAAAGCGCCTTAAATCCCCTTCACCATAATCACCGGCACCATTTGTGCATAAAGTGAGTGGCGGGTCCAGCACTGTAGGTCTAAGATCACAGCTGGAACAACAGGAGAATGGGCGGATAGACTGATGCATGCACGGCATGCACGTATTCCAATTTGCCAACGACGTGCGAGCTGATTGAGGTTCGATCCTGACCCAGGGACCAACAACAACTGGATATATTACCGAAAGGGGGGGGGGGGGGGGGGGAAGGAGAAGAAGGAGAAGACGAACAACAACAACGTCTACAACAAGTAGAAAGAGAGGAGGAAAAGAAGAACAAAACGATATAACCAATGAAGAGGAAACTACAAGAGAAAGCAGAAAGACATGCAGAAGCTCCAGGAAAAGGAAATTTAAAAAAAAAGAACAAACGGGTGCAGAGTTTCCTCGCGAGCGCTCTCTCTCCTCTCTCTATATATCTCTATCTCACACACACACACACACACACACACACACACACACACACACACACACTCACACACCCACCCCCCCACACACACACCCACACACACACACACACTAACAAAATGCCAAGTTTCAAAGAAATCCGTTCGTTAGTTTCAGAGAAAAGTGCGTAAATAATAGCTAAATAAAACAAATATCACGTCATCACGATGACGTGACTCATTATGTAAGTTTTGAACTCAACGCATCAGTACACTCTCATTACATACACAGTTTAAAGGGAATTTAAAATGTAAAAAATACTTAAAAGGTGACGTCATCATGATTACATCACTTGATTTGCATCATTTGGTTTTATGTTGGAAGCTTAGGTAAAGTCTACTATCAAATTTGAAACAAATCCCTTTATTAGTTTGAGAGAAAATGTGAATAGAAAAAAAAATTATGACGTCACACGATGAGTCATTCAATATACCATAGTTTCGTTTAAGACTCAAGGCATCTGAACACTCTAACTACATTCGAAGAAATTTTTATTTTATTTTATAATAAATGACGTCACCATGATTACGTCACTCTATTTGCATAAGTTTGGTTTTACCAGGTACAGTCTAAGTACATACTAAACTTGAACCAAATCCCTCCTCTAGTTTGGGAGAAAATAGGATAATGTATTTAAAAAAAATTATGAAGTCAATCACCATGAGGTTGTCACCCAACATTTATAATGTTTTGGTCGCCTGAGAGGGTTCACTATTTCTTAAACTAAATACCAAGTTACAAAGAAATCAGTCCATTAGTTTCAGACAAAAATGCATAAATGTCACCGCCGGCCGGATGCCCAATGCCAAAAACAGTAGTTTCCCAGCTTTACAGCTCAGGAACTAAAAACGTTACACACACAATATCAAGAAAGGGAATACTTTACGCAAAATGGAATATTATGTTCGTCAAAAAGAGAGAAAAAAAGATTGTAATGATAGTTGCGCTTCAAAATTTAAAATACCTAAAGAAGGAGAAGAAGAAAAAGAGAGGGCGGCGAGAGATAGAGAGAAGGAGAGAGACGGGTGAATAGGAGAGAGATGGAGGGAGTGGGGAGTGTGGGTGGGTGATGGCTCGTTCTTCTAATAAAATCCAAAAAAATACAAAATAATGTTTTAATAAGTACTGGCCCCAGACGGGTGCATTAGTTCCCTCACGTGCTTTCTCTCACTTACACACGCACAGACAAACACGCGCACACACATCAGACAATAAAGTAGTAGAAGGACAAAAAGGGAGAAGTTGGAGGAGAAGTACATGTAGGAAGAGAATGATTATGAAGATACTATGTGCCTAAGAATGCAAGCTGGCGCCTCGGACGTCTTGAGTTCGATTCTCTATCCACCAATGCCTAGAGCACCTCTTCCGAACTGGAAATCCCTCCAGTTGTTCGAGAGAAAGGAGTAGAAAAAAAAATTGTGACGTCACCAGGATGAGGTCACCAGATATGCTTAAGTTTTGACTAAGGCTCAAAGCATTTGTGCAGTCAAATTTTATACAAAGTTAAAAAGAAATTAAAAAAATTTAAAGAAATAAAAGGTGACGTCATCATGTTTACATCACTCAATTTGCATAAGTTCGGTTTACATTGGAGGCATAGGATTGGTTGGTTGGTTGTTTTATTAACGTCTTCTTCATCGAGATGATAAGACGTACGCACGCATTCACACACATTTACACCAGATCCATACATACATACATATAAAATACATAATTATATAAATTGAGCAACTGTAGAATCAATAAAAGCTTTTGCTAATATACCGCTTACATCAAAGCTTTTATGTTATCAATGGAATCAATAATAGATGCATCATTAATTTTGGCAAAAATGGACGCATATTACTGCATTGAAGTAATACATGTTTCAGTGAAATAGATTCACCACATATGCATTTCACATTTTTACAATATTTGGTTTTAATGGAGTTTAATATTATTCTATGTGCCATGCTTGAAACTGATCTAGCAATTCCACAAGGTTTATTATAGTTGCAATTAAGTTTAATCTCTTTTACAAATTTATTTTCTAAAGATTTTTGAATTTCAAATTTGAAGAGGCATAGGAAAAGGTCTAATTATATACCAAGCTTGAGCCAAATCCCTCCAGTAGTTTGGGAGAAAATAGGATTAGAAAAAAACAACAACAAAGAAATATGACGTCACCTTGATGACGTCACTCAAAAAATACCATGGTTTTGTTTAAGGTTAAAGGCATCTGTACACTCTTATTAAGTAAGTTTTTAAAAAACTTAATATTTTAAATTTGTCTTCTTTCTTTTTTAAAGACGTCACGATGTCAGTCGATTTGCATAATCTTGGAGGCACAGGTAAAGTCTAAGTACATAACACATTTGAACCAAATTCCTCCAGACGTTTTTAGAGAAAATAGGATTAGAAAATAAGTACAACAAATCATGACGTCACCATGCATACGTTTTTAGTCATCTGGTAGGGCTCCCTATTTCAAATTTGTCCATTACTTTCAGAAGAAAAAAAAGTGCAAATATCACCTCCGGACGGAATCCGGACACCACTATGACGTAACTCGATATTCATAAGTTTTGACTAAAGCTCAGCGCATCTGTACATTCTCATTACATACAAAGTTTAAAGGAAATTTATTTTAAGAGGTCATGAACCGGTCACTCGATTTGTATAAGTTTGGATTTACGCTTAGAAAAAAAAATTATGACGTCATCATGATGACGTAACACGAGGACGTCACTCAATATACCACAGTTTCGTTTAAGGCATGTGTACACTATAATTACATAGAAAGTTATTTTTAAATAATTAAAGTATTTTAACATTTTCTTTTAAAAAAATGACATCTCGATGATTACGTCACTCGATTTGCAAAAGTTTGTTTTAGTTTGGAGATAAGTACATACCAAACTTGAACCAAATCCCTCCAGTAGTTTAAGACAAAATAGGATTAGAAAATCACACAAATTATAACGTCACCATGATGACGTCATACGACATGCATTGTATGTTGGTCATCTGGTAGGGTTCACTATTGCCTAATTAAATACTAAGTTTCAAAGAAATTCGTCCATTAGTAGTGCGCAAATATTACCTTCGATTGCCGAGCGAACGCCGGACTCTGGACGGCAAAGACAAAGTCCCCCAACAAAAAACACCCTTGATGCTCTAGCCATTTACCTTGTAGAAGAAGGAGAAAGAGAAGAAGAAGGAAAAAAGAAGAAGAACAACAACAACAACAACAACAAGGGTAGAGAGAGAGAGTGTGTGTGTGGGTTAGTGAGAGAGAGATGGAGAGCGAGCGAGAGAGAGAAGGGGTGGAGATTGGGGGTGGAGTACGAACTTTAAAAAGCAAAGTTATAAACAAACTTTCACGTTGCTAGGAGTACGGGATTCGACTTTCCCAGACAAACTAAAATTAATCTCAGGAGTTCAAGAGTATGGACATAGAGGACGGGGATGTGGGTGGGGTGGTGTACTCGGGAAAGAACAAGTTGACTGATGAGGACACTGATGTAGAAAGGAAGTAGACTTGCACCTGAAAGAAGCGAGGACACTCACACGAACATACACAACGCGAACACGCACGCGCGCACACCCACCCACCCACACACACATACACACATGGCACACGCATGCAGGCACAAACACTCTGTTTCTCGACACGCAGCCCCGTCCACACCCTATACCAAAATTATTGAAAACGAGGTCTCGGGCATTACAAAAACATCACTTTTTTTGCAAGGTCCCCCAATAATAATGCTCTCTCTCTCTCTCCCTCCCTCCCTCCCTCCCTCCCTCCCTCCCTCCCTCCCCTCCCTCCCTCTCCCTCCCCCCTCTCTCTCTCTCTCTCTCTCTCTCTCTCTCTCTCTCTCCGATGGGCCGTACATAAAGGTGATGTGATGCTGCTGACGATGGTGATTGCCACGCTGTCGCGCCAGCCGAGGGGTTGATTAGAAAATAAGAAAGACAATGCCAGCAAAAGTGATGCAGTACACCAAGCGAACCAGCTGCCTTTTGCAAATCATTAGTGTGGCGAACGATAAGCGGGAACGCCTATATACGAAAGAAGGAGCTAGGGACGCAAAATAGAAACCATCAATGTTAGGACATTAACGCGATAAAGCCTATGGCATCGACCTCGGAAAAGAATCACACATCCTGCTACATGCGTGAAATAGGTTGATTTGGATTGTAGGATTTAGTATAACATTTGTCACATGTGTAGGGGATATTTGGGCAATGACGGTAGAACAATAAGACGGACAACTTCTTCTATTCATATACTAATGAAGCCGAGGACAAGGACTAGGTTATTTCCCTTACCTTGTAGACGTAAAGTTCATTAAGGAATACAAGGAACCGTGTCATTATTGTATTAAATTCGTGTGCTCTTGCATGTTGTAGTATTTAACAACTGTTGATTTTTTTAATGATAATAATAATAATAATAATAATAATAATAATAATAATAATAATAATAATAATAATAATAATAATAATAATAATGATAATAATGATAATAATGATAATAATAATAATAATAATAATAATAATAATAATAGTAGTAGTAGTAATAGTAGTAGTAGTAGTAGTAGTAGTAGTAGTAGTAGTAGTAGTAGTGTTAATTTTGATTCTTTTTAAATGTTTTTTTTTCTTCTATTAAATAAACAAAAGTTCATATTTGAAAAAAAAATCAAACCTGGCACTAGGCTCAAAGCACGGCGATCTGTTCCAATATACACGCTCGCCTGTCTCATCCACCCTCACACACACACAACAAATACACATGCACTACTCAAACAGGTGGTGTAAAGGCAGTGAGATCGCTATTGGAAGACGGAAAAAAAATCGAATTTTTATTTTTGAAATTTTATATTCACTACGTCAAGTACAATTATTGAAGGGAGGGAGGAAACCGGAGTGCCCGGAGAAAACCTTCGGTGATCTCTATAGTCTCGTACTAAGTCACATACGTTCGCACCTTGCGGGAATCGAGCCAGCGACCTTCGGCATAGGAAACTGGCGACTTAATCCACTGCGCCACTGAGAGAGAGAGAGAAAAAAAGTTGATTGTTATTCGTCTACGCCCTAAGGGACAGTACTCTATATACGGGATAGCTCATAAGCCTCAAGTTGCCTGTCTTATTGTTCTACCGTCTTTGATTTGGGTCTATTTCGCAGAAAAACAGAGCAGCCGTATCGCAGCAACACTCAGGGTAAGATGGAATAGGACCTATAGAGTTAATCTAATCATAATCTATACACAGCGGTTTTAAATATTCTTCTTCTTCTTCTTCTTCTTCTTCTTCTTCTTCTTCTTCTTCTTCTTCTTCTTCTTCTTCTTCTTCTTCTTATTATTATTATTATTATTATTATTATTATTATTATTATTATTATTATTATTATTATTTCCTTTCGGCGACACGATTCCGCCCACTACGCGTTCAAATAACCATCAGCATTACCATGACCAGTGTTTATAGCCAGTTTAAAGTTTGGATCCACGGGGAATCGGACCCGCAACCTAGGAAACAAAGACTCATCGCTCTTTTAGCGAAGCTATTCCGGAACCCAGAAGAGGGAAAGAAGCCCTTTGATCTCTTAACGCTCATAAAGTAAATCGCTGTGCTTTGGATCGATTCACACTAGTCACTATTTCTCAAGGGCTCAAGGTAGACTTATCAACCAATCGTCAGAATATAGAGCGCCTTGAATGGTCGGAGGCCTAGTTCTGTACCCAAACGCGTTGCAGGTGAGCAGCGCATGTGCGTCTTGTTTGCAGTGAGCAACTCCTTCGACCTGTATGTGGCCAAGCGCATCTAGCATCTATGTGATCAAAAAGGCGGGGGTGGAATGGAATGAGGGTGAAAGGGGTAGGGAGGCCTGGAGGCAAGAAGACGCAAGGCATTGACTGAAGATTGAAAAAAAAATCAATGTCAAGTTGTCGAGCAGGAGCGGAAGAAGCACGAAGAAGAGGATGAATACAAGAGGGAGAGGCTTGAGAGAGGAGAGAAAGAACTGGATGGAGAATGGGAGAGAGGGTGAGAGATAGCCGAGGGAATAAAATGGGAGAAAAATAATAGAGGAGAGAGAGAGGGGGTGGGGGTGGGGGTGGCGAGAGAGAGACACAGACAGAGTCAAAGACTAAATCTCTAAGGGACAACGACATTTCTGGAACTCAAATTAAATAGCAGTAAAGTCGATTAAAGTTGGCAAAATCATTGGCGACTGACTGCACTTAATAATCATTAACGTCATTTTGACAATAGCCTGTGCGTGTGCACTCTGCCCTTGCACTAATTTATGATAGGGGCATTTATTTACTAGCTAATGCTTTTTTTTTTTCGTTTCCTATAAAAAAAATAACCACTCACAACAACAAAGCAACAACAACAAAACAAACATGATGGAAGCCATTCAAATGTACTTTCACACACACATAGCCGAAAATCAACATTTTCACAAGTGTTGATGTTCTTCCTGGTCTATAAATAAAAATAAAATCGTATCAGCAATGTTCAGATTTTGGGAGCTGGTGAAGTAGATGTCAACACCATGACACCATCATCTTCAACTCAGCTGTGACAGATGCCGCCACTGAGATCCTTGGCAAGCACCGCCCAAAGAAGAAACCGTGGATCCCACCTGAACTTTTGGATCTGTGTGATAAACGAAGAGAGATGAAAAAGAAAAAGAACACCTTACAGGGAGCTGATGCGTACCGAAAAATCAACAATGACATACGCTTGCAAAACATGGATCCTCACAGCAGATCTACAACGAAGAATACAAAGCATGGAGATCAGGTGCTACAGAAGACTTCTAGGCATTGCCTATACCCAGCACATCACCAAAGACGAAGTCCGACAGACCATCACATGACTGAGCCATTGGACAACACCATGACCTGCTCACAGTGGTGAAGAAACGGAAACTCCGATGGTATGACCACGTCACCAGATCATCAGGCCTTGCAAAGACCATCTTGCAAGGAGGTTGAGTAAGAGAGAGACCGAAAAAGAGGTGGGAGGACAACATTCGGGAATAGACTGGCTTGACACTGTGCGAAGCCATCAGGGTTGCTGAGGACAAAGAAAGATGGAGTATGCTGGTTAAACGATCATCTGTGGTTCCCCAACGACCTTCGAGTTACAGGGTAGGATAGGATAAGATGGATAAGACATCCGAAAAGGCATGCGCACAGCAAAGGAGAACTGGATAGAATATCAATGCCAGGAAATAGGAAACAGTCTAAACAAGAACAACAGCAAGAAGGCCTACCAGACTGTGAAGCGGTTGATAATTGTTAAACAGCCCAAGGTCTCCACGATCCAAAGCATGTCTGTTTAACATTTGTCAGACGCTTCACAGACTGGTAGGCCTTCTTGCGGTTGTTCTTCTTCAGACTGTTCTCTATTTCCTGGCACTGATCTTCTATCCAGTTCTCCTATGCTGTGCGCATACCTTTTCATGAGATAGCATTGTTGATTTTTCGGTAGGCATCAGTTCTTTGTGAGTTTTTTTTTTCATAATCTCTCTTCGTTTGGAACATAGACCCAGAGGTTGGGGTGTAATCACGGTTTCTTCTTTGGGCGGTGATTGCCAACGATCTCAGTGGCGGCATCTGTCACAGCTGAGTTGAAGGCGGTGGTCATGGTGTTGACATCTACTTCACCAGCTCGCTAACTGAGCAGCGGTGCAAATTTCCCTCCAATTGTGGTTTGGAATATTTCTGCCACCTCCGGATCTTGCAGTTTGTCAAGGTCGAACTTCAGTTTTTGGTTTGTTTACTCTCTTCAAGTGGAGCCGGAAATACATCATCACGAGATCGTGGTCACTTCCGATGTCTGCTCCTGGAAAATTGCGTGTCCTACCAATGTTAATGTTTGAGCTGAAGCGTTCCTTGACCATGATGTATTCAATCTGGTTGTGATACACCCCCCCCCCCCTGGGATTGTGCCTGGTCCACCATCTGGATTTTGTGTGGGGACCAAGCCTGTTTGCCAGTATCAGATTGTTGTATTTCGCAAACTCCAAAAATCTCCGACCTCTGTCATTTGTCTCGCTGTTGCAGTGACGTCCACATATGTCATCCCACTTGTGGTACCCATCTTGGCCAACCTTCCACATGGCACTCACAATAATCCAGGTATCCATTTGCTCTCCTTCACAAGATCGAAGTCACCGAAATGTATTTTAATGTTTCTTTTTTTTCTACACCCCTATTTTCAGGATACAAGTTTGTGATCCAAATATTTCCATTTTCACAAACAACGTCAGTAATCCAGTGTCGTAAAACACAAATGTAAACTTCAAAATCTGCTTACATGAACCCAAACAACTGCACTGATTATAGCAGACGATTGCTTTACAACGCTCGGACACGACGTTTGGATTTAAATTTCGCAAATATCAGACACAGACAAGATGGCAAGCCATTTCAATATATTTCAAATACTAATTTCACAAACATAGCTGAAAATCATCATGCTTGAATGTGTCCATGTTTGTGGCGATGATCGGACTCGGTTTTACTGTTAAAGAACGCTAAATGAAAGATTGAAATGATAGATCCCTATCTGAAATGTTTGCACTTGAAAAAAAAATCGGTTCCGTCAATTTTTACATAAAGCACAAAACGTCTTTATGAATATAATTGGCCTCAGCGACCTTTGACTTTGAGCAAAGGTCAAGGAAACAAAAGGCTGAGTACCTGCGTATTAAAAATAATAAAAACCGGACTAGCCATTATTGAGACAAGGAAACAATCCGTTCAGTGGTTCTTGAGATATGGCGTACAACGGATTGATCAACTGATAGTCCGACCGACAGTAGCCTCGTGCAGAATAAAGACAATTTTCAATATGTATGACTATTATTATCAGTAAACAATCATTTTGTAGCGTGATTTCGACATTTCTCCAACGTATTTTCATATCTTCAGTTCATTATTCAGTTCCTTTCAACCTGTGACCGCTCTGGCATCAACTGATTAAATTCTGTCAAACTACCTGTGATTGGTTACCCTGAGGCCCAAGACATACATGCTCGTTCGACAATTCTATTTATCTTCCCTCACTCTAGTACTTATACCCCATCTCTGATCTGTTTCACACACTTGTAAGTTAATTAGCATACATCATTGTGAAAGTGTAAAGTGTTGTTTTTTATCAACCACTTAATTACTGCCGGTCCACGTGCAAGCGCTTGTGCTATTCGTGATTTTACCTTCCACCTCCTGCAATTTGTTATTTATTGCAATTCCATTTTTTTCCATTGCGCTATCTTTACAACTCATTGATTTATCATTTTTGTAAACTAATTATAATGTACTTTCTTTACATGTTTTCTTTTCTATATTTTGTTGTCCGCCAGAGTAATTTCAAGTGTTGAATTTACTTTCAAGGGTAGCACTTACTCAAGTTTTTATTTTGAATACCCTTTATGTTTTACATGACATGTTTGTTTGTCTCGGCAATTAGAAAGCTATGTTTAACCAACTCTAAAGCACGAATGCGCTAAGAATAAGTAACCAATTTCATGCAGATTAGACCGACAAATCAAAATGTAAGCAGCAAACTTTGTTGAAAGGGTTCCGCACTTCAACGTTTTCATTTCTCCAGTAGTTCCACTTCTTCAGCCGAATGGCATGGGAGAGGGAGATGAAGAGGGAAAGAGAGAGACACAGAGACAGAGAGAGACAGAGAGAAAAATATTCCACAATTGAAATTTTCATGCACGACACAACCCAATTTCATGTGGTGACTGACGTGATTGGCTTCAATTGCAATTAAAATGGAAAATAAAACCAGCATGTGGAAAGGCCATAGCATAGAGAGTTAAAAAAAAAAAAAAGAACAAAACCCGGTAGAAAAGAGGGAAGACAGCTCAAATGAGACTTCCGAATCTCGGAAACGACCGAAAAACACTCCTGGACGTTGGATGGATTCTTCTTCCTCTACTGCTCATAGTCCCTCTCTTCCTCATCCTTTTTCTCTTGTTAACAGTTCTTCCTTTTGATTCTTCATCACCACAATCACTATCTTCATCTATGTCAATCTTCTTCTTTTTCTTTTTTTACGGCGGCAGGGAGAGCTCAGTGGTTAGAGGGGACGACTTTTGTAAGTGCGTCTTGGGCGACGTGTGTTCGAATCCGACTTTATCAAACTATTGTGTGATTGCTAGATATTAATGGCCTGTGCCATGAGAAGCTCTTAGCTTATAAGTGCGCTATATTAGAGCAATCGTTTTCTTTCTTTCTTTTTCCTAAATTGGAAAATAAATGGGACGCTGCCCTGGGGCTACCAGACGGGCTTTTATTTATAGCCGTAGTGTGTAGTTTAAACCAGAGTAGAAAATGAAAGGACCACAATTCGAAGAGACAAAGGGAAATGTCTTAGATGAGCCCAAAGCAAGAAAACTCCTCATTGGATGCTTACATATTGAAGTCATGGCAAAGTAACATTGCTTCCTTGACACAAACCCTCACACACATACACCCACACACAAACACATCCACACCCACCCCCTTTCATCCCTCCCCCTCAAACTCTACCCCACACATGCGACTGACTAAATGAATGTCAGCTATGCACATGCTATGCTATGTACGCGACAAGTTTGGAAAAGATTTCACGTGGAAAATTCTGTAAAACTGCTTTTAAATCACTATAAAAGTATGATCCATCGAACTGTACAGCAGTATTTAATACTCCTGTACGTGTTAAAAGTCGCTGACTTCATAGGAGCATGTTATATTTTGTAAAGGCCAACGAAGTATCCAAAGATTAGATTTCGAGTTCATAAACTTAAGTTAATTCTGAAACCTTTCGTTTTTAAAGTGAAATGTTTGTTGGTTCTTCAATAACTGATTTTGTTTGATCAACTATATCCTGATCTTTCTCTCTTTTTCTCTCTCTCTCTCTCTCTCTCCCTTCCTACCCCCCCCCCTCTCTCTCTCTATCTCTGTTTTTTTTTGTCTTATCGTCATTTCGGTGAAAAAGACATTAAAAGTTAAAACAAACATTTGAATCCTTCAGGGCAGTTAACGCAACCCTGGTTTCTTTCTGTTACAATTGATGATAATGATCATAATGAAATCATCAATAGGACTTTTTTTTAACCCAGAAGTGTATGCCAATGGAACATACAAAAAGGATGTAAGACCGGAGTAGTGAGAGCCTGTGATAATTTTTACAAAACTTTCCACAATATAGTATCATAAAAAAACCCACATTTAAGCTAGATAGTATGATCAACGTTTTGTTAATCCACAATTGTTGGAGCTTTCCGATGAGCTTGTAATCAATTTCAGAAGTTATAGGGTTCCCTGATGAAAGTCTCAGGGCTTCACTAGCCGAGGGACCCCTAATGCCGTCAGTGACCGTCGCTTCAGATGACAAGAACACATTTGTTTTCATTAGCAACAATCTAATAATAATAATAATAATAATAATAATAATAATAATAATAATAATAATAATAATAATAATAATAATAATAAACATTATTTTATATAGCGGCCTTTCTAATGAAAGCTCAGAGCGCTTTACATTCACATAAGACACTTAAGAACTAAAATGGCTGATCAATAATATAATAATATAAAACATGGTAAACAAAACATACAAAATTTCATTAGATAATATATACACGCGCGCGCGCACACACGCACATACACACACACACACACACACACTTATACAAAATTCAACACGAATTTACATTGTGGTGTCATCAAAGGAACGTTTGAACAGATGGGTATTGAGGCCAGAACGAAAGGCAGCAGATGTTTGGGAAGAATGGAGAGACATGGGAAGGGAGTTCCAGACGGTGGGAGCAGAAAATGAAAATGAGCGTTCACCGAAGGATTTGTTCACTCGTGGAATGCAGAGATTTTGGTCAGAAGAAGATTGAAGGGTTCTAGAGGGTATGTAGGGGTTTACCATGGTTTTGAGATAAGAAGGGCCGGATGAAGAGAGAGCATTGAAGCAGAGCCAAGCAATTTTGTACTCAATTCTTTGTTCGATGGGAAGCCAGTTTAGGGATTTAAAATGAGGAGTTATATGGGCAGATCTTGGAATGCGAAGAATGAGACGGGCGGCATTATTTTGAAGTCTTTGCAATAGATAGTCCGGGCAACCACAGAAGAGAGAGTTACAATAGTCAAGCCGTGAGAGAATGAAAGCTGAGACAAGAGTTTGAGTGGCTTTGGCAGACAGAAAGTGACGGATGCTGTTGATTCGACGGAGTTCAAACTTTAGGTGTCGGATTATTCTAGAGTTTGAATGTGAGCTTGCAATAGTCCGGTGAAAGTCCAAAATCACGCCCAAGTTTTTGACAGAATCAGAAAACTGGACAACATTAGATAGATAGATAGATAGATAGATAGATAGATAGATAGATAGATAGATAGATAGATAGATAGATAGATAGATAGATAGATAGATAGATAGATAGATAGATAGATAGATAGATAGATAGATAGATAGATAGATAGATAGATAGATAGATAGATAGATAGATAGATAGATAGATAGATAGATAGATAGATAGATAGATAGATAGATAGATAGATAGATAGATAGATAGATAGATAGATAGATAGATAGATAGATAGATAGATAGATAGATAGATAGATAGATAGATAGATAGATAGATAGATAGATAGATAGATAGATAGATAGATAGATAGATAGATAGATAGATAGATAGATAGATAGATAGATAGATAGATAGATAGATAGATAGATAGATAGATAGATAGATAGATAGATAGATAGATAGATAGATAGATAGATAGATAGATAGATAGATAGATAGATAGAATAGATAGATAGATAGATAGATAGATAGATAGATAGATAGATAGATAGATAGATAGATAGATAGATAGATAGATAGATAGATAGATAGATAGATAGATAGATAGATAGATAGATAGATAGATAGATAGATAGATAGATAGATAGATAGATAGATAGATAGATAGATAGATAGATAGATAGATAGATAGATAGATAGATAGATAGATAGATAGATAGATAGATAGATAGATAGATAGATAGATAGATAGATAGATAGATAGATAGATAGATAGATAGATAGATAGATAGATAGATAGATAGATAGATAGATAGATAGATAGATAGATAGATAGATAGATAGATAGATAGATAGATAGATAGATAGATAGATAGATAGATAGATAGATAGATAGATAGATAGATAGATAGATAGATAGATAGATAGATAGATAGATAGATAGATAGATAGATAGATAGATAGATAGATAGATAGATAGATAGATAGATAGATAGATAGATAGATAGATAGATAGATAGATAGATAGATCTGAATTTCCAAATGGGCTTCAACCATGTCAGGGCAACAGTTGTTTGTGCAATCTTGGCGAGGACTTCCTGTCGGGACCATTGCATGATACAACGGCTCCTAAATATTTGAATCTACGCACTGTGTTGTTGGATTAACATTGGGCTCTGATGTCCATGTTGATGCCATTGGTGTTATTGGTAATCATTTTGGTCTTCTCTGCACTTATTTTTATTCCAAAGGCTCTGGAGGTGGTGTCAAGCCCCTTTACCAGCTGTTTAAGTTCTTGTTCCTCTCCAGCCAATCCATCAATGTCATCCGCAAAACGGAGGTTGGAGGTTGAGGTCCCCAACGCCCGAAAGGTTACGGGAACACTTTTTTTTAACTTTTAAAAGAACACAAAGAACTATAGTTCTCTTTTATCCCCAAGTGTTCTGCATTCACCTAGCAAGTCAAATCCATTTCAGTATTTGATTAACTATATATTTTAAATTTGTAGATTTTCGATCTACCCTAAGGGTAGTCTAATAACATGACGACTAACGCATAATATTCTGGGTACAGTATAAGATGACATTGTATTGTTTCAGTCATTAGTAAATATTGTAACCCCTTGGGGTCATGAGCAATCTTGCCACTGTAGATTGTTCTAACCTATAAAGGGAAAAGTGAAAGCCCCAGTTGAAAACCTGTCTTTCCTTTATAGGCATGACCGATTCACTGCGGCAACAGTACCCCCGTTGGAGTGCCGGGGGTTTCAGTATAAATAGTATCCCCACTTTCTGGAAATGTAGTGCTTTAAATTCCCACTGTCGCTGTCTTCCTCATTTGCTCTTTCCCATTCCTGCTCTGTCCTATCACTCTGCTATACTATCTTCTTCTTCGCTAGATCAATGACCTACCTTTTTTCTTGAAAACTCTTCCTGGACAAGACTCCTTGTTTGTGTATCAGGTCTGTTGGATCAGCTTGGGAGTGCTGGACGCTTTCTGCCGGGTGGTCACTAGGGCTTCCTGTGATGTTATTATTTAGCAATATAGGCATTTTATATGTATGTGTTTTGTTGATGATTTATAATGATGTTTGTATTCTATTTTGTTTTTGTAACCGGGGGTTCGAGTAGTTGGGGTAAAGCCTCAGCCGTCCCCTGCGTGGGATGTCTTTATTGTAAACTGACTGGCCGGTGGAGGGTTTTCAGTTTTCCCACTAGGATTGTTTCAGCAGATCTTTTATGCGGATCGGGGGTTGTCCGGTCCGCAAACTTGTTTTTTCCAACATAGTTCCAGTCATTCGCCCAAAAAGGCAATCTCCGAAGTCGAACGAAGCTCTCCGATGTGTTACGAAATGATGCTTGCATGACTACGACTAGCTGACATTAAAAATGATCGCTGTTGCTTCTCATTCTGTTCGATTTACACAGATTTAGCATTTCGCAACGGTATACTTTGTTAATATGAGCATAATATGAGCATTATTATTATCGACAATATTTAATAGTTGCGTTCCTTGATTTGCATTTTGTTAGTTATCAGCAGTAAAGGCTAATAATAGCATTGCCCATTTCCTGCCTAGAACCAAGTAGACACTGTTATACAGTATACATAGGCTTAATCTACATTATTATATTATAAGTCAGTCTCCGCGCAGCGAAGAACCTCACTAGCTGAATATAATTATTAGACCTGTATTGTTTGTTTTATACGTAAATAAATGTATAAACTATATCTATTCTAATTGATAATATTTAGGCCTATACTTTATAATATTCGAATCTTGAAATTTCCGGAGAAGGGCGAGTAGGCTAAGCGATTTTTTTTTTAAAAATAACTCGAGATCAGAGTTAAATTAATAGTTAGTTATTCATTGCTTACAGGGTCCAGCGGACTGCAAAGAGTCGAATCAGAACCACAAAATCAAGACAACTCGAGATCAGAGTTAAATTAAAAGCTTATTAGTTATTCATTGCTTACAGAGTCCAGCGGACTGCAAAGAGCCGAATCAGGACCACAAAATCGAGACCACAACTTCTCAAGTAGTAGTAGTAGTAGTAGTAGTAGTAGTAGTAGTAGTAGTAGTAGTAGTAGTAGTAGTATAGTTATTTAGTTAAATCTTTAATTTATTTATTTGTTTTGTTTGTGTGTTGTTGTTGTTGTTATTATTATTATTATTATTATTATTATTGTTTGTTTCTTGTTATTATTATCATTATTATTATTATTATTATTATTATTATTATTATTATTATTATTATTATTATTATTATTATTATTATTATTATTTATTATTCATACTTTTAAAAAATAAAAGAATAGTGTGCTGCTGTGCGTGCTCAATGGTGTAAATATGGTCAGTGACGTTTTGTTTGTTTTTGCTGAAGTTGGGTGTAACCCGAAATATTCAGATGGTGTTACTGGTTATTGTTTCTTATAGATTTACCAAAGTTTTCAGATGATTTATGGAAATTTCCGCCTGCCACGCAACATTTTTTTAATTACGTGTTTCTCATTAAAATACATATAATTGAAATACATATAACAAATTTACAGTATCAGTTAAAAAGAATAATATTAGTTAAATAAATAATTGCTTTGGTGCTTGCAATAAAAATGTCACTGTTTTTTGAGACCATTTTAAACTTGCTTTGCCTTGTGCTGAAGGGACATCAACGTATCCATAACGCTTTGAAGTTTTGTCATGGTTTTATTGTTGATATAGATGTGAAATCGTTGTATGTGTGCTTTATGTGTTATGTATTACTTTTACTCCTTATTACTAATTGTGTCAGTATATTATTCATCATAAAATAATAATAATAATAATAATAATAATAATAATAATAATAATAATAATAATAATAATAATAATAATAATAATAATAATAATAATAATAATAATAATAACTGCTTCGAAATGCAAATCTCGACTTGAGCTTGAAGCTGTGCAGATCGAAATAGAATTAGATCTAGCAGTGGCTATTTTTATGCACGGATGTTACACCACAGGCTCTGAAGTCTTTTTTTTTGTCTTGGTAAACTCCTAAATACGTAGCCCTACGTAATATAGTATGTAATTGAGGCCTACGAAAGACGAGACTTCCAAGCCTGTGATTTCACGTAGTTATGCCAGCATTCGTTCGTAAAACATCGGATAGCTTCGCTCGACTCGGAGAGCTTCGTTCGACTTCGGTAATTGCCCTTTCCGGGAAAGTGACTGGAACTAAGTTGGAAAAAACAAGTTCGCGTCCGGTCCTGATTTGGCTCGGAAGAGTCCGCTGGACCCAAAGCAACAATCAATCAATCAATCAATCATATTAAATATTGTACGTTTTGGTGTTGATCTTTGCGTTCTTGGGCAATGTATTGTTTAGTAGAGTTTGATTCTCAGAGAAGACCAAAATGATGACCAACAACACCAATGCCATCAACACAAACATCAAAGTCCAAGGCCAATCCCTCAACACAGTGCATAGCTTTAAATATTTAGGAGCCATTGTATCAGACAATGGGTCCCGACAGGAAGTCCTCTCCAGGATCGCACAAACAACTGCTGCCCTACAAGGTTGAAGCCCATTTGGAAAAACAGGACCATCAGTCTACATTCCAAAGTAAGACTGCTGTGCTCCCTTGTCATCTCCATTTTCCTTTATGCTTGCGAAGCATGGACCCTCACAGCACATCTTCAACGAAGAATACAAAGCATGAAGATGAGGTGCTACAGAAGACTTCTGGGCATTTCCTATACCCAACACATCACCAACGACGAAGTCCGACAGACCATCACACAAGCCATTGGACAACAAGATGACCTGCTCACAGTGGTGAAGAAACGGAAACTCCGATGGTATGGCCACGTCACCAGATCATCAGGCCTTGCAAAGACTATTCTGCAAGGCACAGTGCAAGGAGGTAGAAGAAGAGGGAGACCGAAAATGAGGTGGGAGGACAACATTCGAGAATTGACTGGTTTGACACTGAGCGAAGCAATCAGGGCTGCTGAGGACAGAGAAAGATGGAGTATGCTAGTTAAACGATCATCTGTGGTGCCCCTACGACCTCCGGGTTACGGGACAGGATAGGATAGGATAAGATTCTCATGTCAACTTTTTTACACTGTGTGTGTATGTGTGTGTGTGTGCGTGTGTGTGTGTCTGTCTGTCTGTTTGTGTGCAACCCAAATAGGTGCCCGCTGTGTAATTTTCATACTTATTAAAACTCACATGCACTGAACGGATGTAAAGAGCTTAAGGGACTCTATATTAAAAGGAACAATAGGGTGGTTGACATGGTGTGTAAGATGGTGGAGAAACCTATAGTCACAGATAACTGTAGCGTGTTCTGTGACAAACGTGTGCAGTTTCAGGACTTCACTAGTGAAAGTCTAGCCAGCAAAAAACCTGACATTTTGTATTGTAGATCATGCGAACAGCCTATCATTTATTGTGGAAGCGGCCACACTGTATGATTATTTTATAAACACCTGCTGTAACCAGAAATTTCTGAAGTACATGCCTTTGTATAGTGCTCTAAACGAAGCAGGAGGCCGAACACAAATCATAGTTTTAGTGATTGGCTCTTTGAGGCTAGTGCACATGAAGTTTGTGTCTAACTGCAGCTTATTGACATATTGGACTATCACGGCAATAGAGTAAAAGTCTGGCTCCGTACCTGTCAACCAGTGTCATGATCGGTTCTAGAGGTATGTGGGAGAGGGAAAGAATCAGAGTTGCGGTGGCAAGATTCACGAACTGTTCCGAGTTTATTACAACGTTGTTAAAGTTAAAGAGTTTTTGGTTATAATAAAGTTATCGAAATGTGACTGCAGCTCATTGGCCTATAATGGCAGCAGAGTAAAAGCCTCGCTGGATTCCTATCAAACCAGTGCCATGATCGGCCCTAGAAGGTGTGGAAGCGGAAAAGATTCAGGGTGCGGGTGGCGTAATCGACGAACTGTGCCGAGTTCATTACAACATTGTTAAAGTTAACGGTTTGGATTGTAATAAAGCTACTGAAGTGTGTGAGCGTGTGTGTGTGTGGGTCTGTATGTGTGTGTGTGCATTAATGCGCTTTGATACGGTTTGCCTGATATGTATGTTTTAAACAATGTATTATTATTATTATTATTATTATTATTATTATTATTATTATTATTATTATTATTATTATTATTATTATTATTACTGTTGTTAATGTCGTTGTTGCTGGTGGTAGTGATATTGAAGGAGTGAATGAATAATTTATAAGCGCATAAAAATTTCCAAGCCGACGGGCGTGATCGCACCTGTGATCGAAGGGAGATGGATAAAAAGACACACCGTCAGGGGGGGGGGGGGGGAGAGAGAGAGAGAGAGAGAGAGAGAGAGAGAGAGAGAGAGAGTGAGTGAGTGAGAGAGACAAAGGGAGACAGACAGAGAGAGAGAAAGAATGAAAATGAGAGAGCAAAAAAAAAGAGAGAGAGAGATAGAGAGAGGGAGAGAGAGAGAGAGAGAGAGAGAGAGAGAGAGAGAGAGGCATTCAAAAATTAAAAATGTAATTTCCTTTATCGCAAGGATCTCAGCTATTTAAATTATAGAAATAGTTGTCAAATTAGATAGCCCCATCGTAGTATTTCAGGAAAACCTATTGAGCCTCTTCTTTATTATATACACTTCGGTCGAGTATGCAGAACATGTTCCACTCTCTTTAGGATGACATTATGAGGTAACTTTGGAACTTTGTCCTGTTAATACACAAGCAAGCACAATTTCAAGAAAATGTTAAGATCATAACCCATGGGCATTTCAGTGTTTAAAAATTTACATATAGGAAAACAATGAACGGCACATACATAAACTACACTGATCAAATAAGTCACACACAAATCACGGAAAGTCAAACACTCAAGAAGAGAAAAAAAGTTACACTGAATCATACAATAAGTAACAAATAAGAATTATGGCTAGCATGCTTCTCAATCTGAATCATAGGTAGATTAGACGATTAGGAGATACATAAAGCAGCACATTAGAGTGACGCAATACAACTCCAATAGATCGTCGTAACTTTACCAATCTGTTTGATTTGGTATTCAACTGATGAAATTTAAAATTTTCGGATATTCCAGAAGTATTTTGGTAGAAATGAAGTTCTATTCTGTACAAGCACAGCATTTTTGCATGTAAATAAATACTGAAACTCGTCACCAAATTTCATCCAGATCACATATAGTGCAAAACCGTTCATCTCTTGGTGGTACATGGTATATTAGATTAGATTACCGCAACAGGTTGGGAATAGTACTGTTGTTGGACGCCTTTATGTTCTTACCGTAGCTGACCCAGGAATGGAAAGCATTTGCAATATTTTAGATAGCTCGTAAATTGGAAACAGCAGCAGCAGCAGCAACAGCAACAGAAACAATAATAATAATAACAGCAGAAACAAAGCTCTAATACGGCACCGCCAAAACAACAATGACGACGACGAAACAAAGATGCAAATAAATAAAACAAGAACAAGATGATGATGGTGATGATGGTGATGGTGATGGTGATGGTGATGATGATGATGATGATGATGATGATGATGATGATGATGATGATGATGATGATGATAATGATGATGATGATGATGATGTTTATCATAATGCGGATGGTGGTGGTGTTGGTGGCGAGGTTGGTAGTGGTGGTGGTACTTACTGCTAATGCTGCTGCTAACAAAGAAGAAATGGAAAGAATGCATGGAAGGAAGGAGAAAAACTATTTCTTTCGTCCACATCTAACCGCAGCCTACTTTTCTAAATTTAACTGACATGATCAAACTGTTTTTAGTCAGTCGGCGGTGACGGCATGATGGAGATGGCAAGGAATGAAAAAAAAACCGCGGAAAGTGAAGAGAACACTTTCGCTTAACAACCAAAGACCATTTTCAACCATTTCAAATTAACAGTGAGTGACAATTACGATTCGCGCTGCACGTCCCCTGACAACTTTCCTCTCTCATGATCCACCGATACCCACCCTCTCTCCCCCCTCCTCTCTCTCTCTCTCTCTCTCTCTCTCTCTCTCTCTCTCTCTCTCTCTCTCTCTCTCTCCACATCTACCTGTTTGTCATGGACCGATATTATAGTTATTCCGGTGCGATGACATTATATTATTGTTAGTCAGTTTTCTTGTGAAAAGATGTTGGTAGTTGCTATGGGAGCTACATTTTTATTGGTTGAGTTGATCACATGACACATTCATAATGTACATTCAACAATCCAGTCATTCCTTTACTGACTATATTAGGTAGTTTGTGCTGGACTTCTCGCAGCTGTGTCTGCAGGAATATATTATCTGAAAATGTTGAATTACAAATGGAATAGTATTATTAAACGATGATATTTAATTTGTTATGTAATAAAATTAATAGTAAAGAATGTTGATATTAGTGTGAAGGATGGAGTGTGGAGGAGACGAACATGGTGGTTCGTTGTAATATTTTTAAAATAACGAACTGAATTCGGATACTTAACTTATTTGAAGTTGAAACTACAATTGCAGTGTAAAGCATTCATTCAATTTGTGTGAATGAAATTAATTGGTGTCATTGACGTAATAATTAGTTGTTATAACTAGTTGTAGACATTTTGTTTATGTTGGTGAACTGTAATCGATACGGATGAAATTAATTTTATTGCTGCACTGTTCCCGTCACAGAGGACTGAGAGAGAGGTATAAGTAATTGTCCACAGAAACTTAGTTGTTATTAAATCCTTTGTCTGCAGAAGTCTTCAGCTACGGGGCAGAAAAAGACGAAGAAGAAGATGTAAAAGAAAAGTTAGACGAAGAAGATAAAGAAGATGAAGAAGAAGAAAGATAATACGAGAAGATAAAGAAGATGAAGAAAAAGACGAGGAGGATGAAGAGGAAGAAGAGAAGATGGAAGAAGAATAAAGAAAAAGTATAAACAGGAAGAAGACGAGGGCGAAGAGGAGGAGGAGAAGAGGAAGAAGAAAAAGAATGAGGAGGAGGCGAAGTCTTACTCCCCTTGTAAGATAAGCGTATCTTCTCCAGGATATCATCACAGTTAGACGGGAGAAAATGCAGATTCACGCAACTTCTGAAATATCCCTTTCTTTACACACATTCACTCAACAGACATACACATGTAGAGCGACAGACAACCAGGCAGACATATACGCACTGTCGCACGCACACACACACACACACACCCGCGCACAAGCACTCGCACACAATTCGAATAGGCTGTGTTACTGTATTTCCTTATTCTTTCTCTGTTCCAGCTCAACCATTGGCCACCATCCTAGCACCCTTTCGTACATTCACAAAACTAATTAGGGCAATACTGTACAAGGGGTTACAAAGAAGGACAAAAAGAAATAAAGTAAGAGAAAATGTGTATGAGAAGCGTTGGAAGAGGGGATGTGGGAATGAGGATTGGTGGGAAAACGTATTAAGGTTCAGTAAGTTCTAACTGTGCCTTCTCCTTCTTCCCCAGTTGATTAGGCCACAGATAATAATAGGAAGGAGGGAGAGAGAGAGGGGGGGGGGAGAAAGAGAGAGAGAGTTGGGGAAAAGGGAAACGGCGGAAAGCTATGTAGGTTGTTCATTAAATTAACAACATGACGTTACGCGAACACGCAAAGTTCGGTGGTTAAAAACAACACCGGATAACCAGTGTGAAGGTTGATCATGTATCACCTTATGTCTTCTGTAGTAATTCTTAGGAACTTTTCAAACAGTTTTGTTTCGTAGCTTTGAAGTCAGGAAATTGAACCTTTCCTTCCCTCCCCCGTCCCACCTCTCCTGCCTCTCTACCCTTTCCCGCCCACACTCCCATCACACTCGCGTTTTTATAACACTCATGCCTCTAAATAATAGATCAGCTAGAAACAACAATAATAAATAATAATACTACGAGAACTTATAACGCGCACTATTATCTCACAATGCGACTCAAGGCGCATAACATGGAAAAAGACCATGAGATAATGCACACAGCCTAGTAGAGACCTTGGTGGAGGGGCGGCGTAAATCTCGACCGTCCCTGCTAGCAGTGTAGAAATGATAAACATGATAACCTAGTGGCCTCGTAGCTCAGTTGATATTGAACTGGTTTCCTATGTTAAATGTCGTGGGTTCGAACCCCGCAGGGGACGAACCTATGTGTCTTAGGTACGAGACTTTCAGGTCACCGAGGGCTTTGTCCGGGTACTCTGGTTTCCTCTCTCTCTCTCTCTCTCTCTCTCTCACCTTCTTTAAAGGTATTACAATGCAGTCTGTCTAAAATTTCAAAATAAAA
>CM072519.1:36622451-36784951 GCA_036898135.1 Oncomelania hupensis | reverse complement strand
CCACTTTTTTCCAGGACCCAACTTTTTTCTAAGTGCGCGGGAGTGCTCTTTTAGTGCACGGGAGTGCAGTTGTAGTGCATGAGAGTGTTTTAAGTACACAGGAGTGCTCTATCCGGGACGGAGAAATTACAGTCAATTTTCGGAGAAATTTTGAAGAAAATTCGACCTATTTCGTCGCCTATAGGAGACGAACTAGGTCAACTTTTTAGACGGATAGAGCCAATTTCGACTTAGATTCTTGCATTTCTAGCAGAAGTTTGCGTTCTTTCCGTCAAAAAATCACTTTGCGATTCCTACATTCTTAAATAAACCCAGTTAAGTTGTGATGTATTGCAAATATGTGTGTGTGTGTGTGAGTGTGTGTGTGTGCGTGTGTGTGTACAACCGCACAAATGAAAAATTTTTTCTCCATTTTTAAAAGCATATTTCCACTCGAAAAAAATATAGCACAACCCTAAATATCGCTGCGCTACAAAAAAAAATCAAGTTTAAAGGGCAGATTAGCTTTCAATCCTGTACGTCATTCATAAATCTAATCAATTTTATAAAACAGCATTTGATTTGTAAATATCACTGAGAAAAAGGGCATTCCCCAATTGTACCCTGTTTTGGTAACATTCCCGATTGATCGGCGTATACACTGTGTGTGTGTGTGGAACATATGTGTTACCCAAGCGTGTAAAATTCGGGTTGCCCTCTTAACACAAGTACAGCAGACCCAGTGCAACGCCACCCGTGACCATATGAAATATAGCCCACCAACCCATTCTCAGAGAAGCTCATTATACACTAAAACAACAACCAGACTGATAGCAGCAGTACAATAACCAATAGCCAATAGCCAGTACAATGCTCACAGCCAATTTCATATTTGGGACGCCTGGAATTGAACCCGCAACCTCTCACCTCTTGAACACTATTTCGTCACCCTACCGAGTGCATCACTGGCTCGTATGATGATGATGATGATGATGATGATGATGATGATGATGATGATGATGATGATGATGATGATGATGATGATGCTCGTATGATGATGATGATGATGATGATGATGATGATGATGATGATGATGATGATGATGATGATGATGATGATGATGATGATGATGACGATGATGATGATGACGATGTAGTTTACTAGTGTAGACTGATGGCAGGCTAGAGGCAAAGTAGGGCAACGCAACAACTGATGACCATGGCGTGGTGGTGACGCTGATGAACGAGGCGACAATCACTCCTTGCTGGTGATAATGGTGTGTTGATACGGCGCGGCAGTGGTTAGCGAAGAGCGGTGGGGATGAAGACGAGGAGGAAGAAGGGGAGGAGAAGGATGAGGATGTAGGGTAAAATGGGGATGGGAAAGATTAAAAGGACGAGAGGTTAGGATGAGGAGGAAAATTAGGAGGAGAATGACGAGAAGGGCGAAGTTAAGAGGGAAGTGAAGAGAAGAAGAAGGGAGAAAGACGCCGATGAGACGGAAGAAGACAATGCTAGTCATTTCTAGCTTTCCAGGCGCATGACATTACTTGTCATTTTCTCACAATTTTCGGTTTCCGCCGGAAGCCGTAAACGTGGAGTAGGCCTATGCCTGAAGAAAAAAAAATCTATCGAAGCCGACTTGGAAGCTGTCGATGTTTGGAGATAATAATGTTTTCTAGATGGAGTCACCCCACCCACCCATCTCCCCACATCCATCTTTCTTTTCTTTTTACCCTTTTCCAGACCTAAGGCCTCGATTTGGAAAGCAGACTGTTTTCAATTACACCGATAGCAAAACCACTAAGGGTATGTGTATAGACCAACATTAAGCCAAGGTACTCGTCTGGAGCTCACAGCATCACGCAGCCGCTAAACTGTATACCGACTCAAACTTCTGCGGGATGTCAATGTTTCCGTAGGAAAAGTTGTAGTTTTACAAATACATACAAAAAACGCAACTGCAGTGTACAGTTTCAAAGTCAGGAGTCCTGGGTCCTTATATCTAAAATGCTTTCACTGACCATGTCCATCCTTTTAGAAAGATTACCCACTTCTTGTGTTTCACACAAACTTTTTGTGTGTGTACCGCAGGAATCTTTAGTTTGTGAGGTCAAAACAAGACAGTCATCAAACACTGCAGATATAATTGATCTAAAAAGCACAACTTATGACGATCTTCTCGAAACTATCGTCGCCTGGCTAGCGTTTTGTTATCACACGGTACCAAAACATCAAGAAAATCAAATCAAAGAAAACAGAAAGGAAAAAAAAAACACCCACAAAATAATGAATTGATGAAACGTAACTTTCTGACGTCGCTTCACTTTTCTTAATAATAATAATAATAATAATAATAATAATAATAATAATAATAATAATAATAATAATAATAATAATAATAATAATAATAATAATAATAATAAAAATAATAATAATAATAATAATAATAATAATAATAATAATAATAATAATAATAATAATAATAATAATAATAATAATAATAATAAAGTAGGCTTGTATAGCGCGGTACCCCCGCTCAGGGCTGGGCTCACCGCTCTTAACATAGGATATATATTAGATAAGATAGTACACCGGTTAGAACAGACATATGAATAATAAAAACAAACTATGCAAGCATTCACACAAACCGTACTCGCAAAAGCATACAAGGGAACAACATCATATACAATACACTTCACATGCATAATAAAAAGTATTAATTTTAAAATACAAATGGCATATTAAATAATAATAAGACAATAAAATCTGAGAATTCACAATACAAATTTAAAAATTGTAACTAAAAATGTGTTACATCTAACAATAATTAATTATAATACAATGATCAGATTAAAAATAAAAATTAACCAAGAATCAGACGATCAGATCCCTGTGGAGAAATAAAATATTATCAGTAAAATAATGTATAAACTAATGCAAGATAATGATGTAAAAATAATTAGATATAAAAACAGCTGCCGTTCCCCCTCCCCCCACCCCCGCCTTCAGCTATAAATGTACAGACTATTTACATGCCAAGCCATGGACGGCACACAGCCGGCGTCCGTCATCGGTCGGAGGGTGAGAGTCAATCAGGATAGTACAGTTTGAAGAGATGGGTCTAGAGTGCGTTTTTGAAGGCCTGGGTGGTCGGTATGTTGCGGATGTGTGATGGGAGAGAATTCCATTGTTTGGGAGCGCAGAAGGAGAATGATCGTTCACCATAATTATGTCTTAGTGCGTGTCTTGGGAACCAAAAAAATGCGCGCATCTGCAGAGGAGCTAAGCTGTCGAGAGCGTGAGTAGACAGAAGATCAGTAAGATAGGAGGGGCAGGAGTCAGAGAAGAAGTTGTGGCAGAAAGTGGACAGTTTTTAGTCGATTCGGGCTTGGACGGGGAGCCAGTGAAGTGAGTGGAGAAGTGGAGTGATGTGATCGCGCTTTTTTGCCTTAAGAACTAACCTAGCAGCAGAGTTTTGGACCATTTTCAGTTTATCGATGAAGTGTTTAGGTGAACCCGACAGAAGAGAGTTGCATTAGTCTAGACGAGAAAGAACGATGGCACAGACACATGTTTTACTAGTGTTGATGCTAGTGGTGATGGTAGTAGTAGTAGTAGTAGTAGTAGTAGTAGTAGTAGTAGTAGTAGTAGTAGTAGTAGTAGTAGTAGTAGTAGTAGTAGTAGTAGTAGTAGTAGTAGTAGTAGTAGTAGTAGTAGTAGTAGAATATATATATATATTATTCGTACCAATCTCCTGGAATACATTCCAATATCTTTCACCTCACTACACTGGAAGACCCACCCCATTCTGAAATCCAGAGATCGATGAAGCATTCCTTCTGTTCAAGAATAAAATATCGACGCGCGAACCGGATGGTTTCATTCATGTCCGGAGTCGCTAAGACGACGTTGACAACAGTGTCAGTAGGGTAAAAACGGACCAGAGGGCGGCAAAAGGGTCTTTGGAGAACAGACTCATTACCCAGTGTTTATGAAACCGACGCAATGGAGATATTAGTCCACAGAAAATGCAGCTTCTCCACCCCCCCCCCCCCCCCCCGCTCCCCGATACCCTTAACCCCCTCTTCAATCGTCCCATCCCACCCCATCATATTGTTAGAGCGAGTTGTCTGTTCCCTGTGGGTATTTGGGAATTTCTAATAATAATAATAATAATAATAATAATTACTGTATTTATAATGCGCTTATCTTATAATAATTATAACTCTAAGCGCGCACTCACAACTCACGCACGCATGTGCACGCTTTAGACAATGACACATGTAACAATTACGCAAAAAATACATTCACTCAAATATACTCATACCACAAACAGACCAGACACTATATGCAAGAGACAGCTGGCGATGGGGTGCGTAGTGAGGTCATAGTGTTAGAACTGCTTGAAAAGGTAAGTTTTGAGGGCAGACTGGAAGGAGGTGGGAGAGGGTTTCTGACGGAGAGAGAGTGGAAGAGTATTCCAGATGGATGGGCCGTAGACAGAGAAGGAGCGGGACCCGAACGTGCTGAGTTTGGAGCGAGGAATGCGGAGGCGGAGAGGGTCGGAGGCAGAGCGAAGAGAGCGAGAGGGAATGTATGGGTGAAGTAAGTCAGAGAGATAGAGAGGAGCGGAGTTGTTGAGGGACTTGTAGCAGAGAGACAGGGTCTTGTATTGAATGCGTTGGGAGATGGGAAGCCAGTGTAGGGCTTTGAGCAAGGGAGTGACGTGGTCAGATTTCTTCTTTCTGAGGACGAGGCGGGCAGTATTGTTTTGAACGCGTTGGAGAGGGAGAGTGGTGGAGCGGGGAAGGCCGGAAAGAAGGAAGTTGCAATAGTCGATGCGAGACAGGATGAGGGAGACTTCTAAAGCAGAATGATGTGGCTCTTTAATCGGCAACGGGTTTGATCCTGACTCCGGTTTACTATTTTATGCATTTTGTTGTTATTGTTGTTTTTTGATGATGGTGGTGACGATGATGAGGAGGAGAAGAAGGGGACGGAGGATGAAGGAGGACAACGATGATTTGTATAGCGCAATTCTCCTTGAAGCCATGCTCAAGGCGCTTCGTCCAGTTTGGGCTTGCTGGTGGCGTTCGACTATCGTAAAGGCGGTGGATCAACACCATGGAAGATTTTAGCTGATATGTAGAACAATTATTGTGCGTTTAATACGCATGGATAATAATTTGAGTGGTTCCGAATCCACCTAGAGTCCGGGGTCGTTGCTTACTCCTTAATAATATATCCTCTTATATCACGTCTCCTGGAGTGTTACGATTGAGACGCGCACGATAGATCCGATCATTTTTGTTTTGCAATGCATGCAATATAAGCGTGTATTCACCTTTGATTTTATTTTGCGTTGTTGCTAGAAGAATCTTTGTATAATGTTGATAATTTGTGTCGATCGATATTGTTGAGAATTTTCTGGAATTACTTGTTTATTATCGATCGAAGCTTCTAGACCTTACGGGCAAAAGCTGGTCGAATCATGTGGATTCGTAAACAATGTGTGACGTAAGAAAGTACATAGTTCCGGTGACGAGTTTTACTTTGATTGGGTGTTATTGCGTCATGCTGGAATGTTCTAATTTGTTCTCGATTGCAGAGAGGCTATATACGTAATGCACTGTCTGCTTGTAGGGATGATTGCTGTAGTGATTTTCGGAAAGCGATCTTGTATGCAATTATTGATGTTTGCTGAATAAAGTTGGAAAACTTTATACGACCACTTTTGCCTTGTTGCTGAGTGAACAGGTAGCGTGGATAAACGAATTCGAGTTACACTTGTCAAGATTCAAGCATTGGGGCTGAATCAACCATTGATAAAAAAACTGTGTTAACATGGAGCCTTGCCCTAATGGAGCGTGTGGGTGCAGGGGACGCAGGGGATGGAAAGAAAGAACATACAGAATGTTGTAGGCCACTGACACTCGCCTACGCCTGCTACTTATTCCTCAAAGGAAAATATATTTTTTTCGGTGGCCAGACCAAAAACCAGAACTGACAGCAGTGCTCTCGTAACATCACTTCTCAAAACCTAATTCTAGGTTGACATTCTTGTCGGTAACGTAATACTACGCATTACGTTTTCTATATAGCGCGCGTCACGTTTCTCGCCAATAAAGTTAGGCCGGTTCCAGTGAAATGAAGTAAGCTTAATCGTGTTTCTTTACAGCGTAATTTATTGGTCAGATAATTGCTCAAGGCGCTGACCGAAGTCAGTATTTGATTGATTGATTGATTGATTGTTGCTTTAGGTCCAGCGGACTCTTCCGAGCCAAATCAGGACCGGACAACCCCCAATCCGCATAAAAGATCTGCCGAAACAACCCTAGTGGGAAAATTGAATGCCCTCCACCGGCCAGTCACTTTACAATAAAGACATCCCACGCAGGGGACGGCTGAGGCTTTACCCCAACTACTCGAACCCCCGGTTAAAAAAACAAAATAGAATACAAACATCATTATAAATCATCAACAAAACACATACATATAAAATGCCTATAGTGCTAAATAATACAATCATAGGAAGCCCTAGTGACCACCCAGCAGAAAGCGGCCAACACTCCCAAGCTGATCCAACAGACCTCATACACAAACAAGGAGTCTTGTCCAGGAAGAGTTTTCAAGAAAAAATGTAGATCATTAATCTAGCGAAGAAGAAGATAGTATAGCAGAGTGAAAGGACAGAGCAGGAATGGGAAAGAGTAAATGAGGAAGACAGCGACAGTGGGAATTTAAAGCACTAAATTTCCATAAAGTGGGGATACTATTTATACTGAAAACCCCCGGCACTCCAACGGGGGTACTGTTGCCGCAGTGAATCTGTCTTGCCTACAAAGGAAAGACAGGTTTTCAACTGGGGCTTTCACTTTTCCCTGTATAGGTTTGAACAATCTACAGTGGCAAGATTGCTCATGACCCCAAGGGGTAAGTCAGTATTTAACTAGCTCCAACCCCCTATATGTCGAAGTGCAGCAGTTTAAACGCCCTATCCTAATCGACATAACTATAGGCGCACGGTTATTTGACCTTCACGTTCACGTTTTACGTGTACGTTTTGGCAGGCTGATCGAAGTTTTTTAGGTGCTCTACGTTAACTGGTGTCAAATGTGGGAAGTAGAATCCACCCTATGTGTTCAATGTTGAAATAGCGTCTATAATATTTTTAAAAAAGAAGAAAAAAAAGATTTGAAGTCTTATAAAATGTTTTGTGTATTATAGATTTATAACAGTTGTCATTATGATATTTGCCTGTGGTGTCGATGTGTCCATGTGTGTGACTGTTTATTAATATTGAGGCAATTTCCATTTGCGATGTTCTGTTGTCATTTAGCTGAATAAATTCGGTAAATTCTATTTAACGAATCATTACAGAAAAGTCGAGTCCTGTGAGACAAAAAAAAGAAGCTACTGTCAGTTCTGTGAAAAGATATAAAATGAGACAAATAAAAACTCCCGTTACCATCGATAATCAAACCAGTGTCCTTTGCGCGACAGTCGAGCGTGCCCTAAATATACCACCGGATCATTCTGCTACTCCTCTGTAACGCAAAGTTGCGCTATCAACTTCTCGATAACACAATAACGTTCTCCACTTTTTCCCCTAATAGGCCTACAGTTTCTGTCATTGGCAATCAAGATCTGGTGAATTGGATGTCCATACTGAGACAAAAGCCTCTTACACTTCCATTGGAACATTGCCGTTCTAGTTGCGTTCGGGAAGTGACCAACTTTCCGAAAGTGCAATTTCCTGTATTTGAACATTCTTGCTGATGGTGATTTACAAATCATTACACAATACTAAACTACGGTAATTTACAGTACTTTTCATTAGCGTACCACTGTCGTACAACACAACACAAATCTGACACCTCCATCGGAAATTGCAATTCGTACAGCAACAAGGACGTGATCCACTTTCTGAAAGTGCAAGTTCCTGTAATCGAACGCAAGTTTGTGGTGATTTACACTAAACTACACTACACTTACTCTACACTTATACTACATTACACTACACTAGTGTGTGATTTACTTTACACTTAAACTACTCTTACACTACACTACACTTGCACTTACACTAGACTTACACTATACTACATTACCCCTATTGCTACTGCTGCTACTACTACTACTACTACTACTACTACTACTACTACTACTACTACTACTACTACTACTACTACTACTACTACTACTACGCTCACTAGAAAACTGCAATATGTATTCCATTAAGCAAGTGACCAACATTCCGACGGTGCTTTCCCAGTTGATGTTTTTTACTTTACAATACAATACAATACACCACAATACACCACAATACATTACAATACAGTACAATTTATTGAAATTGGCAGTAACATTATTTATGTTCTGTTCTGTTCTGTTCACCTCGATGACAGGCAAATGCAATAAAGGATTTCGATCAAACGTGAATGATGCAACGGTAGGAAGATTGATTAGTGGGTGTCAGGCAAAGTTAGAAAGGGAATTACGATGGCGCGATACAGAATGTTCTCTAAAGGTATTCACACTTTTCTGCTATCCTATGCACCAACGGGAATCCCCTCATGTGAAACATACTTCCGGTTTCTTTCTCCGCGTATTGTTTATCCGAGTGTTTTAGTGAGTTATTTCCAAATATTCAAGAATATGTCGAATCACATGAGAAAGCGTTGGTGGGAGCATAAAGAGAAAGTTTTGCAGAGAATGCCTGATGGATTTGAAGTCCCAGTTGTGACAGAGTCAAGTTTACAGTGTTGTTTGTGTTGTTGTTGCATCAATTTTTATTCTTCAGATTAACATAAGTTGTACAATGGGAAGTTTTACAGTGGGAAGACAACATGTGTCACTGGCCACCAGTATCGTACCCTCACATATTTTTAATTTTTTTTGCTGCAGTTTATTATCCCTTTATATCGCCAGTGGCGCGCCTAAACCCTACCTACCTAACATTATTTGTGAATTTTTGAAAAATATTCGGAGAAACATAACGCCCAGATGCTGGCTCGAACCCACACCTGTCAGGCGCCATTGGTTTCTGGCTTGTGGACAAGGCAAGTTAGTCCCGCCTTAGCCCACTTGGCCACAATGCTCTGGATCTGGATCTGGATAGCCCGCCTGTGGATGTTGATTGGCGGGTGCGCCACAGAAGCCGATGATGACTATCAACGTGACGTTTTAGGGTGTGCGCATCTAAGAAAAATCTTTAACAGTAATATTTACACTTCAGCTGGTCTTCTTGCTGCTGTACCTAGCGGTTTTAACAGTCCGTTTGCCCAGATGTAGGCAATGGGTACACTGTCTGTTTAAAACTTAAGGTTATAATCCAAACGGTTAAAAACTTGATAAAAACACAGGGTTGTTCACACTGGTTTCTGCCGCCCTAACGCTGCTGAGAAGGCGTTGGGCGTGGGCATGGGGACGGTGATATCGTCGAGGTTGTTCCACTCGATCACTGTCTTTACAAAGAACGAGCCTCTGTACTGCTCTGTCTTGGAGGGAGGAGCCTTGAAACAGCGGCTATTGTTGGTTGCCTGTCTCTGTATAATATTCTGGCTCACGTACCCCTCGTACGTTGTGGGTTTGACCCTACGTCGAGTGCCGCTCACAGGAGTGAGGAAGGAATCAGGGGGTAGGGCGGGCGTTGGATGCGTTCAAGTCTCTCAATGTCTTGTTTGTAGTAGGGATCCCATACCACCGACCCATACTCAAGGGTGGACCTAACAAGAGCGATGTAGGCAAGGCGACGGCACTCTTGTGGGCAGTTCCGAAGGTTCCGGCGTAGGAAGCCAAGTGTAAATCCTGCCCTCTTGCATAGGCTGGTGATGTGTGGTCCCCATTTGAGGTCTGCTGAGATTTGGATGCCAAGGTAGGGGTTCTGCTCGACCTGTTGGAGGATGGTGTCTCCGAGGCTATAGAAGAAGTGAGACTTGGATCGGGTGGAGAGTACGTAGCATTTCTGCGCGTTGAATCTCATCCCCCACTGGGCGGCCCACACTTCTAAGCTCTTGAGGTCGACCTGTAGGGCAAGATGGTCTTGGAAGGAGCGGATCTGGCGGTACAGCAGGCAGTCGTCCGCAAACAGTCTGACAGTAGACTTCACGGTGTCCGGCAAGTCGTTGATATGGCATAGGAACAATAACGGCCCGAGCACTGTACCCTGTGGGACGCCGGACTCGACCTCTACCTCTTCAGATGTCTCCCCCTCCAGTACCACCCTCATCGTCCGCTTGGTCAGGAAACTGGTCAGCCAGGTGTGGACAGTGCCCCCGCACGCCGTAGTTGGCCACGCTCGCCTAACATAGTCAACTACTTCGTGTTTTGTGAAGGTTGCGACGGCGAAGCTATGGAAACCTACTAGAGTCTTCAGGTCCTGTTTCACTTTCTGTCGATGATCGACGCACCTCCGAAGTCGCCACAAATACAGGCCTCTACTATTGTTTTTTGCATCCTTTCACTGAGCATGTACTTCCTCCACCGTTTTTATACTTATCCCACTCGTTTTCTGGCTCTAACAATCGTCGTTGTCGGCAATTTGCCATATTTAAAAGTCACGCATCAAGCTTTGATAAAAGCAAAACAAGCCAGACCGGAACTTGGTTTCACTCTAACCTCGTTTTAATTTATAATGGCGATACCCACGAGTTTTTATGAGAGGTGTCGGAAAGTTGTGAATAGTCTGTGTTGCTGTTGAGGTTTGATGCATGAAGCGGTATAAAACGCTACGTCCTAGACACTAACAGTAGCCCTAGTTCAAAGGTTTAGTCCTAGACTTCTACTTCACTCAGTCTATGCATCGCGGTACTAGATTTGGATGTTAGATTTGGGGGGTCCTACGAAGGTGGAATTCACGTCGCCTTCTCAGTGATAACACGCAGCTAGAGTACCTCGACCTATCCCGTCCATTCACCATCACCCTCTCTCCTCCTCACCCAAGGGTAACACGATCAATCCTTTTAATTTTCATTTTGCACCCGATTCCCTTCGGTATGCGCTGAATCAACCACTACCAGACCGGTTGAAAGAATTAGATTGGCAGTGTCCACGGGTTTTAACGTTAAGTGTCGCCCAACAACCTAGATTCAAAATCTCAAAATCTTATAAACTCGTGCTCGCCATTCTACCGACTGAACATATATCCTGCCGGTGAAGATAGGATTTAATTTTTTCTTCTAATATTACTCCCTTCCCGTGGCCCACGCCTTAGGGGGGTCCATTCTGTATGGATCATATTATAGCCACGTTAAGATGGTCCTATCTTATCCTATCCTATCCCGTAACTCGAAAGTCGTTGGGGCACCACAGATGATCATTTAACCTACGTACTCCATCTTTCTCTGTCATCAGCAACCTTCATGGCTTCGCTCAGTGTCAAGCCAGTCCATTCTCGAATGTTGTCATCCCACCTATTTTTATGTCTCCCTCTTCTTCTGCCTCCTTGCACCATGGCTAGCAGGATAGTCTTTTCAAGGCTTGATGCTCTGGTGACGTGGCCATATCATGGGAGTTTCCGTTTCTTCACCACTGTGAGCATGTCATCGTGTTGTCCAATGGCTTGTGTGATGGTCTGTCGGACTTCATTGTTGGTGATATGCTGGATATATGAAATGCCCAGACGTCTTCTGTAGCACCTTACGTCCATGCTTTGTAGTCTTTGTTGTAGGTTTGTTATGAGGGATTCCACGTTTTGCAAGCGTATAGGAAGATGGAGATGACAAGGGAGAGCAGCAATATTGCCTTGGAGTGTAGACTGATGGTCCTGTCTTTCCAAATGGGCTTCAACCTTGCAAGGGCAGCAGTTGTTTGTGCGATCCTGGAGAGGATTTCCTGTCGGGACCAATTGTCTATACAATGGTTCCTAAATATGCACCGTGTGGAGGGATTGGTCTTGAAATTTGATGTCCGTGTTGATGGAATAGTTGTTGTCATCATTTTGGTCTTCTCTGCACTTATTTTCATTTAAGTAGGTAGCTGGGAGTAAGGGGGGTGGGGGTGGTGGTGGAAGTACTAGGGCGAAATCTCAGGATTACGTTTTACTCGTTTTACTACAAGGTTAAAGATCGTGCTCCACGAAGGTCTGAACAAGAAGGAGCAGAATTAAATCTAGAGGAAACAAAATTCGGATAAGATGCCGAGAGCGCTGGTCAACAGAACTGAGGAAACCATATGACCCGAAGAAAGTTGGGCCAAAGAGCTTAATGATAGAAAGAGGGGGAACTTGGTACAGAACCGCGAGACGAAAGGTACGAGTTATGCTCCCTTGTCGACATGCTGAAAATGGCTCGTAGCAGAAAGTCAAAAGGCGACCGAGTGAAACAGGGCGGTGACTTTTGCACAGCCATCAATTGCCATAATGCCAGATACAAGAAAAGTTGTGTTGCCAAGTCCTTTTTCAAATTTCCAAGAGACAAAAAAAGGTAAATTGCAATTGAAAAACTTCATTTCTTTGTGGTTATGTAGGCCTAAACTAAGACCGCTGCAGTGTTGTTAGTGTTAAAACAATCGGAGAGCGGCTTGAATGATTTATGTTATACCTATGTGCTAAATCCAAAATAGTTTGCTTGCTGACAGTTTACGTTCAACAGGTCGCTCACTGTTTACGTTATTGCTAGGTTGTTTGACTATATTTGTGCTTATATTTCAAAAGTAGATGTCAGATTGGCAGTTTGGCTTTGTCAAACTGCTTATGTTAACAAGTTAAATTAGACTAAGTCTGTTTTCTCCTCGTGATCAAATACTGTGCAAGATAACCCCTTACCTAGGCACAAAAATGGTCCTTGATCAGTTGTAATCCCTTTTCGTTTGAGTGTAAACGGGAAAAAAAATGTAATGTAGAAACTCAGTCCTTGTTCTGATCTGTGAATTTCTGCGCATTAGATCTATATTGCGTGGAATGTTGTAGTCTAGGTTCTGATCGTTCTGTCTGAATAATTAATTATTTTCCATGAAGTGACTGATGTTATTAAGCCAGTGATGTGGGAGGTGAGAGGGTTGGGGGGTAGGGGGACACCTGATATAAATTAAATTCACACTATTAGTGAAACATTTTGTTATTGTGCTTTATTGTGATTAATTGATTGAATGACAGAGCTCTCTCTTCCCCCAACCCCCCCTCTCTCTCACTCTCTCTCTCTTTCTCTCTATCTGTCTGTCTGTCTGTCTGTCTCTCTCTCTCTGTCTCTCTCTGTCTCTCTCTGTCTCTCTCTCTCTCTCTCTCTCTCTCTCTCTCACGATTACGAATTTACACAGTTTCCGATAAATGAAACAGTCTGTCATGCATATTTTAATTTTAAAATATCTGTCATTGATTAAAAAATAATAAATTCCAGGGCAGAAAACGAACCTATGACATACACACATAAGCAGCATAAAAGCACCTAATAAATGTCAATAAGTAAACATAAAAAAAGACAGCAGTAGCGGAATGTTAATAATAATGATGGTTAAAAGTTTGGTTTTTGCAAACGTTGCCATAAAAATGTTCTTTTGCAATGGCATAGGCTCAATAAGTTACCACGCACAGATCATTCATATAGCAGATGATGAAATATAGCCAGCCCGAGCAAAGAAAAATAATGCGTGAGAGCGTCTCGCATTATTGTATATGACATAATGGAAGTTCCCCCTCTTTCCGTAATAAGCTCTTTGGTTGGGCTTTAAATGAATAAAATATCAACTGTGTACTTTTGATAACTAATACAGTATAGGGGGAGGGGAGGGGTGGGAGCGTGTTCTGGTAGCACCGTTAATAGGGAGCTGGTTTTCTGTGCTGAAGGCCGCCGGTTCGAACCCCGCATGGGCGACTTAGACAAGAGACTTTTCAAGACACCGAGGGTTTTCTCCGGATACTCCGGTTTCCTTCCTTCCTTCAATAATGATATTGGATGCCGCCAATCTACGTTTCAAAACTACAAATTGTTTTGTCTTCCGTTTTATTATCGATCTCTTCAGATTACCGCGCGTGATTGCATCCTGTTTTATTATTATTATTATTATTATTATTATTATTATTATTATTATTATTATTATTATTATTATTACTATTAGTTCGTGTGTGTGTGTGTGTGTGTGTGTGTGTGTGTGTGTGGGTGTGTGTGCGTGTGTGTATGTCCCAATATATTTTTCTGTCAATCTATAAGAAAAATAAAAGAAAGTGTGGGATCATCATCATTTTATTCATCAATGATCATCATCATCTTCAGGAGAAGCAGCAAGCATCATCGTCATTTCGTCGGTACGAGTAACTAATAGATCATCAACTGTACTTCGTCCGCTTCCTCTTAGTCATCAACAACATCGTTTTTACCATCCTCTGTGCATCTGGAGCTGCTAGTGCGGAAGTTCTAGTACCCAGCGCTTTCACTGTAGAACGAAAAATAACCACTCTCTAGGCAAAACGAATTAGGAAATACAAGGACTAAGCTCTAGCAGGAGCAGGAGCAGAAGAAGGAAGGAGAGAGGGGAAAATGGGAAGGGTGGAGAGGGGGGAGCTGGCCGGAGGAGAAAGTACAAGAGAATGAACATCGAGGATAAGCCTCAACGACAGAACGATCAAAGTCACAAATTTGATTTTTTTGAGTTATTGCCCTTTCCTTGTAGCCATGGGTTCATACTTTGTCTACCTGAAGTGACTAATGGAAAAACGATCTGAGTCCTGAGTTATGGGACTTTAAAATAACCACACTTTGACAGAACGATCAGAGTCCTATGTTTACACCGACAAAACGATCAAGCTAGCTGTCAGCTGAGTTATTTGCTATCACATGACATGTGTGTTTTTATTATTTTCCTCCCGCGCCCCCCTCCCCTACTTGTATTCTTTGGTTTGGGTGGTACCTGCAATAAAGATGACACTCATGTAATAAATTTGATTGTAAAGCAATATTTTTAGTGTCTTTCGATTATGTTGTGTTAGGTGTAAGTAGAAATCAATTAAGAAAACCTGTTATGACAATGAGTCTCTAGGACCTAAAATGTGGAATATATTGGCTTGTATTGGAGCTATGCAACAGCAAAACGATCAAAGTCCGAACAGCGGTTCCCCTCTTAGAGTAGCAATATCAAATATATAAATCAGTATTTTCACATAAAATTTAGAATTGCTATATTGAGAAATAAATGTTTTCTTAAATAAAATGATTTTTGGGGTGATTTTAATTCATTGTACTACATAATGGTGTTTTAAATCTTAAAAATCGATTTTCTCAAAACAGGAAATGTGTGACTCTGATCGTTCTTCCGTTGAGGCCTTCGTATTTATCCACCATTGGCGATATAACAGACGGGGACAGCAACCCCAGGGAACAAGGAGTGGGGATTTTAATCAACGCTGAACCATGTAATACTAGAGCAATCATATTGCTAAAATGGACAGTGAAACATTGCCATTTTTTATTTCGTCGACCACGAGATTCAAACCTGGGTCATCGGTGTGCCAGGCGAACGCCCTTCCATTTGAGCTACGGCGGTAGGACTAATACAAGAGAAGAAAATGGAAGGGAAGGGAGGAAAGGGGAATGGGACGGAAGACAAGGGTTATGGAAGGAGAAAAAGAAGAGGGAGGAAGAAGAAAGAGGAAACAGAATAACAAGAACAAGAACAAGAGAACACAAGGCAGGGGAAGAGAATATGAGGGAGAGGGAGAGAGAGAGAGGGGGGATAGGGAGAGGGAGGAGAAGGAGGTGAGGTTGGGGTGGAGGAGGAAAACAAAGAACGAACGAACCATAATAAAAGCCCTACTGGGGGAACTATTAAGCTAGGAGAAAGAATGTTCGAAAACTACGACGACGGATCAAGTTGCCCAATAATGTAGGCCACACTAAGACTCCACCACGCTCGTGCTTCCTGCAATCTGATCAGGACGCAGATCCACAGTTCTTGGGCTGCAGATGATTGGGAAGACAGATTAGAGGTTGGAACCCTAGTATCTGGAGGAAAATCTGGTCTTTCCTGGCCTTGTAAGAATTCTGCAACCGGGGCATAAGCAAATAAATTCATCCGAATCGCCCAACTTTCGAAGGTGCAAGAAAACGTTTTGAATAAAACTATAACGAGAAAAAATGCTTTGAGTCAAACTGTAACATAGACAACTACCGTGAGCGATGTATTATTTGCAGGTGCAATGTGGCGAAGGGCAGCCCAGCGCTACCCTATGGCACAGAGCACAGTTAAATTCGTGAATGAAACGGTAAACGGAGACGAAAAATCGAGTCAAGCAGCAACGGATCGAAGCACATAGTACGAATACTTAAGACTTAGTTATGCTAACAAACAAAAGAACACTCTCAGTTGAGGCATCGTGCACTCATGGGTGCCTCGATTCGCTGCCGCTCCACGCGATTTTCTGTCATAAGGATACAGAGCTTTAAGCTGGTGTAAGAAACAATGACGATCCCTGGGCATTTCTAAGCCGATTTTGAAGTGGCTTCTATATTGGTTTTGAAACGTCCGTCTCCTTCAGACCCTAATAGCCGGTCTTAATTGGAAGGTTTGTGAAGGTTCCAAAACGTTTTTACCGAAGTTTTCAGATCCCGAACCTAGGTTATTTAACCTTTTGGGAAAAAAGAGGTTCATGAACCTAGGTTGGAGATCTGAGAACCTCGAAATAAATCATTGGAACCGCTACGAACCTTTTAATTAAGACGGGCTGTGACGTGGGGTTTCTTTGTTGTTACTGGGCTCTGCACAATGGATTGCTGTAACCCTCACGTCTATTCGATGGGGACTGCTAGTTAGTCACCCGGTGAATTACTTTAATACATTTATTTATTAGCTCGGTCTGTGTTAGCTCGGTCTGTGTTAAGGCTGGGGTACAGAGATAGAAAAATGGTAAAAGATTACTGTCACACTAGCTTTCACACGGCTATGAATCATATGTAGTCCAGCCACTTGATAACAGTTAAACTCACACATTTATTTTTTCTACTCTATACAAGATCTTCGATGTACTAATCTACCTTAAAGACTTCGTAAGTCAATGCAAATGGTTCGATCGCTGATAGTCTAGGCAGCTGTTATCTCATCCTAGGGCACTGGCTACTAGAGTTCTTGAATTTGGACTAATGTGGTCCGTTTTACTATAGTTTCTGAAGAGTGGACTACTGTGGTCCTTTTGCTATCAGTTTTAGTGCACTTTTTCCTGGGCACTTAACTTCAGTGTGGTGTGTTTGAAGCCCTTCATTGAGGTAGCTTCTGGTACACGCTGGGTTGTCGTGTAGTTTGGTCCCTTGACACGCTGTGTTGTCTTGGAGGGTGTTTTCCAGGGTTGCTCTCTCAGTCCTGTGCTGTAGAGGCTAAACAGCCAACTCGTTTTTTCTGTTGAGTTGGGCGCACGGTATATCTCGCCTGCTCGTCTGTAACATAAGAGACGAAATTCTGCACAACCCTGAATAATAGGTCTGTGCAGAGCGTCTCACTGAAAGCCAAAGTAGCCCTCAGTGATAGCTCCACATCTCTATACATAAGCGACGAACATTCTGCTACGTCCGTGGTCTCGGACTCTCCACTCTACTTTCCTATACATACATAAATATAAATCGTGGCTAATTATACCCATAAAGAATTAATAATATTATAAACATTCACTGGTACAGCCACTGGTCTGCAAACATACATATAGGTTAAACAACAGTGGTTCCGTCAGGTATACAACATGGCGTCCAAACCGGTCGTGCTTAACATGTGTTCGGCTTCTCCACGTGGTAAGGCAAATTCGGATTAACAATTCAAATCTATGCATAGCAAATTCCTCAAACATAATTTCAACAATAATATAAATATATCACGATGAAACAGAAGTATGTTCATTTACCTGTTTGACAAAGTCAGGCCCGTGGCTACTTGATTGAATTCTAAGATTCACAAGTCCTGCTTCCTGGTCTGTTCAGGAGAGATATTACTGCTAACTGTGTAGCTGGTTACTGCTCCTCGTTTCAAACTCGACTGCCGTTCTATCTCTCTGGTTGAATCCATTCTAAACTGTGTTCCCATTGGATGGTAATCGACTCGCCTAACGTAGCTACGATGATGTCATTGCCTTCGCTCCTACCGTCAGCTACCACTGTGTGTAACCGGCAGTATATCATTGCTACGCTTGATTACTTCCATCGTCTGCTGCAGCCTAACATTAACATTCTAAGATTTCCTGACTATACAAACAAAAACGTAAATAAGGCAGGGTAAAACTAGTCATCTTGCGACACGGGCCATAACGCACTCAGGCTTCGGCAACGTCGGTTTTTTTGTTCTCTTTTATTGCGGCTGTTAACATGAGACCGTTTGTTTATCGTCTAGCATACATGTTATAGTCGGACAAGCAAGCATAAATTTGCCAACAGTCAATGAGGAGGCAAGGGCTGCTCAGAATCTTTCAAGCCCACATGCGTCAGTCAGATTGTCATAATAACCAAAAGCACTATACAAAACATAGGAGACTAAAACAAAGGGTATTGGAGCACAGTGGAAGACTTGAATTGTTCATGACATGGTTTGACAATATATACCTAACACCCACACTCCACTCACATATTCCTTCTCTTATCCAGTATCTGTAAATACTACTAATACTCGTATACTATTACTATTCCTAATATGCTACATGTTAGGAATGAGTGTCTCTAGGCTACAGACACCGTACCAGCCAATCTATTCATTATACAACTCATCAGCAATTTTCTATCAGTCAAATAAAATAATATTGCTGCTTTATTGGTCAGCTTGTGTGTACAATACAATACAATACAATACAATACAATACAATACAATACAATACAATACAATACAATACAATACAATACAATACAATACAATACAATACAATACAATACAACTTTATTCATCTCAAACTGAGCAATTACAATGGCAGCATCAGCACATCAGCACATGGATAGCTAATATTAGTGAATGGCAAGGAACACGGCCAAAATTAACAATAATTTCGGTAAAGACTGTTATGATGGTGTACAAGTTTCCTTCGTGAAGAATAAGAAGAAGAAGAAGAAGAAAAAGTCATCCATTCCACCCTCTGAATACATGAAATCTCTTAAATATGAAATCCCGGTCTACTCGATTATGGAACAATTACAGCGCCATGTAAGATAATAATGATCTTGGGATCTTTGGTGAAATACAATAAATCTCTCTCTCTCTCTCTCTCTCTCTCTCTCTCTCTCTCTCTCTCTCTCTCTCTCTCTCTCTCTCTCTCTCTCTCTCGCACGCACACACAACAAAGAGCAAAAGCTCAAGTTTGCAGCCCTATCATTTGGACTAGGAAAATGGAAGATTAATTACAACAATGTAGACGATCTTGCTTTATGTTTGTATATTTACTCAGAAACAATAACGTACAAAAAGGCAAGCTTTCTGCAGGTTCTCTTTGCCTTTATCAGTACAAATGAGGTGGGGGGGGGGGAGGTGAACTTGCAGCTGAGTTGCCCACCGCCACCACTCCTCACCCCTTCATTTGCACTGATGCAGGCAAGGAGATTCTGCAGAAAGCTTTTGCTTTTTTGTACGTTATTGTTTCCGAGTAAAACAGAGGAATAAAACATTATAACTAATAGCAAAGACGGTAAGACGGGCAACTCCTTCTATACACATACTACTGAAGCCGAGGACAAGGACTAGGTTATTTCCCTTGGCCTGTAGACGTAAAAGTTCATTAAGGAATACAAGGAACAGTGTCATCATAGTATTAAATTCATGTGATCGTGCATGCTGTAGTATTTAACAACTGTTGATTTTTGATATTAATAATAATAATAATAATAATAATAATAATAATAATAATAATAATAATAATAATAATAATAATAATAATAATAATAACATATTTATTCTTCTTCTTCTTATTATTATTACTGTTAATTTAGATTTTTTAATTTTGTTTGTTGTGTCTTCTACATGTACATGTATTAAATTAAATAAAGTTCATATTTGAAAAAAAAAATCACACCTGGCACTGTTATTTCTTCAGTGTGTTTCTTCCGTTCTTTGCAGTGTTAAGTTTCTTCTATCTTTCTTATTTGATACTATAATCTCTATTTCTTTCTATCTATCTATCTATCTATCTATCTATCTATCTATCTATCTATCTATCTATCTATCTATCTATCTATCTATCTATCTATAGATATATATATCTATATCTATATCTATATCTATATATATACGCGCCTTTCCCCAAATCAATCAGGCTCAAAGCGCGGCGATCTGTACCATCATACACACACGCCTGTCTCATCCACTCTCACACGCACACACACACAACAAATACACATCCACCACTCAAACAGGTGGTGTAAAGGCAGAGAGATTGGAAGACGGAAAGAAAATCGAATTTTTATTTTTGAAATTTTATTTTGACTGCGTCCAGTACCATTATTGAAGGGAGGGAGGAAACCGGAGTGCCCGGAAAAAACCCTCGGTGATCTCAATAGTCTTGTACCTAAGTCACATACGTTCGTCCCCTTAGCGGGAATCGAACCCGCGATTTTCGGCATAGGAAACCGGCGACTAATCCACTGCGCCACGATGCCAAATATATATATACAAAGAGAGAGAGAGAGAGAGAGAGAGAGAGAGAGAGAGAGAGAGAGAGAGAGAGAGAGAGAGAGAGAGAGAGAGAGAGAGAGAGAGAGAGAAAGTTGATTGTTATTCGTCTACGCCCGGGACAGTACTCTATATCCGGGATCGCTCATAAGCCTCAAGTTACCTGTCTTATTGTTCTACCGTCTTTGCTAATAGTAAGTTTTTTCCATTTTCTTTTATAAAGTTCTTCTGCTTTCGCGTAAGCGTGTAAAGCTAACTCTAGATTAGGTGGATAACTACTACTACTACTACTACTAAATCCAAAAATGGAACCGATCTTTTCCTACTTAGACTAGGCCTACATTCTGTATCAGTCAGTGTCTTGCGACAGAAGGGAACAGTTTCTAGTTCTACCTCTGGAACTGGTGCTCAGAGAAAGCGGTAGATTAATTGTAACAAGTTGGAGGTGAACACCGGGGATCATCGGCTTCAGCTCTAAGACCTGGGAACCTAGGATCAAAAACTTCCTTTCTGTCGACACTCTCGCGTGACTATGGCTAAGTGGATAAAACGGCAAGAAAGGGACGGTAAAACTAGGATGGGACGATAGCAAAATAAGGGGGGGGGGGAAGGATAGCAAAATAGGGTGGAAAGATAGCCACGAGTCGCCGCTTAAGCTTGTTTTATGACGATCTGAGGGTTTTCTGCGATCACTCGGTCTAGACCTGTCAAAGGCAGGATCTAGGAAAGCTTGGGTCACAGGGAAGACGAAGATATACGAGTGGAGTGTCAGTAAACTTCAAGAGGTCGGTTCCATAACGGTACGATGAGCTAGTTTGATGTACTGGCGACGGACGGTTCAGCGCCGCGCATGCTGCCGTCATATTTCAAGAAGATTAAATTGTACTGCGGGTATTGTTGAGAACGGTTCAACATTCCAGTTGCAGTAATAGTGAATGCAGTTTAGTTCGAAAGTTGATACAACTTCTGTGGTGGATACTGTATCCCAAAGCTGGAAAATGGAAATTAAACTTGCGAGGAAGCCTCTGATTCTGATAATCTGAGGAGCGAGAGAGAGAGAGAGAGAGAGAGAGATAGATAGAGAGAGAGAGAGAGAGAGAGAGAGAGAGAGAGAGAGATGTTTAGATGGTGGAGGGGGGTGGGGTGGATGAGAGGGTAATCGATTCTATACCCGTCAACCATGTTAAAAACAATAATAAGGACCTATCACAGGTCTAACTAACTCGCAAAGCCAACAAAGCGTGACTAACGAGCGACTATTTTCATCCCCTCGAGACGTTAAGGATGGAAAACCCATGCTTCCCACCTCAATCTGTTCAGAAGTTTCCTGTCACATTATCCTAGTTTATGCTACCTTGACATTAAGGTCAGATCCACCCTGTTTCCAACGAATCGACAAAACATTTAATCTCTTTGTCCGGTTGCGTCGAAAAAAAAAAAAAAAAAAAAAAACCCCGAAAATTCCCGGTTTGTGTGATCTTTCCATTTTTAAAATTTATTTTGTGTGTTATTTTTGTTGTTGTTGTTAATGGTGTTGTCGTTGATGCTGCTGTTGTTAAATCTCCAGAGCAATAACTTAACATTAATAATGAATACATGTGTAATTGTGTCAATTCAAACAATGTTGTTGAAAGTGGTTCGGCCTGGAGCCGAAACAAAAATATAAGAGATACAGCCGATGCGACCATACTCTTTCGGATAAACCAAGATCTGTGCACGCACTTATTTCAACGCACAGACTGTATAGATGCTGACGCTCTTGTCCTAGTGTGATTGCCGTCTACACAAATACACTCAGCTAGCTCTAGGCTCCTAACTTCTCCTCCATACCCGATCGCCCAGGAATGTGCTCAGTCGTCTGGGCCAAAAGAGCTATTATACTATTGCGTTCAAGTGCAGCCAAGGGCCGCATCGGGCGGCTTGAGTTTTATCCGGTACAGACCAGCGCCTTGAGCAGCAATTGAGCTGGAAAAGAAAACCGCTATACAAAATTAATACATCAATAATAAGAAGGCGTGTTTCCCGCGGTTGCGAACCATTTCAGTGAACACAGACGCAATAGTAAAGTACCCGCGGTTAAATAAATTTATGGACCTTAATACAGAGGTTGAAGTGACACTACACAAACTTGGAAAGGTTAGGCCTAATACAATCTCAACGTAAATAAAACCTACATGTTAGTGCGTTTCAAAAAGTGTAATTTCAAATGTCTCATATCATCTACAGGTGTGAACTACCATTAAATTAAATATTGACTTGAAGCAATAACTGCTTTCAAAGAAGCTTTTTACTATAAATCAGATTGCACTTTTAAAGTAGAGTAAACTTTTCTGATATAATGTAAACTACCTGTCCTTAGCCTCTATGTCTAAATAATTAATTCGTCCTTGGGGCTAAATAGGTGTGATAACTGTTCTGTCATGCAGCCAATCAGATCGCTCCACAGGCCAAAACTCTGCTACAAATAATTCATAAATACAGATTTGAAAATAAATTTGACATTTGTATAACTATAATGACCGTCTTCACACGACTAACAGCTCTGTCTTCGCCTGTTCAAGCATGTCATTAAAATCTCTCATTCTAAAAGCATCACATTTTTACATTGTCACATTTTATTACAAAATAAACCTTTTACTGTCGGAAGTGTCAGTCATGTCGCATCGTTTGCTGAAACACTACGATGACTATTACATTATTATTATTATTATTATTATTATTATTATTATTATTATTATTATTATTATTATTATTATTATTTTTAAGACGAATTTAGTCTGTTCTGATAAGAGTATATAATAAATAGAATAGCACATGGAAAACCTGCTGCGATCTTCAGCTACTTAGTGCCATAATGACTGTCTTGCATGAACATTGTCATTCTGTAAGCTAATATTTGCATTATGTAACATGCTTATTAGTTATTACAGCTTCTTGAAGAACAAGCGCGTAATTGGTTGATTGACTGACTGACTACTATGATAAAGATAATGATGATAGGCCTACATCATCATCATCATCGTTATTGTTGTTATGTGTATGATAAATGTTGGTAACGTTAATTTCATTTTATTATTTTTTTTATTTTACAGTCATGAGTACATTTATATGTGTGCCTGTATGCGTACTTGTGTATTCGTGCGTAAGTGTGCGTGCGCGTGTTGTGTTTGCGAGTGTGTAGGTGTGTTTTGCGTCTCTCTTGTTTACTCCGTCCCCATTCCTCTGCCCTAACCCTAAATGCCCTCTTCCCATCAATATAGCCACCAAAGACTATCTATTTCATAGTCTTTTGCTAACCACCCACTACTCGGACTGCGGCCGACACGATTCGGAATGATGCTCTAGGGGAGGTAACTATGTGATGACTGCGGCCGACACGATTCGGAATGATGCTCTAGGGGAGGTAACTATGTGATAATGTTAACTAATACGCTGTGGAAGACATAGCTTGCTCCCCTTCTATTAAAAAAACATAAAAACCTTTTTATTCAACCGTTGGTAAACAATATTCTTTATTTTTTACTGTATGGTAAAACGTCTTTTGGTTTTTGTGGGCTTTTTTGGTTTGTTTTTTCCTCGGTGATCAAAAGACATATTTGCACATATAATTAATGGTTTGTTTGAAATTTTATAAATCTCACCCCCAAATTAGCCGTTTTGTCTTTCCATTCACCTGCGTTCAAGGCTTGAAAATTATTGCCTGAAGCTATTTTTGTATTTTAATACCTGGAAATTGACTTGCCATTCGACTTTATCTCTTTTTTCCCCCTTTTTGAATGTGTGCGTGCGTGTGAGAGAGAGCGCGATATTTAGCGTTCTGGGGAAGAGCAGCTGGCTCAGTAGTGTACGCAACGTAAGCCGATGATTGCAGCCCGCACAGGCCTGTGATTCAAACGCCGTTTTTGATTGATTGATTTATTGTTGCTTTAGGTCCAGCGGACTCTTCCGAGCCAAATCAGGACCGGACAACCCCCGATCCGCATTAAAGATCTGCCGAAACAACCCTAGTGGGAAAATTGAATGCCCTCCACCGGCCAGTCACTTTACAATAAAGACATCCCACGCGGGGGACGGCTGAGGGTTGACCTCAACTACGCGAACACCCCGGTTACAAAAACAAAATAGAATACAACCATCATTATAAATCATCAACAAAACACATACATATAAAATGCCTATAGTGCGAAATAATACAATCATAGGAAGCCCTAGTGACCACCCGGCAGAAAGCGTCCAACACTCCCAAGCTGATCCAACAGACCTCATACACAAACAAGGAGTCTTGTCCAGGAAGAGTTTTCAAGAAAAAAAGGTAGGTCATTGATCTAGCGAAGAAGAAGAAAGTATAGCAGAGTGATAGGACAGATCAGGAATGGGAAAGAGCAAATGATGAAGACAGCGACAGTGGGAATTTAAAGCACTAAATTTCCAGAAAGTGGGGATACTATTTATACTGAAACCCCCGGCACTCCAACGGGGGGAACTGTTGCCGCAGTGAATTAGTCATGCCTACAAAGGCAAGACAGGTTTTCAACTGGGGCTTTCACTGTTCCCTTTATAGGTTAGAACAATCTACAGTGACACGATTGCTCATGACCCCAAGGGGTCAAACGCCGTTGACGGCCTGCAGTCATTAAAACTTCAGACACACACTGTACCCCTATTTCTTCGGATAAAGTATAAACCAAGGTCTAGTCTGTGCACGCATGCATTCCATCGCACGGATTTTAAATATCATGACGCTTATGTCCTAGACGGGAAAATGCCGGCTACACAAATACACCCAGCACGCACTAGATCCCTTCTCCCCATTCCCGGTCGACCAGGATTGTGCAATTATCTGGGCATCAGGCTATGCGCCCAAAGGTTGCAAGTGGGCGCCTCGGGCAGCTTTGAGTTAGATCCTGTATCGGACAGAGCCTAAAAACGAAGAAAAGAACTTAAACATTTGGACGGGAGATAAACCTGTCATAGTTACCCCTTTTGTAGCGAACATCTCATTCGATTATTATACTTACATTATATATATATATAGACATGGATTGGTCTGATGTGGGGCATTTTCCAAAATTGGAGTTGATTGTGGGCCATAAAAAAATTGTGGGGCTTGTAAAACGCCCCGCAATTTTAACCTGTTTACAATATTGCCGCGGGCTTGCTGATTACTGTCCTGTACAAATCTCACATCAACGTTTTATATAAAATTTTTCCCACAAAATAACTGGATTGCCTCCCTTGTTTGTTTTTTTTTCAATCTGTCCGCCATGGTGATTTTAATCTTCAATTTGAAAGGAGAGTTACCTATATTGATTGCAACGAGAATGGTGTCACGAGGATTCAGAGAGCCTGTGCTTAAATCGGTTAGTTTTTAATTTTTTTTATATATATATAAAATATAATGCCCCACAACAGAATGCCCCACAAACCAACACCAGACAGAAAACCCCACAATAGGTGAGGTTCATGTATATAATATATATATATATATATATATATATATATATATATATATATATACATGAACCTCACCTATTGTGGGGTTTTCTGTCTGGTGTTGGTTTGTGGGGCATTCTGTTGTGGGGCATTATTTTATATATATATAAAAAATTAAAAACTAACCGATTTAAGCACAGGCTCTCTGAATCCTCGTGACACCATTCTCGTTGCAATCAATATAGGTAACTCTCCTTTCAAATTGAAGATTAAAATCACCATGGGGGACAGATTGAAAAAAAAAAAAACAGTTATTTTGTGGGAAAATTTTTATATAAAACGTTGATGTGAGATTTGTACAGGACAGTAATCAGCAAGCCCGCGGCAATATTGTAAACAGGTTAAAATTGCGGGGCGTTTTACAAGCCCCACAATTTTTTCATGGCCCACAATCAACTCAAATTTTGGAAAATGCCCCACATCAGACCAATCCATGTCTATATATATATATATATATATATATATATATATATATATATATATATATATATATATATATATATATATATATATATATATATATATATATATATATATATAGATTGCAAGTCGGAATATATGAAGCGGAGCGTAATTTTATACATGACCTTTCCTGCGAAAAGGAAACACCTACTAGTTGTAATTTCTTTGATTAGTTAAAGCATACAGTCCTTACATAGGGTTTGAAGAACACTTAGGTTCTCTTTTCGTCGGAAAGACACTACGTTTCATATTACCCGACTTCATTCACGTTTGCGGAGACAGACCAGGAAATGCAAACACCAAACCTGTTCACAAAGGCCAATAACTGAGCTCACTGATAAGACAATATACGCTAAGATAAAACTTTATTATCTTTCGCAAGAACTTACAGGGTGGTGTACAATTGCAAACAATCAATAAAGAGTAATATTAACAATAAAAATAAAACTTTTTCACTTCTTGTTACAAATATACTCATATATACATACACACAATTTGTACTATAATATACGTTCTAAATCAAAACACAGGCCAAAAATAAAATACAATACATTGAGCACCAATATTTATATAAATATAAAATTAAGAATGAATTAAAATCATGACTAACAAATAATTCTATGTGAGAATCAATCAATTTCTATAAAACCTGCAACAAATCAATGTAAAAAGACATGGAACTTATCCACTATTTACACATTACAGGCATATAAAATACACAATTTCTACCTATATTATTTTAACATTTCAATACCACGCCGACAACCAATGACAACTTAAATAAATACATCCTCTGGTAAGACAAGCATAACGCCCTTAAACATCTACTGTGTACACAAATCCTAAGACTGGTTGGTTTTATTTTCAGCTCAAATCAGTAGAACATTCTTCAAGGTACAAATCATGTGTGGAATAGCCTATGAAGCGATTGAGGGTGAGCACAACGACCATGCAAATGGAACTCTCATGCGTGCAGCAATGCAAGTCTTTATATTCATTTTAAAATACAAATATTCAATTACTCATCAGATTAACTGCGAAATGATTTTTTTTTGGTTATTGAGAAAGTTGTTAAGAAATAAAGCATTACGGGAAAGAAATGTTTTGCTCTTTTTATTTTTGTTGTTAAGATGTGTCCGAACATGCAACCATCGCAGGCCAGACCCGCGTTATACAAGCAATTTAAAGGGACCCACTTTGATCACGCCATTTCGACAGATCCTCTTAACATTCTGTTACACTCGTTGTTGGTTTTTATCAGTAGTTGATTCAGCTCCAATGCTTGAATCCTGATAGATAAGTATAACTCGGATTCGTTTATCCACGCAACCCGTTCACTCAGCAACAAGGCAGGAGTCGTCGTATGAAGTTTTCCAATTTTATTCAGCGTACATCAACAACTGCATACAATCGCTCAATCGCTTTTCACTTTCTCAACTTTCCAACTCTCTTTGAAACAGTGCGGCACCTATATAGTCTCTCTATACTCCAGAAAAATTTAGAACACTCCCGCGTGACGCACCACAACCAATCAAAATTAACTTCGTCATCACTATCTTACGTCATACAACATTCTTCATCATAAAAGAACTTCTCAGCTGTTATTACATTTATCGCGAAACTTCGATCGATAGTAAACAACCAACTCTAGAAAATTCTCAAATAATATCGACCAACTAAAATTACCAACGTTATACAAAGCTTCTTCTAACAACAACACAAAATCAAATCAAAGGTAAATACACTCTGTCTCTATTATTGCATGCTTCGAAAAATAAAACGATCGGATCTATCGTGCGCGTTTCAACGTAACACATTCACATTACATTACATTATTATTGCTTTAGGTCCAGCGGACTCTTCCGAGCCAAATCAGGACCGGACAACCCCCGATCCGCATAAAAGATCTGCTGAAACAACCCTAGTGGTACAACCGAAAGCTCTCCACCAGCCAGTCACTTTACAATAAAGACATCTCACGCAGAGGACGGCTGAGGCTTCACCCCAACTTATCGAACCCCCGTTTACAAAAACAAAATAGAATACAAACATCATTATAAATTATCAACAAAACACATACATATAAAATGCCTACATTGCTAAATAATAACATCATAGGAAGCCCTAGTGACCACCTGGCAGAAAGCGTCCAATATTCCCAAGCTGATCCAACAGACCTCATACACAAACAAGGAGCCTTGTCCCGGAAGAGTTTTCAAGAAAAAAGGTAGGAGACTGGTCTAGCGAAGAAGACGATAATATAGCAGATCGATAGAAAAGAGCAGGAATGAGAAAGAGAGCGACAGTGGGAATTTAAAGCACTAAATTTCCAGAAAGTGGGGATAATATTTATACTGAAACCCCCGGCACCCCAACGGGGGTAACACATTCACAGCGAGCGTTTCCCCACTGAAAAAAAGCTTAAAACAAACCAAAAAAACCAACTCTTTCGCAAGTATAGTCTAGTTATATTGTAAATGAATAAATTACGTAGTTTTTGTACCTATTAACAACAGCAAGGGCGAGCCAGTATTGTACCTATTTACAGTAAAGGCTAGCCAGAATTCTGGACCTAAAAAAAATAGCATCTTACCAAAGCCGGTAAGAGACAGAACCGGTTTTAAAAAAAGTCCTCGCAAGGTTTTTGGTTTTAGGTTGATAAAATAGGCCCTACCCTACCCCAGACACCAAAGACGCACTCTTCAAGCCCCGTGTGTTACTCAGAAATAGGATCAAAGGTCACAGGGCTATGGTTACTGATGTGCCGTTAAAACAGGGAAAATCAATCCCCGTTAGAAACGAAAGGGAAAATTCAAACTTTAAGCGGTTGGTTTGAGCAACGAACGCCCACGTTGTTATTGTTTAATGCGATAACAAAGCCAATTTTAGGGTAAATCCGTTTTCACCACAAGTAAACAAAGCCTTGGAATTGGGGCCTTTTAATATCCACTGACCTTGGGTGAAGTAATTTGAAGAATAACAAAAAGTAGAATTAAAAAAGTTCTATTTCGTTTCCATGACTACACGAGCAAGTCGCTATGCTCAGTCACTACAAAGGCCAATACTACATATGTCCTGGTGGCCTGGTAGTCCAGTTGATAAGGTGTTGATTTCCTATGCTAAAGGTCGCTGGTACGAAGCCCCTAATGGGGGTTGACTTAGGTACGAAGATTTTTCAAGGCACCAAGGGTTTTCTCCGGGTACTCCGGTTTCCTCTTTTCCTTCAATAATGATATTGCATGCAGGCAATCCAAATTTTAAAATTAAAAATTTGGATTTCTCTTCTGAAGAAAAATCACGTGATAGCATCCTGTATTATTATTATTATTATTATTATTATTATTATTATTATTATTATTATTATTATTATTATTGTCAAAGTTCAATAGCTAGACAGATAAATTACATGACATATAGGCCTATCTACAACAGAAATACCTTCGCAGTTCTCACAAAAGCATACATTCATGTAGGCTACCATTTCTGAGGCAAATAATGAAATATGAAAACAAAATATATGTTTGAAATTGACATTGAGAGCGTTTTGGAGATTTCAATTTTTGAACAAGATTATTCAGCTCGCAGGCTCTAGGGTGCCGTTTAAACGTTTCAATTTTTACAATTTCAAGATTTTATTGTTGTTGAACTACTATGCTATACTATGCTATACTATACTATACTATACTATACTATACTATACTATACTATACTATACTATACTATACTATACTATACTATACTATACTATACTATACTATTACTATACTATACACTATTTTTGATTCTCCACCTGCATCCAAAAATATACTTCAGACAAATGCAACCACTCCATAAATGACAACCATACACTTGTTCATATCGCAAAACATTTGGTACAAATTATGACATTTCCATCTACATACATGAGTATATTTTCAGGTTACTGGGTGGCCAACTGTGTCCCCCCAAAAAAAATTTGAAATATGAACGTTGTGTCATCTGAACATAGATTGCAACTTTACAGATCTGCTTGGATCAAAAACCCAGTGAAAGTAGTAATATCTTTACAGAAAGAATGCTGTCCATTACTCGGAACATTCAGCCATACCTTTTCACCCGGTTTGAGACACAAAATTGTGTGCCCTGTGCTCCAAGCAGAACCCTTTGCAAGAACAGCGCCCTTAACCATGTTTCCTTTCATAATCTGAGCGTAGGAAACGTCATCGCTGCTTAAAGTCTTGGGTGCGACTGTCAGAAGGAAACAATACGTCCCTGCTATAGGAGCCTCAAACTCCCCAGTTGAGAAGTTGTATCCTCCGCCAATGCTCACTAGGTCGCAACTGCAAACTAACTTTCCTCCCGAGGAAAAACTGGCGCTCTCTTTTAGATCAGCAGTAAAGGCTATTTGCCTGCAAACCTTAACTGTGGACAAAAAAAAAGTAAAAGCACTTTCATGAACCTTGGATGCTTGTGTACAGTTGTTGAAAACCGTCAACTTAGTTTTCTGCAAGCGTTGTCATGCCAAAGATATAATCTTAATTATAATATACTGTTGGTAATTTTTAACTGACAGATAATTCAAAGAGTGGCGATTCGAAGAGTGGTTCATCATCATATATTTAACTGTGCTTATTTAGGACAAACTCGATATACTATGTATCCAGAAAAATTACCATGTATGCAAACGTCTTGTTTCCAGCCCTAAAGTGCACTGAATCATATACGATTATTCTGTACCACTAATTTTCTTAGTTGGTAGCACGTCTAACTACTAAGCCGGAGGTCAGGAATTTGAGTTTCCGAAATATTTGCAAATGTGTTTGGAGTCTGGAAACATTTGAATGACATGCCATCTTGCCACTAAGGGTAACTATAAGTGCAGTGAAACGGCCATAAAACGTGTCGCAGAAATAATTTCAATACCTCTGAGCATTTGGTCCCTGGTTTCTCGTTCTGTAAACACCATCATCTCGTGATCTGGATGAACTTTGTTGTTAAAACACGTTTGACACTGGTCATAATCGCTGCAGGCTAGGCATTTGTAGCGCATTCCAACAATTGGTGTTGTGTTGCATCCGTCACAATAAAATCCTTCATGGCACGTTTTGTCTGGAAAATAGATTATGTGTTGCTTTACTATTGAGTTTTCTGTATTAAATCTACTTCCTTTTAGTACTATATGTAGCGATACAAGCGCCTGTGCTACATGCGACTGTGATACTCCGCCTTTCGTCTAGACAATGCGTCATAGACAATACGTCATAGACAGTGACGAAAATATTGTTTTCAGAATGATGTAGTGTATATCGACATTTTTTTTTTTAATATACTTGTTTTGTCTGAAAAATATAATATTAAGAGTTATAGCCGTTGCTTTACTATTGAGTTTTCTGTATTAAATCTACTTCCTTTTAGTACTATATCTGGTGTAGCAGAGCGATTCAAAGGCCTCGCGTGCAGTAGAAAATAGATTATGAATTACAACCGTTGCTTTACTATTGAGTTTTCTGTATTAGATCTACTTTCCTTTTAGAACGCTTAATATCTCTGTTGTAGCAGAGTGATTCAATGGTCTTATAGCGTTCAAGAGGAAATGTGTTCGCATCTCCATAGTGGTAAAAGTTATTTTCTTCAAAGGAGTCAACTTTTTGTGATGCCTTAATTAGGGGTGGTTATGAGTGGGCAGAAGAGCAGGGCAAGGTGGGGGGTGGGGGGAGGGATGCTGGCGGGAGAGAGGATATCACTGTTCTCCGTGTTGTCGCAGAGGCATGTTATAAGCACGTAAGGGTGGTCCTGATTCGGCTCTTGGCAGTCCGCTGGACCCTATAAGCACTGAATATCTATTTAAGCACGTAAGGTCAAAAAGGTAGATGTGACACACTTAGAGTGGCTCACTTGTCGGGGAACAATTTGACAGTGTGCTTGATGTTTCAAGTTAACGGCTTAGAAGTGTATTAGTTAGATCCTAATTTTGGACAGTGTCTTGGAGCTGAAAAAGGGCGATATATATATATATATATATATATATATATATATATATATATATATATATATATATATATATATATATATATATATATATATATATAAGTTGTGTTTTTTGCTCTCCGTCTCGTTTGGAAAGGGTTAAAAATATATACCAACAGTCAAAATAAACACATATCACCATCACCAACTTTGCAACTATAATGTATTACAAATCTATTAATTTTCTGAAAAGGTTACCTTTTATTATTATTATTATTATTATTATTATTATTATTATTATTATTATTATTATTATTATTATTAATCCAAAGCAAGTCTTGCATATGCCTTACAGAAGAACAAGAAGTCTTGGACAGATGGACAAAGTACTGCTCTGACCTTTACAATCACAAACCAAACGGAGACCCATCAGTTCTAGCATGTCCAGAGAACAGAGAAGAAGAAGAAGAAATCCTCTTAATTCTCCGAGAAGAAGTTGAGGCAGCAGTGCAATCGCTGAAGAAGGGGAAGTCAGCGAGAGTGGACAACATACCCGCGGAACTGTTTCAAGCAGGAGGAGAAGCGATGATCGACGCACTCGTTATTATCTGTAACAAGATCTGGCAGAGTGGGAAGTGGCCTACACCATGGACCCAGTCGCTTGTCATCACTCTTCCCAAAAAAGGTAACCTTCAGGAATGTGAAAATTACCGCACCATCAGCCTCATCAGCCATCCCAGCAAGGTCCTCCTGAATATAATACTCTACAGGTTGAAACCCCAAGCTGAACAAATCATAGCTGAAGAGCAAGCAGGATTCAGGGCAGGGCGAAGTACCACTGAACAGATTTTCAACCTCAGAATAATCTGCGAGAAATACCTACAGCACCAACAACATCTATATCATGTGTTCGTAGACTTCCAAAAGGCGTCTGACAGAGTCTGGCATACAGCTCTGTGGGCAACCCTGAGAGTGTACAACATCAGCCCTAAAATTATTGAAGTCATCAAAAGCCTGTATGACAAGGCTACCAGTGCAGTCCTCCACAACAGAGCCATCGGAAACTGGTTCAGAACAATCGGTGTGCGTCAGGGATGCCTACTCTCTCCAACACTCTTCAACATCTTCCTAGAGCGCATCATGTCAGATGCCCTTGCAGACCACGAAGGCACAGTCAGCATAGGGGGAAGAGCAATCTCAAACCCTAGTTTTGCGGATGACATTGATGTATTGGCTGGAGAGGAACAAGAACTTGAACAGCTGGTACAGAGGCTTGACTCCAGAGCCTATGGAATGGAAATAAGTGCAGAGAAGACCAAAATGGTGACCAACAACACCTATGGCATCAACACGGACATCAAAGTCCAAGGCCAATCCCTCAACACAGTGCATATCTTCAAATATTTAGGAGCCATTGTATCATATAATGGGTCCCGACAGGAAGACCTCTCCAGGATGGCACAAACAACTGCTGCCCTGGCGAGCTTGAAGCCATTTTGGAAAGACATTACCATCAGTCTACATTCCAAGGTAAGGCTGCTGTGCCCCCTTGTCATCTCCATTTTCCTATATGCTTGCGAAACATGGACCCTCATAGCAGGTCTCCAACGAAGAATACAAAGCATGAAGATGAGGTGCTACAGAAGACTTCTGGGCATTTCCTATACCCAGCACATCACCAACGACGAAGTCCGACAGACCATCACACAAGCCATTGGACAACACGATGACCTGCTCACAGTGGTGAAAAAACGGAAACTCCGATGATATGGCCACGTCACCAGATCATCAGGTCTTGCAAAGACCATCCTGCAAGACACAGTGCAAGGAGGTCGAAGAAGAGGGAGACCGAAAAAGAGGTGGGAGAACAACATTCGAGAATGGACTGGTTTGAAACTGAGCGAAACAAGCAGGGTTGCTGAGGATAGGGAAAGATGGAGTACGCGCGCTGGTTAAACAATTATCTGTGGTGCCCCTACGACCTCCGAGTTATGGGATAGGATAGGATAGGATAGGATTATTAATTATTATTATTATTATTATTATTATTATTATTATTATTATTATTATTATTATTATTATTATTATTATTATTATTAATCTTCTTCTTCTTATTATTATTATTATTATTAAGATCAAGCTTTAGCTCATTAAGTATTTTTTAGATCAAACTTTAGATTCATTATTATTTAGATAAAACTTTAGTTCATTATTATTATTATTATTATTATTATTATTATTATTATTATTATTATTATTATTATTATTATTATTCAGATCAAACTGTAGTTCATTTGAAAACCTTTACCTTTGTTGCGTAGAATGAGATCCGCAATTTTCTTGTGTAGATCCTCCACCGTCAACTTGAGCTGTTCCACATCAGTATCCTTGTCCAGGAGTTTGGTCAACTTGGACTTGATGGCGTGATTCTGTGATTTGAGAGCGTTCAGTTCCAATTTTGTGTCATTTAGTTCTGCGCGCAAAGCGATGCCTTCGGTTCTGAAGTCGTTCAGGTCCTGCTGCATGCCTTTGAAGATGGCCGCTTGTCGTTTCATCTCTTGGAGATCGTGAATCGCGGAACTGTCGCTACGTCGAGACCCGTCTGATTGCCTTGGAATTGGTTTGTTATTAAGGACTATATCTTGCAAGATTTTCATGTCGCTTCGAAGACGTTCGTTATCCGATTTCAGTTCCACTAGCGCCTTATACATGGAAGAGTTCTTGCCCCTCAGGTCAGCCGTTTCCTTACGCAGGAGGCCAACGTCCGTTGACAGCCGTGTGTCAGTGTCTTGGCTAGCTCTCAGCTCCTCCCAGACGTTTTCAGATAACCTTTGGTAAGGATCTCTTATTGGCTCAAGACGGCTGTGTTCTGTCTCAGGAAGAGAGTTACGAATCTCGCTTTCGGAGTACAGCTTATCGAAGTTGTAAGCTGGTCTCTCTTCCGCCTTCCAAACATTCTTGTTGACGTTGTCCTTGGAAGCCATCTGTGCGAAGAGATTGAATCAATGTATGAATCAATGTCAGTCAATCAGTATGCTGCACATTCATGTTCACAAGCATTCGAACTGTATGATACACAACAGCAAAGCTAAATGTCTTGAACGATATAAATGGCGGAAGACCGACGGAAAAAATGGCTATTACTTAAAATACACAACTAGATCTATGCAGCAATGACAGAACACGCCAATAGTAAAACCATAAAACGATTATATGTTTTCAGCTAAAGGTAAGCCATGTAGAAAAATAGACAACGAATGCTTGTTTGTAAATCGGTTACAATTACGACTGATTAAGTATGATACAAAGTAATGTAATAAGTGAAATGAGCGACGATTCCGTCAGAAGAGAGTATGCATATCTGTGCAGTGGTCCGAGGTACAACAAAACAAACTCTTGTCAAACACGAACCTCTTCCTTATTACAAGTAATCTAAAACTAATACGACACACACCATGGCATGACTAGACAATCATGGCGACTTTCACTTCGTTTACTGTAGAAGCATAACGGAAAACGATGCTTAACGTCCTATTGCATGAGCGTGAAGGACGATCACCACGTCGCCACCCTGACAACAATGACCATCATCATCATATCAAAACTGAGATCCAACGGATCTTCTTTAGAAGTCTAGCAGAGCTTACTTTTTATACCGAGATTACATACCTCTAAATCTACTGTTAATTATAGTACCCGCATATGTACATTAAGCTGCAGTGGTAATACACACCTGATAAATTTAGTATACGACAACAGTACACAAAGGACTACACCTACTCAATGCAGCGCCCTAACAGTTTCAGGTTCACAGTCTCTTTTATCACTGTCCCTATACAACATACATGTAGGCACTCTTATCTGAGATGCCGAAACCTATGGTGCCGCTCTCTATAATTATACTACTAAATAATGTGCTTTAGAAGTGGGGCCTATGTATACTTTATTTTATGTGCCTGTGATCTTGACGTTATTCCTTTAATTCCGAGTAAGGTTAAGAATAGAACTGTGCATTTCCGATTTCTAAAGAACTTGCGATTAGAAGAACGTTAGAAAATAGGTTACATATGGACATGCCGCGACGGAGTATTTTAGGGTTTAACTAGGGTTTTTAGGGTTTAAAATATTTAAGATTTTTATTATTATTATTATTATTATTATTTGTCTGTTTTTGTGTTTTTTTTGGAGGGGGAGGGTAAGAAGAAGTAGCAGTATAGGAGTGTTGTATTAACGTCTACTAAAACCAAAGATTATTCGAGACAACATACACAAAAGCGATATAATAATAATAATAATAATAATAATAATAATAATAATAATAATATAGTGCAAAACTTAAAGCTTGCTCCAATCGCTCGCACTCATACACACACACATACGTTCGCAAGGATAAACATTTAAACAATGTGGTAAAACATAAGATAAAACAGTTAAACATCGTAAGAAATAATACAAACATCACATCTAACAATAATAAATATTTTAACAATACGGTGCAACATTATGAGATAAAACACATCGTAAGAAATAATAATAATAATAATAATAATAATAATAATAATAATAATAATAATAATAATAATAATAATAATAATAATAATAATACGAGAACTTATAACTAATAACATGACATCTAAGTACAAAAAGCATGTTTAAAAGATACACAGATACATACGCACGCACGCAGGCGCGCGCGCACGCACACACACACACACACAAACAGAGAGAGGAGGGCATCAGCATTACGAATAAATAATGAAGCAATGATAAAATTAAACCAAAAAGTGGGGGATTAGGATTTCTTGTTTATAGAGTCCGGTGAACCTTTAGCGGTCATAGCTGGACAACTCACAGATCGTCAGTCAGTCATTGTATATAGGGTTCAGCGGACTGCAAAGAGCCGAATCAGGACCACAACTTGGATGAAAGTGGACTCACCACTGATCCGTATGAAAGATCAGCTGAAACAACCCTAATGGTAACAATAAAGGCACTCCACCTGCTTGTCACTTTACAATGAAGTCATCCCAAGCAGGGGACGCTGAAGTTGGACTCTTAACTTATCGAACCCCCGTTTCCAAAAACAAAATAGAATATAAATATCATTATAAAATATTAACAAAACACATACATATAAAATGCCTACATTGCTAAATAATAATAAAATAGGAAGCCCTATAGTGACCATTTGGCACAAAGCATCCAATATCCCCAAACTGACTCAACAGACCCCATTAACAAATGAGGAGGTTTTTGGAGAGTTTTCAAAGGAAAAAGGTAGGTGACTGGTCTAGCGAAGAAGATAGTAAATTGATAGAACAGAGTAGGAATGAGAAAGGAGAAAGGAGAAAGACCGCAACAGTAGGAATTTAAAGCACTAAATTTCCACGAAGTGGAGATACCATTTATACTGAAACCCCCGGCACGGCAACGGAGCGGGGTAGGGGAGAACCACTCACACGAATCGAGTCTCTCTCTCTCTCTCTGACAATATCAGTAACGGCGATATAGATTAGAAGTGAGAATAAAATGTCAATAAAGAAACAAAAGAAATAAAACAACCGGTGGAATCAAGTACGCACTATATAAACCTGTGTATACAAAAGCAAATGCAAACATAAAATAGCTACTTTTACAACACTCGTGGACACTGTATTTTCAAAAAATATAGCATGCAATCATACACACAGACACGCACACTCAACATATTCTAAACAGAAAGAAGAAGAAAACACCAACTACTACTACAGTAGTAACACTACTAATGTACTTCAAGACAATTCTCACGCATTAGCACAATGCCGGAGAACAAAGAAAATCATGGAAAAGGAAACGTAGCATCATAATATAAAAATTAAATATGTTCAACTCACGTTTCTTCATCGTGAAATTGCATTTTAACATGTGTTGTTTCTTCTCTGGTAGTATCGTCCCCTATACGCTTATGTGTCCGGGGACGTTAATCTATTTTAACTAACTAACTCTGGTAGTGAACAACAAAATTTGAATTGCGTTGGTCTAATATTCACGAAAATATAACAAACAAATTTTACATTGTTCTTTCCTTCTATTATCATTTTTATGCAAGCAACTAAACCAAAATCACAATGCCTATTTTAAATGAGCATTTGTTTGTTTTATAAATTCTAGTTAAATATAACACGGTTAATATTTTATAAGCGCACAACGCTTTGCGTATAAATTAAATGTTCTACCTGAAATTTATTCCTGCCAATCCCTCCCTCCATTCTCCAGGACAATATTTTGCATAAACAGCTGCAAATTGAAGTGTAATGTAGCTCTTTTTAAAAAAACAACAACTTTTTTTATGGCAAACGATGAACAAAATTTATTTTTCCATCTAAGTATTTTTAATACATGTTTTCAAATTGTGATTCTGCTGTAATACTTTGACGTAATACAAATGTATTGTTGGGTATTGTAAGAAAATAATTAATCCTTATCTCGATTAAATCAAATCTTAAAATTAACATCTGGTTGATTAATTGGACGCGGGAGATTAAAGTGTTCCTTACTATGCTAACCCAAGGGAAGTAACAGAGTCGGTCACGGGCTACCAATAAACCAAATCAGCAGTTGTTTCCCCCTACGCGGTCTCACCTCGTTTGTCTTACAGTCATATCAAATGCAAAGACTGACGTACATCTGTACTTATCAATACAAAACACAAGAAAAACGTATTTCCTTTAGTGCCTACAGGTTATTTAAATACAAATAGAATTGTAAAAGAAATGTACATGTAAAACACAATTTCTAATACGGGATAATTTCTATTTTCATTACTTAATCTTTAATTTAATGTTTGTTCACACATTTCCAAATTCAGTCCTTCATAACAGCGCCATCGGAAACCGGTTTATTTGGAAAGACAGGACCATCAGCCTACATTCCAAGGTAAGACTGCTGCGCTCCCTTGTCATCTCCATCTTCCTAAATGCTTGCGAAACATGGACCTTCACAGCAGATCTACAACGAAGAATACAAAGCATGGAGATGAGGTGCTAACAAAAGACTTCTGGGCATTTCCTATACCCAGCACATCACCAACGACGAAGTCCGACAGACCATCACACAAGCCATTGGACAACACGATGACCTGCTCACAGTGGTGAAAAAACGGAAACTCCGATGGTATGGCCACGTCACCAGATCTTGCAAAGACCATCCTGCAAGGCACAGTGCAAGGAGGTAGAAGAAGAGGGAGACCGAAAAAGAGGTGGGAGGACAACATTCGAGAATGGACTGGTTTGACACTGAGCAAAACCATCAGGGTTGCCGAGGAAAGAGAAAGATGGAGTACGTTTGTTAAACGAGATACGGGATAGGATAGGATAGGAGAGGAGAGGATCACACATTTATGTTTTATTAGACAATTAAAATTAAATGTTTAAAACACTCTATACTAGTCTATCAAAAGATTTAGCAATACCTTTTACAATGATACAAAACCTCGTCTACAGAATGTCCATGTTCAATTATGTAGCACACTTTCCAAAATTAATAATAATAATCATCATAATAATAATAATAATAATAATAATAATAATAATAATAATAATAATAATAATAATAATAATACTCGATGCTGTACACGCGCCTTTCCCCAAATCAATCAGGCTCAATGCGCGGCGATCTGTACCAACATACACGCTCACCTGTCTCATCCACCCTCACACACAACACATCCATCACTCAAACAGGTGTGTAAAGGCAGGGAGATCGCTATTGGAAGACGGAAAGAAAATCGAATTTTTATTTTTGAAATTTGTATATTGACTGCGTCCAGTACCATTATTTAAGGGCACACATTTATATAACATCTGCAACAAATCAATTTAATACGTACATGGAGTTATCCACTATTCACATAAATAGGCATATAACATACACAATTTCTACTTTAACGATACTTTCTAGATTAATAATAAACATTTTTGCATAACACGTGCAAGCAATTATAATCTGTTTATGTACATGGACCCTATGATAAGACAAGCACAACGCCTTTACATTTCTACTGTGTACACAAATTCAACGATTGGTTGCTTTATTTTCAGCTCGAATCAATAGAACATTCTTCCAGGTACAAACCCTGTGTGAAATACTGCTAAAAAAGTCAAAATTGTCCCTCCATCCCCTCTCCCACGCCCAACTTCTTCATCATTATGCTTGACCATTATGCTACAACGAAGAAAACAAAGCATGGAGAGGAGGTGCTACAGAAGACTTCTGGGCATTTCCTATACCCAGTAATCACCAACGACGAAGTCCGACATCCCACCACACAAGCCATTGGACAACACGATGAAATGTTCACATTGGTCAACAAACGGAAACTCCGATATTCGACCACGTCATCAGACCTTGCAAAAACCATCAGGCAAGGCACGGTGCAAGGAGGCAGAAGAGGGAGACAGAAAAAGAGGTGGGAAGACAACATTCCAGCATGGACTGGTTTGACACTGACCGAAGCCACGAGGGCTGCTGAGGACAGAGAAAGATGGAGCACGCTGGCTAAACGATCATCTGTGGTGCCCCCACGACTTTCGAGCTACGGGATAGGATAGGATAGGATAAGATAGAATGATGCTTACAGGTTTCGCTGAATTATCCCCCTTGATTTGATATTGTCTCCCTTGCCTTACGCACTAGAATCAACATGGTGTGTGAAAGCATAAAGTGGTTGCATACCTAATAATTTGAATTACCGTGTTTAGGGGTTGAGCAAAGATGATGTATTTTGTTAGCTGTTGCGATGACGTTTGATAAAGATATGTTGCGCTGGTTGTAACTGATTTTTCAGAACAGTAACACTGCTTTACAGCTTTGAACAGAAATAAAAACTCATCGGTTTAGTGACGCAGCTTTACCGCTTTCGATAGAATTGGTTTGTCAGGCCAGTAATGCTGCCTGCACTTTTGAATGTAAAACAATGATTGGCTTGTCTGGCCTGAAACATCCAATTTCGCGCTGTTCATCGTATGTCTGGTGCCAAGTTGGAATTCCAATCAAACATTCTCATCTTCTGACATGCTCCATTACCGCTCTGCTACAGACTGACACTAAGGGAACTGGGCCCATTACATTGCTTTACTGCCAACCTGAAGATGATAACTCTGGTACCATGCCTGACGAGATCCCTTTTTGAGTCTTTCATTCCCGTTCTTCACCCCCACCCCCGCCCCTATTTCCCCTCTGCCCCCACCACCATCGCCACCACATCATTTTGGTGGAAGAATAGCCAAGTCGATAGTGCTCTGCCTCGTGAATTTTAGAGTCATGAGCTGGGGTCTAGTATTTATATTACACCGAGTTTTAGATGCATAATATAGAATAAATAATATAATATAATAAATAAATAAATAAATGTTATTCTACATGCATTGCTCTTTCACACTATCTTAACGTAGACATGGAATCCATCGAGCGACTAAAACATTAATAACTGTTATGCTTTCATTTTAATCATAGTCCATTTATTTTATTTTATTATTCTTTCTCCTTAAAACAGTTCAACATCTTTTCTGAACTCTTAAATTGCGATGCTCAAGAATCGATAACAGTAGCCTGCACCGCGAGGAATGACGCTATGGCCAGGATCTGCCGAGCACCGACGACCATTAGTGTGGTGTCTGCGTGTCTCAAAATACATTTTATTAGCTTAGACACGATCCCTATGTGCAATATGTGAAGGATCGTTTTTGTTCAAAAACGCCATTTCGGTTATCCGATCGAACGGCTGTCTACTTAGGAATTCAAAATTGCCGTTGCGGAGATTCGAAAGTTCCCAGGCTCACAGTGAAACCTGAGGAAAAAGCAACAACTGCAAACGCTCAAAGTGTTGCACGTATCCCGGTAAATGGATTTTGCATATATCGGAATAAAAAGTAACTGAAACCTTTGAAACGGTCTGTCGTCGTTTCCATACAAAGATTGGACGACTTGCTGACTTGCGTTTTCTGTCAGAAGTTTGTTTTAAATGGGCTTAAATTAAAAGCAGAAAACACAAATAAAAGTATGTTCCTAGCAGAAATTTTTTAATCCGATCAATATAATTATTGAAGTCGGGTTAACAAAGGTTACCCACACGATGATGATTAGTGCTGGGAGACTACGTGATTACTTGAAGCTAGAAAGAAAACTTGAGAAAAAGTGAAAAGATTTCAAGATCAGGGTATAGCCCGGAGACTTGAAGAGGGGTGTGGTACGCTGAGAGCGTGGGTACAAGAAGGCTTCCAGTTGTAAACACCGCTACACACATGGCCGAGCCACGCTATTAAAGGGACGCCACTCCAGCCATTCCCAGGACCGGGATGAGGAGTTACGGCCCTTAGGTAGAAAAAGAAAGTAGAACCTTTATCCTGAATATCTAAGGAAGCACTGGGTGGCGGTCAAACACTAAGCCTGTAGCTACCAAGTTCCCTTATAAAGTACTCGGACCTTCAGTTTGGAACTCTACTTTGCAGCTTTCCGAATGTCACCACCTTCGAACCCGGACTGAAAACCCTCCTCGTACCTAACTAGCTTTTGATCATGCCTTCCAAAACCGTCTTCATGCTTCTTTGCAAATCTCGAAATAATAAAGCTCGCGGAAACCTTCGATCAAATATAAAAGTAGTTTCAGAGTCTTAACTTTATTTCTCACTGAAACGAATTTATTTCTTACGGACACTTTACCAAAAGTAGATTATAGATGCAAGATGAGTTTTCAGTCTTAGACGTGGAGCAGGTTTGTTTAAAGAGCTTGTGGTTAACACCATGCCGAGTGGCTTAGTGTATCTGAATTATAGGGAATAGCAGCGCGATTTGAAGGGAGATAAGCGTGGCAGATTTGCTGCAATCTGATGTTGGAAGCATTACGTTCGGCTTAGGCCGAAGGCTACGAGTCTAACCATACCGACTTATTGTTTTGTTTCTGCACTGTAGGAGCACTGGATTTATAATCTTCAGAATTTCTTCTGTATACAAAATGTAAATTTTCATTTAAATATCATTCAAATTCCTAAGTTGCTGAAGTTTATAAAACAACAAATAAAAAGATAAGTACATAAATGTATAAAACGATTAAAGCAGCAAGTTGGTGTTTTGGATGTCTTAAGACTCCGTTTCGACCAGCGCCTTGAGCAGCTCTTGAGCTGGTAAAGCGCTATGTAAGAACAATTCATAAACAACTAGGGTTTTGCTAAAATTAATGGGAATGGAAAATGGGTGGGAGTAGAGAGGGCTAGGAAGAAGTAAATTAACATAAGCCAGATTCAGAATAACAAAATAACAACATACACAGAGTACTCGAAGAAATTGATGGCCACAAGAACGAGTTAAATGGAGAAATTATAACAGAATGGGCGGACGTTTTAAAATAATTAACGTACAAACGAACGTAGAGATGAAGAGCCAAGTGCGCTAATTTACAATGTTTAAAACGAGGTCTTTTTTTTTTCTTCTTCAAACTTTCACACTAGATAGAATGATCATAGAAGAGAGTTTATAAAATCTAAATGATTGAAGTGCTAGGTCTCAAATAAGGGTGTAAGCAGTTTAGCAAGACATTCGGACGTACATAACTTCACCTCGCGAGTTACATTCTACACAGTCATCACGCGTCAAACGATGAAACTGACAAAGGACTAGTCGCGCAGAAACAGCCACAGCAAAGCTCTCCAACACGCGCTAACGGCGTTGTTATAGAACCAGTCACCGTTTTCGCGCCTGTAATATGCATGTATTCTAAGGGAGATATAAGTCACCCAATGTATTATAGCAGACGGACCATTGGAATGGTCGGACACGAAATTCAGGTCCAATTTTTGCAAATATTACGCGAGAAAAACTGCATGAATAGTCAAAATAGTAATCTCCCAATGCAAATTAGGCTAGATATTTTTGGTTGCAATTTTGACCTCGACCTCAGACGCACTTTAACAAAACTGATGAACCCAAAATGTGGATGGTTTCTGTTCTATTCATCGAGTAATGTGCATGCTAGAAAAAGGTAAGACAAACATACCTGAAGTAATATCGCCGGTAATATCGCCGAAAACATCGCATGATCATCTGAAGTGGAAAATCTGAATGCTTGTCCCGTGGACGGAGCATGTCTTCTCGATAGGAAATCGTCCGCTATACAATGCACAAGTGGACATACATTGGATCTAAAACATTCATTTAAATAATTGAGTTCATTAAAGCCTATTCATAGATACCTTCAGCTCTTTTATTTCATTGCAAAGATGTTTAAAGCAAGCCATATGGTCGCAAATAAATAAATAATAACATCCCATTATGGAACCAGTGGAACTATTTCCCATATCTGTTCTCGACTATTCACAATTTTGCAATTGATATTGCAATGCAAGCATGTATCTATCTTAATACAATAGCTTTCAATTTAATGTTGTTACGTTATATTCAAAACCTAACAGTGAATAAATAAATAAATTTATTAGAATAAATTTATTAGAATAAAATCAAATAAAATAAAAATTACATAAATAAATACAACATTCCTCCGTGGCGTCTACCGTCCACTTGTTTTGGTACTTTGGCGCTGAACAGCAGTCTGAGTTGATCTTCGATATGAAAGTTCTCTATACAAGAATAATTGCTTTTAGGACAGTTAACTTTGTTATGATGTGCTACGAAGCACATAAACGCTATTATTATTAATAATTGTATCATATCTGGAAAGAAGAGAGATAATCTATTTAATAAATTATTCCGCATACTTCAGCTTAGTTCCCTTTACCTGATCTGCTCTTTCGAGACCATTCGCCGTTGCCATGGGTTTCTTTGGCGGCCGAACACATCACCAGCAATTTTCCCACGTTAAACTTTGAAGATTAGCGTTATATCTTTTCTGGAGCAATACAAAAACACAAGAATACCGATTCCTAAGTTAAACTGTACAATAAACGAAACTCAAAATAAACTTCATACAGAAAATATATAATATACATATATATTTTCTGTATGAAGTTTATTTTGAGTTTCGTATATATATATATATCGATATATTTCGTATATATATAGATATAGATATAGAGATATATGATTGATACCATTAAGCCAGACTTAATAAAGCCAAAGGTAAAATATGTTTCTATGTCAAAAGTTTTAAAATGTATTTAACTTAAGTACGACATTATTATTTAACTTTAATAATTAATTACAATTAATAAAAGAACCAATACTCAACTGCATGTTAAAGTGAAATGATTTATTTTGGTCCTATGATAGTAATAATTAAATTGTATTTTAAGCCGAGAACAAACACTCTAGTAGAATGTTATCTTCAACATTGAAAATAATCAAATTTAACTTAATAAATGCTCCTAGCACAATTACAATTACGAGCTCGAAAGTTGCTTGAGATGTTAACCAACCAACTAAATGCGATATAATACTGACTTCCTGCATCAGTCAAAGACCAAAGACATTGCCTTCGTGTTAGTTTTGTTTGTTTTTTTAACAACGAATTGGAGAGCTATAAACTCTTGATAGCATAACTGATAAAAATGTAAATTTACAAAAGCTTTAATGGTTTCTCCAGTTGCTATAGATTTTATTTGATTTTGTTTTTCTGTTTGTGATTATTATTTCTGTGAAAAGTGCGTCAACAAATCAACCATCGCTTTCATGCTATTTTGAAAGATATAAAGAATACCAACCAAGCATTTCATTATGAAGGATATAAAAATAGCTGTTATACAAGGATACTGTATTGAGTCCTGTCAGATTACACTGTTGTTTGGGGAATCCAACTCGTCTGCCATGAAAAGGTCAACCTGAAACAAACTTGAGCTGCTAACACGATGAAATACGCTTCTGAATATGATACATCAGTCATGCACATTTTAATCTATCACAATCTATCACCTATTAGATTGCCAACAAACTATACTCTTATATAATTACTTCTTTAAAGCGGAAAAACTTCCTCAACATATTCAAATTAAAGGTTATTTCAACAATTTTGCAAGCATATATTTTGTCCTTTCTTATTACAGGATTCAAATGTATTAGGCACTAACAAAAACATTTTTGTAATACAAAAACGTTGGGCAAGTTACCGATTTCTTGAAATTTTGTTACGTCTATTACAATAAAATTGTCTGGGGTAAATTAATGATTGCTTTTAGTCAGTAACGTCATTGCGCTAATGTTCGTTATCTATGTTTCTAAGGCAAACGTAAATAACAGTCATTAAAAGTTCTAGAATTCGTGGCTAACAAAAAGACAAAGAAAGAAGCCCGACAGACAGAACTAGAGAAACCCTTACCATTTCCTGTAAGAAAATGCACAATAAATTATACATAAATATATAAAAATAAATATTCTGGAACATTTCCATAATCCATCATCGCCATGAAAAATAAAGTAGATTTACTAAGTTAGTCATTGTTTATGGGGTCCAGCTGACTGCAAAGAGCCGAATCAGGACCACACAACTTTGTTTAAAGAGGTCTCAACACCGATCCGTATAAAAGATCTGCTGAAACAACCCTAACAGTAACACTGAAGGCATCACCAGCCGGTCACTCTACAATAAAGGCATCCCAATGCAGGGGACGCTGAGGCTTTAGTCTAATTATTGAAACCCCGTTTACAAAAACAAAACAGAAAATAAACATCATTATAAAATATTAACAAATCACGTACATATATGAAATGCCTACATTGCTAAATAATAATACCATAGAAAGACCTAATGGTCATTTGGCAGAAAGCATCCAATATCCCCATGCTGACCCAAAAGACTCCATAACCAAATGAGGAGTTTGGGGAGAGTTTTCAAGAGAAGGGGTTTGCGACTGGTCTAGCAAATTCAAAAAAATACTAACATAAATTAAATTGTAAAACTACAATTTTTTTCTACTACGATAAAAGGTTCATGGAATACACGTATATGAATATATCTATGACAACAGACATCGCATCATACCTGCAAATATATATAAATATATATACACAGGGGCGTCGCACGGTCCAAAATATTGGTGGGGCAACCCTGTCGACGGGAGGTGGGGGGGGGGGGGGGGGGGGCTGACAAGCGGGACGCACCCTGTAATATATCCTCGTACCTTCATCCAACTGAAAGACTGAGAGTAAAAACATTTAATTATTTATGTTCTTCTTTACTGAAAATACAAGATTCATTTCCAGGAACTACAAATACATGATTAGCGATATGTGATAATGATTAAAACCAGGAAACACGAACATTAATTACCTGCCGCAAGATCATCTAGGTTGAAATTGTGTCTTCTCTATAAATCACAACTCGTTTTGCATATTGCATACATATAATGACCAAACACTTCCACTACCAGTTTCAGAAAATCAGTCAATTGATCAATTTGTTTTACTAGGGCGTATATTACTCGCAGTTTCTCTAAAGCAAAATACTGTCTGTCTGAGTGCCTTTTGTCTTGGTGATCACACTCAGCTTGCAGTTGTCCAGGACGCTGAAAGTTCCAAACACTTCTCTGCGGTGCTGAGAAGATGCAAAAGTATTGGCAAGCTTAACCAAATCCAAGGAATCCGTCGTTTGTTTGTGGACGTGGAGCATCATCAAGTGGTTCAGACGCTCTTCTGTTGAGCTTGACCTGAGGTAGTTCTTGACCCTCCTCATGGCACTGAAAGTTCTTTCGCTCACGGCATTGGTGGCAGGCATGACCAAAATGAGCTTCAGTAAAAGCCCAACCTCAGACATGAGAGCTAGCTTTGAGACAGACAGTGACTTGAAATGCTTCTTCTTCTTCTTCTTCTTTTCTTCTTTCTCTCTCTTTCTTTTTTTTTTGTTTTTTTTTTTTGCCAAATTATTGGGGGGGCAGGTGCCCCCCCTGCCCCCCCGTGTGCGACGCCCCTGATACACTATTGCTTACCAGTTCCCCCCAGCATATTATACGATACCTGTTTATATTTGTTTCAACACCATAAATACAAAAACATGGTAACCGTGAACACTTACCGTTCCTGAAATACAAATTCATAAGCGATTACATAATATGCACATAAAACTATTATTTTCTCGTTGTACTATAACTTACCAATTACTGAAAAAGAAATGTGTACAAATAGATATACAACACATGTTTATATTTCAACAACATATTTACAACAACGAAAAAGCACCACAGATCCAGTGAAAACTTACCATTCCTGAAATAATTGTTTTCATAAGCGATTACATAATATGCATTTAGAAGTATTGTTTTCTCGCTATACCATTGCTTAAGTTCCTGCAAAAAATATGTATTTTATTTATTTAATTTTTATGTATTTAAACAATCTTATATAGCGGGTTTTTTTTAGCTCAAGAGCTGCTCAAGGCGCATAGTCTAACGCCCAGACGACTGAGCACAACCCTGAGCGACCGGGGATGGGGAGAATGGATCTAGTGCGTGCTGACTATATTTGTGTAGCCTGCACTCACCCGTCTAGGACATGGGCGTCATGATCTGTAAAGTCCTTGCGATGTAATACGTGCGTGCACAGACTAGACCTCGGTTTATTCTCTCATCCGAAGGAATAGGGGTGCAAAGTCGCAACAACAACAATATTAATAATAATAATAATAATAATAATAATAATAATAATAATAATAAAAATAATAATAATAATAATACACAATAATAATAATAATAATAATAATAATAATAATAATAATAATAATAATAATAATAATAATAATAATAATAAATGGTTATTTGTAGAGCGCGGTACCGCACTTTGAATGAGCTCGCCGCACTTGACATCTTAAAATATTTAATTAAAATTAAATTTAAATAGTACCTAAGTAAAGAAAAAAGATAATGATTTAACATAACATTTGATAAATCAGATGGCATGAAAATGATTCATATTATACAGTATTTACCTATACAGACCCACTGACAATATACCACCACCCACCACCACCCCTCAAAAAAAAAAACAAAAAAAAAACCAACACCAACCCCCCCCCCCCCCCCCCCCCCCCTCCAAAAAAAAAACAAAAAAAAACGGCAATAAAACAGAAGTCGATAAAGCAACATTTAAGATATTCAGTGGAATAATAGTCAGACACCACCCATAAAAAAACAATGTTGGTTATCATCGCTTACCCGTTCCTGCAAAACAACATAAATAGGACAAATGTTCATGTCTGTTACAACACCACAATTATAAAAACACAAAACCGTCAAAACTCAGAAAAATAAATGTCCAATAGCAATTCTATGATATACGTTTACAACTATCATACACGCAAAATCGGCATATATAGAGACGTGGAGTGGGAGGTGGGGGGCTGGGGGCAAAGGGGATTATGGAAGGCAATACTGGTTTTAACAATAGTAAATTTCAAACTACTATTTACTATAAAACAATCTACACATGGAAACTAACGATCGTGTCACCCAGACCTTATTATTTGGCAGTCAATACAATTTTTCATATCATTCTTCCAAGAAAACTAACCGTTAACACAATCTTTTTATGGATGATTAGAAAAGCTGTCAAATCACTAAAACAGTTAGGATATTACAATATTCGTGATATTATACATGGAAAAAAACTTACCATATCTTGGAAGAAAGACGCAATACCAACAACTATTGTCAACCACATTAATACATTGTGGTTCACTTAATACCTCCACGTTATTAACTCAGTGCATCGTGTCAACTAAAGGACGTTAAATAGCACGCTTTATCGTCTTCTAGTTGACTAAACCTGACTCATGAAATGTGGTTAAAAAGTTTCATCAACCCTTGGACCAAACAGTTTATAAAGCCCATCGACAATGGGCAGGAAAACTCGGATAAAACACAGGATGGAGCCCAATAACGCCGTTGACCACAACGGAATTTTCGGAAATAAGTCGAACTCAAGGGTAAATCCGTTGAAACTTGAAAACGGGGAAAGAAAGTGCCGAAATTCGCAAAACTGGTATGCCGTTTTCTCTAAATGTATTATCAACGAATAAGATATTGACAAATGGATAAAATGCCGAGTTTCGGAAGAATCGAAATTCGCGGAACACACAATACAAACCTCTCTCTCCCTCTCTCTCTTGCTATTTTTGTGTGTGCATACACATGTGTAAATCATTCCAAACTTAGATTGGAAATCACAATCTGCTAAATGACTGAAGGGACAAAAACAGCATATCAGATAACACTCACACTCATTTATTGTCGCTACTGTATTATTTTTATCACTACCGTTTGCTGCTTCGTTATACATTAAAACGGATTAAAGGAGTTGCGGGTAGTTTTGATTACCAGCTTTATTTCTGTTCGTAATTACCTATCAAATGAGCAAACAAAGCAGTAGTAGTTGTTCAAATAAATGTGTTTATATTACATGAAGTCAAAAAGCTGCAAAGGTTTACAAAAGAAACATTGATTAGTTACAATGCGGAAGTCAACACACCCAAGCTTACCTAGATGTACAATGTACAATTGCGCAATGCATCTCTCTCTCTCTCTCTCTCTCTCTCTCTCTCTCTCTCTCTCTCTCTCTCTCTCTCTCTCTGTGCGTTTCCGTATGTGTGCATAATAACAAAGTATACACTGAGGAACGAGGGGAATAAAACTGCGCGAGAGCAAAACGCATGCCCTGAAAATAAACGTAGAGAACATACATGGTGTTAGTTATGTGACCGAGTTGCTCAAAAAGACCGTGAAAAATACAGCACGTTTGAGCCACAAGAACTGGTTAAACAACCTCCGCTGCTCCAGTCGTGAAGTTGTTAAGTGAACTTACCGTGGAACTGCAATAAGGCAATGGAAAGATAGAACAAAAGAATACATGACAGTGAGACAGTTGGTAAATTAAAAAATTAGTAAGGAGCAAACAATAATTATATATTGGTATTAGTAACAAGGCAATGGAAATATAGAACAAAAGAATACATGACAGTGAGACAGTTGGTAAATTAAAAAATTAGTAAGGAGCAAACAATAATTATATATTGATATTAGTAACAGGAAACCGCACAATTGCACAACACAAAACATGTTTTAAACATACAGATGGACAGAAAGAGAAGCAATAATCGTAGTCTCTGTGGGAGACCTACTGAAAGACATTGCTGTTTCCTGCATGATCATCCAAGGAAGACATTGGAATTCTGCATGATGCTCGAGGACAGGGGATTTAATGCAAAAAGTACGCCCAATATTTACAAATCATTTTGGTCAAAGTACCATATAGTTTAGAAGGAAACTTCAACCATGCAGCCAGTGTAGTCATACTATTTTGAGCGTTTCACATGACCGCCATAATCTGCCGGAATACACGTGATGATTGCTAGGCCACACTGAGCTAGTTTGACCTGCGGAATTTTATTGTTTATGATCTCAAACTCGATCTGTTTGTATAATAAATGTGGTGAAGGGTGTAGTGGGGGATGAGTAATTAAATGAGACCTGTACCTCTGGACGTTTTCGAATTCCCATAACCTTCCTTTAAAATAAATGAACAAACAAAACCAAAATGAAGGAAGCGTAGTAAGGCCCCCTTTCCCACTGAGGGTTTGCATGCAGAAATGCAGTGAACTACAATATAGACCATCTGCAGCAGCACACTCTCGTGTGTTTCAAATACCTGCATTGTTACAATAATAACCGAAAGCAAAATGTGCTGTTGTAATCATCATCAAGTAGGCGTATACAGTTCTGAGACTATTTCAATATGAAATGAGTTTCATTGCTATCAAAGTTACTGAATGGATTAACATTATTTGCGTTTTCCAAACATTCAAGTTTCCATAGTTAAAACAAAATCTTTGACCTGTACTTGCAGAATTTATATATTTATTTATTTTATTATATATTTATTTACTTATTTAACATTTCTGCGGATGGTCTAAGTGCATGTAAAATGTGACTGTTTTGCCTGTTAGTTCGACTGGTTTTGTTTTGGTGGACAAAAATCAAAGGTTCAGTTTTATCATACCATTAACCAACAAAAGATCAAATTGCTTCCGCTGCTGTCGTACAATTAGCGATTAAAATGTTTCCCCTAATAAAATAAAACAAATTCATGTAACGTATACATTAACCTACCGGTGAAAAGTTTTAACTTGCAAAACCAGTCATAGTGAGCTAATTAGAAGGAAAGGGGAGTCTTTACTACTAAATACAAAAACTCACAACGTGCCATGGTATCCTGTTCCTCAGAAGTTCCTCTCTGCAGCTGTCTTCTGCTTAGAAGTAGGCTTGATTCAATCGAATAATCCAAACGAATTATCAAAAGAATACACCAAAATCGCACGCGCAATTGTAGAAATACATTCGAGGTATACCTTTTGTCTAAAAAGTTCCAGTCTTCATTTTAAGTAGGCTATGCTTCACGCGTGTCAGTTATTCACGCATGTAGATAGTTCATCCAATAAGACAGTCAGTGGTAATCAAAAACTTAAAAGTAAGCGCTAGTCCTCCTGGTCACCTCGGTGGACATAATTATATTAGGAACTTTAAGGAATTGGAAACTTACATAGGCCTACCTCTATATCGGTTTTTCATCATGAAATGAAATGAAAAGTTGACAACCATTCTCTGCTGCAACATGTTTTAGGCCTAGAAACATCAGTCCTACAGTTCTTCTGCAACACTCTTCATCTACAATTCTCAGTGTTTATTTGTCATTGTTCTAGTGTCTCTGTGTTAATTTTTTTTCTCAATTTAATCGAATGTCCACCTGTATAGTGCACAGCTTATTGCCGGGAAGAAATGCCTGATGTGTACTTTCCCGTCCTGCATAATGCATTGACGCGATAAATAAAATAACGAATTTTCAGGCATGCAGACCGCTGGACCTTATAAACAATGACTAACTAATCATTGCACCGTTACTTTACGAAAAAATCTTATAAGTAGAAAAGTCATGTGCAGAAATAAAAATAAAGATTGTTCAACACAATCAAAAGTGTAAAACAATAAAAAATTTCGAAAAAAAAGTAGCACATTCCCATCGAGGATAAAAATGATTCAAGTCATCCAAATTTCTTTTACCTCAGTGCATTCAAAACTGCCAACTGCCTACCTCTAGTATCGTATTTTAATGATACATTCTATTGGTCAAGTTCTTAGCGCAGCACAACATTCACTGCTTAGGCTACAAGTTTTCCTGAAAGTTTCTTCTTTTTATTGAACAGCCACATCCAATAATGTGTTTCTCTTTTTCCTTTTTTGATAGTGCTATTGATTGGAACAGAAGAAAGTCCCATATAGCTATGACTTACAAGACGCGACCTGCCTAAGAAAATGTCGTCTGCTTTTGTTCGCTGGGACTTTTTAGCCTTCTAAAATAAATCTTGCATTCCTGGTCTTCGTCGTTTTGGATTACTTCAGTTTGTAAGAAACCCTTTAAATGTTTATGAAAACATGTCTCGGGATAACAGTAAGCTGCATTTCAAAATCTAACGAAAAGCTAATATAACAGCGCGGCTCTTAGGATCGTCGTCTGCGCCGACTGGACAGCAAGAAGCAGACGACCCCAAACCGTGCGCAGACACAACAAGTGTATAACGCTGACACGAAAATTCACGATTTTCACGTGATGTGTGTGTTTTTCTCTGTGTTAACTGGCCGTTCTTATTCTTACTCTGTGTGTGTGCTTGTGTAGGTGTGTGTGTGTGTGTGTGTGTGTGTGCGCGCGCGCGCCCCCATGCTTGTTTAGGTGTAGAAATGTGTTTATCTAGATAACGTTTTTCTTCACGGTTGAAAGAAAAGAGTCACTTTTCGAGATCGCCATTAATTATCCAATCGGTATTATTTTAATTTATTTTATGGCATTATTCCTACTAATTAGATTATCAATCATGTATGACTAATTGGAAGGAAAATAAGAAGGTCTAAAAAAAAGTTTAAAATAAGAACTGATATAAATTAAAATAATGCGTAAATGGGGTGTCGGATAGCGCAGTGGTTGGAGCACTCGCTACTGTGTCGCAAGTTAAGCACCGCCCAGTGCGGTTAGCACTTGGATGGGTGACCGCAAAACGTGAAGCGACAAATAACAACGCACCCAGTTGACTCAACTGTGACTCTCTTAAGGTTGAGGAAGGTAAAACAGCGAGGGAGAGAGATGGGCATCACCCTCATTACGCTGGCCCAAGATAAGAGTGATCTCCAACATCACGCTCCCCTACGGCCACAAGGCTATGGGACAACATTTACCTTTACCTTACCTTACCTTAATGCGTAAATAAATTTTATTATAAACAAATTCAAGACCAGATTTCAATAAACAGAGATATAGATGGGTATCCGTTGGCCGTTGCTCTATAAGCAGGCTGTTGTATGTATAAGTCCTAAACTTACAACGAAATATTTTGAAAAGCGTGCTTTTTGAGACTTGCGCTACCATGTGGATTTCCCTTTGTAAAATATTTATTTGCGATTTTTTTCGTTTTTTATTTAATGACTTCAGCTAAATAATATTTATATAGATGCATATTTTCTAAAAATCATTTGTTTCTCTAAATAATATATTTTTTCCGTAAATAAGTTATTACATGTATTTACCTTTTTTTCCTCACAAGATCACCTTTAACTTGCGAGTTCTCCATTTTATTTCCTCTCAAGGCAACCCCGCCAATGCAGAAATAATGATGGACCTCTCTTTTCCAGAACCGTTACCGATGCAGTTTTGTTGCTAAATAATTAATTATTTACCTATCTAATGCTGATTGTGTGAAATAATGTATTATTTATAAATATTTCTAAATAAGGATTTATTTATTTATTTATCTATATAATTCATTATTTAGCAGGATTTGCTAAATAATGTATTACTTAGCAGATGTTGCTAAAACGCATAACTTACGTAAATAATTCATTGTTTGGGGACTGCAATTTTCATTATTTAGTGGATTACAGGATTCTCTTGAAAGCTTGGTTTTTATCAAATGACTGCTTCGTCTTTTCAAAGATTGTTTATTCAAAATGTGTATTAATTATTTATTTTCCAACATAAATCAGTCCACAAATTCGAAGACAAAACGTCTGTAACGTCCCGATCAAAACGAAAGGTCAAGGTCAGTTTTGTGAGGGAGTGTTAAGTGTTTTCAGTATCTCCGTCCGAAGAAAAAAGAAGTATGCTTTCTTTTTGTATTTATTTACCCCAAAGCGCGGAGATCGGTGTGGAAAAGTGGTAGTAGCAAGAGCATGGAATTGTTGAAAAACTGGAATCGCCGCTTCTGATTTTTGTTCTCACAAGAACACCTTTAACTTGCGAGTTCTCCATATTTATTTACTCTCAAGGCAACCCCGCCAATGCAGAAATAATGATGGACCTCTCTTTTCCAGAACCGTTACCGATGCAGTTTCGTATATTAATACTGTTACGAACATGTAAAAATAGAGTAAAATTTAAATCGCAAAACATGGTAAAATTACTTTTTTTTTTAGCACTACTGATATACGACCTCACAGTACTGCGACTTGTATCTGCGAATCCCCTAAATATTGAAAATTGCAATCCCTAAACAATGAGTTGTTTACGTAATTAATGCATTATTTAGCTACTTCTTCTAAATGTTGCATTAGTTAGCAAATTCTGCTAAATAATGCATTATGTAGCCTACGTAAACAAATCAGTATTTAGAAGCATTTCTAACTTTAAGACTTTGAGTAAAAATCTGGAACCGTCCTTTTAGCGATTTTGACATTGGAACAATCAACTGCATTACTAGTCTACAGTTTTCTACTCTGACAATCTTCAGTGAACATTTTTGTGTTGTTGTTTGTTTGTCCTGACATTCAAATAATTATTGGATATCGTCCCGTTGTTGTTGTTGCTGTATTGTGTATGTAATTTTGTCTTGTAACCGGGGAGGGAATTTATGTGGGGAATAAATGGGTGTGAAAGTGTAACTTGATTTGAGTTTTGGTTCTTAGTGAGTGTGGGAGGTTTCATGCACGCACCCTTCTGGACGTGACATTTTGGAAAGAAGAGGATGATGATGATGTCCATTTACAACGCGCGTATCTCCATCCATTGTCAAATGCTCGGTGCATGAGTACAGGATAACAGAGATCTGAAGAATGCCTACTGCAGTTCATTTCATTAAAAAAAAACAGTAACCGAAGAAGACATTTCAGCATGCATATAGTCTAAATAAAAGGTATTTTTGTTAAGTATTAGAGTTCCGGAAAATCTGGGCCTGTTCCGGAAAAAATAATTTTGTCTGTTGTGGGGTAACGGAAAGAGAAGGATAGTTATAAGGTGATGTGTTTAGTGTGGGTGCTGAGAGGAGTGGTGGGAATGGGTGGGGAGGCAAATTGTGGGGTACCACCCAGGTGCAATCTGGCTAATGTCTGTCACCAAGGCCCTAGATCAGACGGAATGAAGTATGCTGCGAGTCAGCTTCCAGTTCGCAAAAGTAACAGTCCGTCTTCACTGCTGCTTCAAGCGCTTGTCTTTGCAACGACGGTACCAGGCCAGGTTTGGGCCATCAACCCCTTCACCATCTCCACCCACCCCATCCCTGTTTACTCCCAATTACCCTTTCCTTTCTTCCATATGATACCTATTACTGAATTAATTATTGAGTGTGTATTTATTCTACTCCCTTCCACCCCTCCTCTCCCACCTCCATCCCAATATATCCTACGACCACCACTTGATTGTGGCTTACATATCATTACCGTACTTATAATACAGTATATCCACGCCACAAAAGTGCTAGAGTTAACCCTAACCATAAAACATAACCGTTTTTATCCCCAACCCCAGACCTACACTAGAACTGCTTTCAACGCCAGGTTCTCGGTATTTACACCTTCGTTTGCCCTTTCGATAGCTCCTTCGGATGAGAGTATAAACAGAGGTCTTGTCTGTGCACGCACGCATTCCATCGCAGGGACTTTAAAGATGCTGACGCAAATGCGCCCAGCACGCGCTAGGTCTCGTCTCCTACCCCCCCCCCTCACCTCACCCCTCTCATCCCCTGTCGCCAAGAATTGTGCTCAGTCGTCTGGGCGTCAGACAATGCGTCCAAAGGTTGCAGGTGGGAGCCTCGGGCTGCTTGAGTTAGATCCTGTATATACCAGCGCCTTGAGAAGCTCGTGCTGGAAAAGCGCTATTTAAGATCGATTAAATAAATAAATAAATAAACAGCTCTATGTAGGTGTAAAGATGTTCCATCCTGGTTATAAACGGACTGTGTGGGGTTTTAATTTTGGGATAAGAATTGTCACTGATTACATTCGGGTCGCAATATTAGCGACAGCGAAATGGTTGTGACGACATTTCCGAAACAGTCGCGTTGCTCACCGAGATGTAATGGATCAGAGAACGAAACTAGAAGCTGAAAAAGTGGAAGAATTTGTTCTAGGTAAATTCGAAGCAAAATCATCAATGCAAGGAAAACATGGTGAAGTAGGCAGCGTAAAATAAGAAATAGATAAAGGGAGATATCAAATGTGCCTATATAAGGACTATTAAACAAATAAAGTAAAATGTCCTAAATAAACGAGGTGGGATATCAATGGTGGCAAGGTGAGGGTAATAATAATAATAATAATAATAATAATAATAATAATAATAATAATAATAATACAGGATGCTATATACGCGCCTTTCCCCAAATCAATCAGGCTCAAAGAGCGGCGATCTATACCAACATACACGCTCACCTGTCTCATCCACCCTTACACACACCAAATGCACATCCATCACTCAAACAGGTGGTGTAAAGGCAGGGAGATCGCTATTAGAAGACGGAAAGAAAATCGATTTTTTATTTTTGAAATTTTTATATTGACTGCATCCTGCACCATTATTGAAGGGAGGGAGGAAACCGGAGTGCCCGGAGAAAACCCTCGGTGACCTCAATAGTCTCATACCTAAGTCACATACGTACGCCCCTTGCGGGAATCGAACCCGCGACCTTCGGCATTATTAGAGATAAAAAGGGTGTGGGGTTGGTGTGGTGGTGTGTAGAAGGTTAGTATAGAGACAGGGAAAAGTAGCACTAGGGGAGGATGATTATTAATTAAAAGGGCGCTATCGTTTGCCATGAGCACCCTCTCTGTGCAGAGGGTGTATAAACAAGCGAAGGACCACACAAGTCCTATCCTCCTCCTCTTCGTCGTCTCTGCACGTGCAACCTGAGAATAGCGCAGATAACTTCCCTGCGACCACGTGTGAAAAACTATTCTTTCAGGGTCGTATCGTGAAAGAAGCAATTAGGTATCTCAACCAGAGAGAGAGAGAGAGAGAGAGAGAGAGAGAGAGAGTGGGGGGGGAGAGGAGGGGAGAGGAGGGGGAAAAGAGAGAGGGAGGGAGAGAGAAGTAGGGGTAAAACAGAAAGAGTAGTATGAGTATGATTGTGCTAATGACAAACTACAATGGTTTTTTGTGTGGGTTTTTGTGTGTGTATGTTGGGTGGGGAGGGGGGAAGTTTGTGTGTGTGCATGTGTGTTTTGGAGGTGGTCTTTTATTCCTCGGGGCTGGCGGAGTGGGGGTAGGGGGTGGGAAGATGTTTGAGAGGGTGAAAGTGAGAATGTATCATATCAATTTGGGGAAAGACATTACATAGCTTTTAAAAACTGGAAATAAACAACAGTAATTTGTTTATGGACATGTTCACTTATTGTATCGCTCCTACCTAAAAAACTGCATTTCTTTTACCCTGTAACACTAACTGGGATCAAGACCCACTAACCTCTCCTCATTGCTTACATTCAATTCCACCAACCTGCAGTAAGACTGATTCAAGGAAAATGGTGTCCAGTGCGCACAGCCAGTTTTGTTTGATTCTGATGGCGATCAATTTTGACGAAACTCTGATTCACCTTCTTGACAGTTGTCGCAGCTGGACATTACATTACATGGTTATTGTTTTAGGTCCAGCGGACCGCAGCTGGACAAAACTGTCCTTTCCGACAGTGTTCATCATGTGACATCACATTCCCAGTGTGCTGAAGGGTATTCTTAGAATATAATTAGAGCTGGTATCAGAATGCCCATGGCTTGTTGTTGTTTTTTAAATTTATTTTATTCAGAATCAACGTGGTGATGGTTATTTTAAAACCAACGTCAGTGCTTTAGCTCAAAATCTATAGGCACTGAATCCGAAAATATTAAGTCATCTAAGGAATAATTATTATGTCTTATTATTTTCAACGTCAGTGTGATTAAAACGTATCTTTAAATAAAAAACCGAACTAGTCAGGTCTTAGGTCAATCGGTACTTCAGCATCCTTAATCAGCGTTGGAGTCGAGAAAACTAAATTCACAGAGAGATGTGTCTTGAATATATTCAGTGTCATTGTGATGAAGGGTTTCTTCAAACTCTGAAAACTTTCCCTTAAATCAGATCATAAGTTAATTGGTTCTCGAACGTCCTTTATTAGCGTCTGAGTCGAGAGTATTACATCAGAAAAAGATGTCTTGCTAATAGTCAGCGTCAATTTGTTGAAGGGTGTCTAAAATGGAATACTAAACCAATCAGTATAAGCAGATGATAAGTCAAGGGATACTCGGACATTCTAATTGGCGTCAGAGTTGAGAAAATCCACTGAATTATGTCCTGATTATATGCACAGGTTGGAGGTATTCTAAAACAACATACAGACTATATAAGGGAAAAGTGGGTAACTTGGACCTAGATGTAAATTGGACCACTGCATTATCTCTGACACTATAATGAAATAGCTCCTGATTTTTTTTTACTTAGAGGCGTATATATGCCTTAGGCCTACTTCACGTGCACCAGTATCATGGCGTTTTTAAAAGAAGACACGCGGCCTGTGAATTTAACTTGTTTTCTTCCATTATTTTCTAAAATATGTTTGACAGTCTTTAGTGAACATTTGATGTTTAAGGAGTGGTATTTATGTGGATAATGTTGTGAACAAGTCAACAGAATAATATTATTATTCACGAGACAAGCAAACAAAACATGGAGAACATAAAGGGCACACACAATCAAAGCTTAAATAAGGGCCACCCTTGTTGTGAACAATTAACGGTCATTCTACAGTATTTCTGGTAATAAATAAACTGTTAAAAATCTTCCAGCATCTTGCATTTGCTGCAAATACACAAGTACTAGTGTACGATTAAATTGAGTCCCTTTTCTTCTGGTATATTGAACCAGTGGTACAAGTTAGTCGCCCAGTTTCAAATTAAACTCGCATTATTTTGTGATATAGGGAATAATCGTTACTTGGTTTAGATTCGTGTATTAGTGTATGTATAAATGTGTGTGTGTTCGCACGGGTGTGTGCACGCGTGTGTGAACGTAAACAATGCATTCACCTGTTTTTTAAGTAATCAATTCTGCCATCTTAAGCGGTATAAAAAAATCAATCGCAGTACATTTGTTTTTTTAAAAAGAACATTAAAATAATATAGGCTACTTACTCGGTTTTAAGTACAAGCATTGTTTCTCACAACTATTGCCTTTCAGTCGTAGGCTTAATAACGTAATTAAACCTATTAACGTTCTAACGTAATTAAAATCACACAGATACAAGATGAGTTAGGCTAATATCATTTTTAAGCCTAAAACAAAACCCGCTGTTAAATCATTGAGGTTCAAAACATGCCAAATTTGTTAGCTACATACCCATATGTTTATTTACTAGCAAACCGCTTTGTTTTGCAAATAACAGAGAGAGAAAGAGGGAGAGAGAGAGAGAGAGAGAGAGAGAGAGAGAGAGAGAGAGAGAGAGAGAGAGAGAGAGAGAGAGAGAGACACACACACACACATACACACATGTTGACATTTTATTCAGAATTTTCGACAGATCATTATTATACAAAGCGTGGTCTTCTGACTGTAATGAGATACAACATCAAAACTAACAGGCGCATGAAGAAAATGAACTCACAACCACGCACCCAAAACACAAACAACACTTACACGAGCATAATGGACAAACAGTAAACAATTTTCTATTTTTTATATGAAATATGGACAAATAGATAATTAACTGAACAGAATGGATAGTCCTGTGGCAATTTATTTCATTACAACAAAATTCAGTTGCACTTATTTCAATGAATGACTCTCTCTCTTTCTCTTTCTCCTTCTTATAAACACACACACAGTGGTCCTGATTCGGCTCTTGGCAGTCCGCTGGACCCTATAAGCACTGAATATCTATCTATCTATACACACACACACGTGCAAACACACACATACACACCTACATATGCACACTAACACACGAATCTAAATCAAATAGCGATCATTCGCTAATTAGCAAAATGATGCGTGTGTAATTTGAACCTTTGCGGCTAACTTGCACCACTGATTCAAAATACTAGACGTGTTATTTCTAAAGCAGAGCGGTTTACTAGTAAATAAGCATTTAAGTATTATAAACGATTTTTTTTCAAGTAAATAATCTCTTTAAAAATCTCCTTTATCTGTTTTCTTTTTTCTTTTATTTTTAAATATAAATTGGCTTTGATTGAATTTTGAATGCCGTTTGTGGTGGATTAGTTGAATTAATAACAATTTGATTACCTTATACTAAGTGATTGCATTACTTTAGTTTTAAGAAAAGGTCTTTTTGAAGTATTAAAATATTTTTTAATTCGTTTATGCTGTTGTTGTTTTAACGCGATGTTACTGATTAGGCTTATGCGTGTGAGTGCGTAGGTGAGTTTGTGTGTTTGTTTAGGTGAGTTTGTGCCCGGAAGCGTGTTTTTTGTTTGTTTGTGAGTGAGTGTGTGTGCGCGTGCGCGCGCTTGTGTATGATAGAGCGAGAAACACAAGTACAATGTATTCATAATTTTATTTTTTTGTAAGTGTTTACACTACGTTCGTATACATTGAATCCCTCGTTTAAGTTCATTTTACCCCCTAGGGTGTCTAAATTGGATTCTCATAACTTTTAAAAAAAACAGTCTCAGACAGAAACAGCTGACACTACAGCGTTCATCGTTTAAGGCCACATAGTTTTAATGTGTACCTTTTAAGTGACCTTCATGTTTATGGCTTTTGTCTACTTTCCATCAAACTATCGAAGAAGTTCCTTAAGGGGTTCAATATGCCCACCTTTCCCCTCACTTCAGATCTTAAGTCAATGAGTACTCGAACATCCTTACTCAGCGTCAAAGACGAGAATTCGGAGGCTCCCAGAATTGATGGCCTATTGACAAATTGGTGGTTACGAAATCGGGTAAATATAATTGGAGATCACCGGCTGTGATGTCATGAAATGATGGGAAAATTTTCCCTGGGCGCTGTGCACCTTGCAACAATAAGGTGCAAGTTGATCAAAGAGCTCTTAATTCCTTCTTCACAGCCTTTCAAACCTATGCTAATTAGTCCTGTGACAAGGGTTCAAGTCGAGAGCTTATTGGTCTTCCTTGACTCCATTCTGGAACAGCGTGATACCAATCTGTGCTTTGTCTGTTTCTGTCTGTGGTACGACTCTCTCTCTCTCTCTCTCTCTCTCTCTCTCTCTCTCTCTCTCTCTCTCTCTCTCTCTCTCTCTCTCTTGACCATTTAAAAAATCTTTTTAGCAAGTATTATGTATCTTGTAAAAATTTACAGTTTGGTGTGAGCGTTGCATTTCCCCCTTCCTAACTTGGTATGCAAATGGGCCCAAGGCCGTGAAATGCGTTACATTTTTAACTCTCTCTCTCTCTCTCTCTCTCTCTCTCTCTCTCTCTCTCTCTCTCTCTCTCTCTCCTTTTCCTACTTCTCCACTCCACCCTACTGCTGCGGTTAGCAGCGACATGGGCCCGGGCAACTTTGAACCATCTCTCAACGAAGCCGATGGACACGAACTCGAAGAGTTCTTACAACGCATTGTATAAACCATCGTCTTCTTGTAGATGGCCTGAGGTAGTTAGAAGTAATTAGTTCCAGGATGATGCTGAGAAAAGACGCCTCTTTAGTTCTCGGGCTGGAGCAAAAGATCACGGTGTATACATTTTCTAATCGTCAGCGGGAGTGTTCGTGTAATATAAAATATTGCGCTAATGAAATATAGTCACAAGGAGAGTATGTTACTTGATTTGTTTTTGACGTGCTGGAAATCCTGTCCATACTGAGACTGTAGGCTTATTTAATGAGATAATTTTCCGACTAGATCAATTCAAAGAAAAATAGGCCTTATTCTTGTCTGCACAATCGTCCACGTGACATTGTTTCAGGTCCAATCAAATTGGGCATATTCACAATTGCATGCGCAAGAACTGCGTAGCTTCACGAAAGACTTCTTTTTGCAGACCATCTAAACACAACTTCAATGGCAGCACCATGATAGTATGAACACTTTGAGTAAAAATCGATGGGGGTCTCGCAACAATATTTGATGAGAATTGTAAATTATGATATATGTGTCAAATACGAAAAGTAAGGATGTGAAATACTGTCGCTGCGGCAGTAGGCCTACTTCACAGCGCTTGTCTGTATACTACACATCCAGTTCGAACGGGGAGGAGGGGGTGGAAGGAGGTTGTAGAATATTTTACCGACAGCTTATAACGATCAATTAGAGATTGGTTTATTTAGTTTATTTGAGAGAATGTTAGTCACCGTGTTCAGCTAGAACTCTAACTATTCCGTTTGCTAAGTTTTCTAGTGTAACTATAACATAAGTATTTTGATGCATTTGGGAACATTTTGCAACTTGGAACTTAACTTTGTCCTTTTATTAGCAAAACCACATACAATTCCAAGCATGAAACAAGGCTCATAGCCCGGGGGACATTTTAGCCAAAAGTAGGGGAAAAGGGGGGAGGGGGAATTACAGACATTAAAAAACAATGAACGGCACAAAAAAATCTGCTCCATAGGCATCACAAGACAAAACTCTGAAATGTCAAACACCCGTTTTAAGGTTTACATTGGTTCAATATGGAAAGAAAAGTGTACAGCATCGCATGGTTCACAGAAGAAGACAAAAATTTAGTTAGTTAGTTATTCATTGTTTACAGGGTACAGCGGACTGCAAAGAGCCGAATCAGGACCACAAAATCAAGACCACAACTTCGCTGAAAGAGAACTCACCCCCGATCCGCATAAAAGATCTGCCGAAACAACCCTAGTGGTAACAATGAAGGTATTCCACCAGCCTGTCACTTTACAATAAAGACATACCACGCAGGGGACTGAGGCTATACTCTAATTTATCGAACTCCCGTTTACAAAAACAAAATAAAATACAAACATCATTATAAAATATCAACAAAACACGTATATATAAATTGCCTACATTGCCAAATAATAACATCATAGGAAGCACCAAGCAGAAAGCGTCCAATATTCCCATTAGCTGATCCAACAGACCTCACACACAAATGAGGAGTTTTGTCCCGGAAGAGCTTTCAAGAAAAAAGATAGGTGACTGGTCTTGCGAAGAAGAAGATAGTAATGAGAAGGAACGAATGAGAAAGACATCATCGCCAGTGGGAATTTCAAGCACTAAATACTATTTATACTGAAACCCCCGCCACTCCCACGGGGGAAGAAGACAAAAGGGCATGCACAATATATAAATAGTAACATAACTTCAATAAAGCGGCTTAAATTTAGCAATCTGCTCTTTGATTCAGTATTCATCAGCTGGTTAAATTTAAAGACATTTGAATAAGTTCAAAAGTATTTTTTTATAAAAGGTATTTTCCAAAACTGTTTTCTATTAGCAAGGAATTGTTACAGATGAGGTGTTAACTACCAATAGCTTAAACGAAATTATAAAGATGCAGGATTGCAATAGAATAGCATTGATTTCCCTGTAAAAATTATTGTTTTCCCCTAACACATAAGTCATACCCATCTGTTAATTCTTTTAAGAAACACACATTTTCTCTATACTACAAGCAATTTAGAACATCTGTATAAACATTAGGCCTACTAGTTATTAGTCTGTGATTGTGAATCACAATCACCCATTTCCCATTACTCCTTCAAATTTAAAATAATGTAATATTTTTGATAGCTCGTGTGTGTGTTTCTTGTCTAATAAAATACTGACTCTCTCTCTCTCTCTCTCTCTCTCTCTCTCTCTCTCTCTCTCTCTCTCTCTCTCTCTCTCTCGCCTTCCTGCTCCCCGCCCTCCTCCACGCCTCTTCTATTTCTTCTTCTTAGTTAGATTTGTGTCCCCGGACACATGAAGCGTATAGGGGAGTCCACGCCTCTCCCACGCCATCATCTTCTTCACTCTCCAACACTTCAGCACATCATCTGCAGGTCTGGAGTCATCAGGCAGTTAAAAGTTCCGCTGAGGATCAAAGGGTGCTCGTTCATCAGTAGTGTCCTCCCGGTAACGGGGCTTGGCAAATGGGGTGGCGAGCTACAAGCAGCGTTTGTCGCCCTTTGCACATCTGAGGCGCCTCATGATTATCTCCCTTGGTGAGTCCCTCCCCTCCATCGCTTTTCTTCATCACACCTCCCTCTCATTCCCCTTCTTGCCCCTCCTATCCTCTTCCTCACTCCTTCCAGGCCAGTCCTTATTTTGGTGGGATAGTCTTTTAACTAGTACATCTATCTCATAAACTAGTTTACCGCATTGAATTTAATTGTACTTGTGATTGTCCGACATCGAGTGTTTATATATTGTGTTATCAGATGTACTAATATAATGCTGCCATTGTAAATTGCTCAATTTGCTCGAAGACGATGTTTGATTGCCACTTATTAAATATTAAGCACAACGAATGTATGTCTTTAAGCAAATAGTCATCTGTTAGAATGAATTAGACACGTTATTGTGTTTGCACTGGTTTTTTTTTTTTATGGACCTCAGAATAATCTGCTGTTTTAAATGTTAACAGATCAAAACGTTTTAAGTCGCAGTTTGCGTATCGTGTTGTTTTCCTCCCCTGCTCATACGCACGAGAATGATATAGTGGGCAAGAGTGGGAGAAAACTGAACAACACAGTGATATAGGATTATTTATTTATTTATTTATTTATTTATTTATTTAATCAGTTTATAGTCCCCTTTCTTCCCGGTAAGGATTTTCAGAGAGGAGACTAATATATAGGATTATTATAAGTATGATTGAATTCTGCACTGTCCGTTTCCCTTCAGCATCCCACTCAACCCTAGAACCCCACTTTTAGATCATCGTCGTGATTTAGTGCACGAAGGGCAAGTTTACAACAACACTATGCAGCGGTGGTTACACCACTATTATCACCACCAACATCGCTAGCAACATCGCTATCAGCAGCAGCATTTTCATCATAAAAATAGCATCAGCACAATCAGCAACAGTACGTACCATTGCCATGGTCATCATCATCATCATCATCATCATCATCATCATCATCAACTACTTTCATCAGCAGCAGCAACAACTGCAACTTTCATCATCATCATTATCACCATCATCATCATCATCATCATCATCATCATCATCATCATCATCATCGTCGTCATCATAATCATCATTGTCATCATCATCAACAACAACTTTCATCATCATCATCCACCACAACAACTTTCAACTTTAGCATCATCATCATCATCATCATCACCATCACCACCACCACCACCTCCACCACCACAACCCCTATCATCATCATCATCATCATCATCATCATCATCCAGCATCCAGGGCCAATCCAACATCATTCATCGAGGAACTGCCGCTCTGTCGTCGCGACCAGGTGCCCCACGTAGCCTCTGCCTAGCCTCCTGGCCCCGGGATGACAGAAAAGACTCACCTGCTGCATCCTACATTGACTCGTGGGTTATGTTGTTCCCTTGGTCATAGGATTGGCGTCTACGTTTCCTTCAGTAGTTTTGCTGTATAGTGAGAGAATCATGTACATTCCTTTTTCTTAAATTGGTCCCATCCCAACCCTGGTCAATTTGAGATGTTTAGGACGTTTAAGTTGTTCAACAATCATCGCACACACTTCCAGCGGTGTTTTCTTACGCAGCTGCTAGCATCAACAGCAGCATCAGTAAGAGTGTCGTTTCGCATTGTTTTCACATTAGGAGATCATATCATGAACAATGGTTGATAAGCTGTACATGTTAGACGTCTGCTCTATTTTTTTTTTTTTTTTTTGGGGGGGGGGGGGTTGTTTCTTTGTTTGTTTGTTTTTAGAAAAACAACAACCGTACTATAGTTGTACGGTGCTATTTTTAGAATAGCCTAAATCCTGTTGCTATTAGCCTACTAGGGACATAAATAAAGAAATAAATATCCCGATTTATATCAAAACCGTACGTTTGAAAGCGGCAATTTCTCTTTGCTTAATCTTTTTTCTTTTTTTTTCTTAGGCGGGGCAACACTGCCATTGAATTTTAAAAGGATATTTTACGGTGTAATGTATGATTTTGAGTCCTTTAAATAAATGTAACAAAACAGATTAACTCCTACCACCAAAGAAAACACAAATGTAAAGTACTCCATTACCCTATCAAGCGCGGGGCGATGATGGCATACTTTCATCTTCCTCCACCCATTCATTATTGTTATCATCATTATATTTATCATGATAATCACCATCATCACCATCATCATCGATCAAATCAACAACAACAATAATAACAACAACAACAACAAAACAGCAATAACCCCCGCTTACAACCACCTCCAACATCACCACCAGTGATGGAGATCACGTACAATCGTACGTGTTACACGTACTGAGTTGGGAAATCACGTAACGAAAATGTAATGAAAGGGTATAAACACGCGCAAAGTCAGTGCCAAAGGGGTATGAAAACGTAAAGCTAAGTTGCTTGGAGGTATCATCAGGTACAACTATTTCGGTCGTGCGTACAGCTATCGCTCGATATGGATCGTGTGCTTGTGCGTCCTGCGCGACCGCCTACCACACCCTCTCTCCCCCTCCTATTCATTCTGTCGCTTCCGAGAAACAGCCAATCATATGCACAATAATAATCACTATTTTTTCTCGACGCTTTTGATTGGCTATATAAGACTGACAACAACCCAACATTAAACATGGCCGACAAGCACCGATCTGAGGGGAAGCCGAAGAAAAGGGAAAATAAAGCAGATAAACCTAATTGCTCAAAAAAATTAAAACAAGATGAAGGAAAACAAAAACAAACTTTTTTGTCAGCCTTTGGCTTTGAGTGCTCGGTAAGAGAAGAAAAAGGTGAGCCGCAACCGGGCCCGGCTGAAGAAACTCAAACTGATAAAAAGACTGTCCAGGAGAAATGACTGTACCCCCTAAAAAACTTAAAGGGGGTATAAAAAAAACCCTTATGTTTGCAATGAGGGTATGAAAACCCCCACATGTTTTTGTTGAAGGTATAAATACCCCTAGCTTAAAAACTTTCTCCATCACTGACCACCAATAACAACAACAACATCCACCACCATTACTGCAAGAACTGACACCACCATCACAACAAACATTACCACCATATTCTATCTTTCCCTACAGCTTTACAGCAGTCCTTGACCGAACGCTAAACAAGAGTTGTACGTTCGCTGCTTTAGCTTGTCTTAGTTCTTTCTTCCAAGCATGCTTGGACTCGGTCCAGCGAGGAAATATGAACCGCCATCTAACTCCGCCATCACTATCACTAACAACAGCAGCAGCAGCAACAACCTTCGGGTGAGAATATAAACCGGAGTCTAGTTCTCCCATACCCCGTCCTTCAGGATTGTGCTCAGTTGTTTTGGCGTCAGACTAAGCGCCCAAAGGCTGAATGTCGGCGTCTTGGGCAGCTTGAGTTAGATCCTGCATCGGCCAGCGCCTTGAGCAGCCCCTGAGCTGGAAAAGCGCTATAAAAGAACGATTTCATAAATCGATGAATAAATAACCTTTCCCCAGAATTTTCCACTCGTCCAGAACCCCGCGCGCTGCTCGTTCTTCTACCGAAGCTACGTCACAAGCGACGGCGCATTATGACGTTCAAAATATTTAAAGTGACGGTAAACCATGACACGGGAAGGTTTGCAAGCAAACGAACACGGGTATATACAGTTTACATGTTATCAGCCTGTCTCGCAACCTCCAACCCTAAACCCTGCTCCATTACTACTTGACAAGCGTTACCCACAACAACAACAACTACTACAAGGAACATGTAGGTTAATTGAACCTAGAGAGAAAAAGGCCATGACTATGCGATTGCATGAGGGCATGTGTTGTTATGGCATGGAGAAAGAGAGCAGGGGTGGGAGAGGGTAAGTTTATTGTGGTATGTGAGTATGCTGTAATAACGTGGATATTAGCACTAGGATAACTGTGTTGTCTTTCATTCATTTATTCATTCTGTCGGTCAGTCATTCAGTCAGTCATTCAGTCAGTCATTCAGTCAGTCATTCTGTCACTCGTTCATGTACCCATTTGTTTTATTCATAGAGCTGCGAGCATGCCCTTGGTATAAAGCCTATAAATATTAAAACACGTACCAAGTCACTATTTATTTATTTATTTATTTATTTATTTATTTATTTATTTATTTATTTATATCAAGATATTATTTTATTCTTCCTCGCTTCAGATTACCTACTTTTCACTTTATTCAGCGAGCTAGTAATAATTCTTAACACCTTTTTTTTTATTCTCCTTTACTTCTTTCCTTTAGTCATTTAATTATTCACATTCTTTCTCATTCTTTCATCTTTGTTCCCTTCCTTTCTATTTTTCCTTCTTTCATTCACCCATTCGTTTATTCATTCCATTCCACACGACAGCTACCCAATAAGCTATGAAGACAGATTTCCACAAACTCTTCGCTGAGTTCATTGAAGGAAGATTTATGAAGAAAGGCTTTACGATTGCGGTTCCTGGCTTAGATTTGTTTTTAAACTGGAGAAGACTGATTGAACGTAAGGTTAACTGCTCTGGAAAGCTGTTAGTAAATGTTTCGCGATTGCATAAACGAATTCTGCGATGCAGCGCGAAAACAGTCGCTTAACAGGTCTACGAATGCGAGAAAAGGACCCTCCCTGGTCGAAATAAAGAGAAAATGTGTGGGCTATGGAGCTTGGTAAAACTAATTTGGGACGACAATATAAAATAAATTTTAAGAGAGAGTGAGAGAGAGAGAGAGAGAGAGAGAGAGAGAGAGAGAGAGAGAGAGAGAGAGAGTGAGAGTTTCTGAAAATGTCTAATCGCTTTATTATCTCAAACTTGAGAAATTGAGACATGATAATGAGAGAGATATACATATATACAGACAGACAGACAGACAGACAGACAGACAGACGGACTGACAGACAAAGACGAGGCAAGGAAATGTTCCTGGAGACGTCAAACAACAACCAGCATTCGGCTATTACTTTACTCCACCCAGCTGTGAATGGGTAACTAACTTTGTAGAACCGGAAGCGGTATTCATAAATCAATGAGGGAAATGAAATTTGCACCACTGTTGTGAAGCTAACCCTGAAAATAAGGGAAGTCCAAAAGCGTCTCGTACCTGTGACCGAAAGGTTACAAAAACACCTTTAATATGATTCAAACTGCAAAAGCAAACAGTACGTTCTTTCGTCTCGTTTCCTCTCTTTCATCAATTTCCTAGGTTTACAGAGCGAGCCACGCCTGCAATTAATAGCACTGGGAGTCATTAACAGAGAGACAAACGGTAATTAGTGTCCCTGATGAAATCCAATTTCTTCAAGAGAGCGCTCGCACCTGACTGAATAGGCGCTTAGTGGAAAGACAAACATTTGTCCAATCTCCTGGGACAGCTTCTGCTTGAGGTTATATTGCACCATGCACTCCATTCCTGATAGTAGAGCAACTGTCGCTTTCAGCTAACTTTTATCTAGTTAGTTGGAAACCTGCTCGTCTACATCTTGCGGTATTTTGCGATGAAACTGTATTTTGAATTGTCGATGCTGGCTTTTAACTCCTGACGAAGCGTTTGAGCGAAATACACGTATAGAGATTTGTTTAATCTGGTGTGTGTTATCTGCTTCAGACTCAGTACTTGTTGTCTTCTTGACCTACGCGAGAGACATTTTAGTTTCCTTCCGGGAAAAAAGCGACCATTGAACACCAATGCAGATCTACAAAATATTGCAGTTTTGTTGTTGTTTTCTTAATTTCGACCATGAATTATTTTCTTTGCGGATTTTGTTCAGTCTCACATGCAGTCATTGAATACGAATACATAAGTTTGTCTCGAAATTTTTGAAAAAATTTGTATGGAGGATTTCCAGTGATTTGTTGTATTGTACTGAAGGCAGCTTTGAACTAAGGGAGTCGGGTCTAGTAAAAAAAAAAGAAATGTTCGTGCCCTGCCGCTCAGATATAATATCATTGGTGTAGTTCGGATTAGTTTAATTGTCCACCTCTTGAGGTTTTGAATGTGGTGAAGCGATAGCAGCAAAGACGGTGATAGGGGGACAAATAATAAAGGACGATAAAAGATGAAAGGGGACAAAGCAAGAAGATGATGATGTTGAAGGACATGAGGGTCAGCTTTGTGACGGCAGTTTCCATTCTCTCTCTCTCTCTCTCTCTCTCTCTCTCTCTCTCTCTCTCTCTCTCTCTCTCTCTCTCTCTCTCTCTCTCTCTCTCTCTCTCTCTCTCTCTCTCCCTCTCTCTCTCTTTCTCTCTCTCTCTCTCAAAACAAACGAAATATCATCCATTCTTACTAATCGAAACACACCATTTCATGTTTTTTTGGGTTTCTCTGAATCGTGGCTATGTGACAAGTCATATGATTCAGAAATAGCAGTGCCTTGTTATTCTTTATTTCAACATCACAGAGAAAAGATAGATAGATATTCAGTGCTTATAGGGTACAGCGGACTGCCAAGAGCCGAATCAGGGCCACCACAGAGAAAAGGTTAACGAAACAGGATTATTAGTTTATATAAGCGAAACAATTACTGTAAATATAAGCGTCTTTATCTCATTGAACAGCATAACGTAGAATATTTGGATTCAAATTGACATAAAACATTCAGCTCCCATTATCATTGCATTTTTATACAGACATCCAACTGAAAATGTAGACTGGTTTAATCACTTCAATTCTATGATTGATGCCGTGTTATTAGAATCCAAAGAGTGTTTTTTTTTAATTGGATGATTTTAATATTAATCTGTATAAATCAAACGAACACTGGACAAATATTATTATTTTTTATAATATTGAACAATTAGTAACAACGCCAACAACAGTAACTGCTGATACTAGTACACTCATAGATCATATTTATGCAAGTAACAACGATCATGTTACAGAAGTGTGTGCACCAGTCAATGGTTGCAGTATGTTTTACATGGAAAAAGAATGGAGCTAATATACTGAAACCAGGTTTTAAAAAATTATAACTTATAGATCCTTTTTTGTAAATTTAAAAAAAAGATGATTTTCTATTAGACCTTCATAACAGCTACCTCTCAAATGTAAATAATTTTACTAACCCAGCTGATGCTTTAACATACTGGTATTATACATGTATAAATACATATAACAAACATGCTCTTATTTTTGCAAAACGAGTTAAATACTATTCTAAACCAAAATGGCTAGACAGTGAATTACAACAAGCTATTAATCTTGGAGACTATTTAAAGAAACGTAGTAACGAAAGTGAATATAACAATCAGATATAAGGAAGAAAAAAATGAAAACATATATTTAAAATGTAATATCGTCCAAAAAACAGTTATTAAACGATTTGGAAAGCAATTAATCATTTAACCAACAATCACCTTCATCTACAGAAATAAAAAACGATATTTCCCCTGATACACTGATTTTACATTTTGTTAAAATGTCATATAATTATAAATGCTAACAATTCAAAAGAAAATAATCTACATAAATTAGCAGAATGTTGTCAGTCCAAAAATATTAAAAACAAAACCTAATATATTAATTTTTGTTAACTGGATTTGTTTATAAAACATTAAAAAACCTTAAGCAAACAAATTCAAGAGAAGTTGATGAATTAGATGGTAAAATAGTAAAACTGTCTGCTTTGCTTATTACTGAAACTTTAACTTATATATACATTTTATGCATTGTTTTGGGGTCCGCTGGACCCTTTAAACAATTATTACTAACTAATATTAGCAAATCATGGTTTTCTATCATGTTTAAACAAGCTTAAGTTATTCCGCTCTTTAAGTCTGGTGATAGTTTTGACCCATCAAATTATAGACCCATTTCAATTCTTTCTACCATATCTAAGCGGCTTGAAAAACACATTAACAACATATTCTAAATCATTTAACGAAACCTGTTATATGAAAATAAATTTGGCTTCAGAGCTAAGTATTATTGTCATACAGCTCTTGCATCTTTGATAGAACAATGGCTTAATAATATTAATGAGCACACATTTTCCGGAGCATTATTAGCTGACTTCGCAAAAGCTGTTGATGTAATTGGCCGTGACATCCTATTAGGTAAATTACAATAATATGGTATTAGCTTTATATCATTTGATCTTCTAATATCTATCTTTTCTGACAGAGAGCAGTGCGTTTTCATTATTAAACAAAAATCACAGAATAAGGCTGTTACTACTGCAGTACCTCAAGGATCGATTTTAGAGTCTTTATTATTTTCTGTCTATATAAATGATCTTCCTCTTCATATTTCTACTTATTGTGAACTCTTTGCGGATCACACCACATTACACTCCAATAATACAGAAATGCATAATTTAGCCTCTTCTTTGCAAAAGGGGCAAATGAACTACAGGATGAGTGAATTTAATCACATGACATTTAATCCAGACAAAACTAAATCCTTGCTGATTACAACTAGACAAAAAAAGGCAACGTTATTCTATGAAACTCCCTCCCTAAAAGCTTTGCAACAAAACAGTTGAAGAAGTACAATGTCATAAACTTCTTGGCGTGACATTAGACAATAATGTGTCTTAGTTGCAGCATATTTTAAATGTTAATAAAACAATTTCCAGAAGGACTTATCAATTATCAAGGATTAAACATTATTTAAATATGCATTCTCGGAAACTATTTTATTTGGGACATATTCAACCATTTCTGGACTATTTTTCCACTATTTAGGATTATGCTAGTAACAACGCGACGAAGCCTTTAATTAGGATTCATAATCGTGCAATTAAAATGGTTATTCTTTAAAACAAAATCTCTCTTAATGAATATGAACAGATCAACATACTACCTCTTGCCAACAGATTAAAATATAATAAAGGAATTTTTATGCACAAGATCCTTTATGATAATACACCCTCTTGTCTTTTTTCCCATTCTTTTATATGAAAACTGCCAGATTTTCCACCAAACTAAATATTCTATTTCCAAGAATTAATCTGTTTAAAACCAGTCTATCATATTTAGGTTCCACTTTATGGAATAACTTTCCAGAAGTTCTCCGCAGTGCAGTCACTAAATACACATCATTTATTAAACATCTTTTACAGCACATTAAAATTAGTTGGTTAGCTACTTAGTAGGAGCTCTACATTCATAACTTTCATTAAATTGTTTTACATACCTTGTATGTATGCGTATGTGTGTGTGTGTGGGTGTGTGCGTGTGTGTGTGTGTGGGTGTGTCTGAACGTCGTTCGACTATTGGTTGCGTTTTTCATAACCCCGGCCTAGGGGTGAGCCCTCTTTCAACCAAGTTGTGGTCCTTACTCGGCTCTTTGTAGTCCTATAAACAATAACTAACTAATTTTGATTTACTAATTTTTATTTTTACAAGCCCCTGTTACGTTGAAACGCGAAGGATAGTATGGCTGAAGCGTGTACGATAGATCTAATCGTTTCGTTTTGCAAAGTATTCAATAATGGAGTTTATTTACCTTTGATTTGAGTTTGCATTGTTGTTAGGAGAGGCTTTGTATAACGTTGATAATTTTCGTTGGTCGATATTGTTAGAGAATTCTCTGGACCCGCTTGTTTACTATCGATCGAAGTTTCGGGATAATTATCGAAGTACGAGGACGTTCCCGGAAGAAACAAAAATATGTATGACGTAAGACAGTAATGACGAAGTTAGAAGCGATTGGTTAAATTGCGTCATACGAGATTGATCCAGGTTGTTCGGGAGTATCAAGAGACTATTTAAGTGCCGCGCTGTTTCAAAAGAAGAATAGAAGTTGTTGATAGTTATTGTTGTTGATAGTGAATTGGAAAGTAAATTTGAGAGTGGAAAGGTTGTTGAGTTGAGTTGAGAATTGTATGCAGTTGTTGATATGTGCTGAATAAAAAGTGGAAAACTTCATACGAAGACTTTGACTTGTTGCTGCTGAGTGAGCAGGCTGCATGGATAAACGAATCTGAGTTACACCTTATTAGGAATTCAGCATTGGGGCTGAATCAGATACTGATAAAGAAAACACCATCATCAAACCGAGTGTAACATTTTGGGGGTCAAGCCGCGATTCACGCCATAGCCAAGGGTTCAACTGCTACAACAAGCGAGTCAACGTTACGAGAGGCAGTCATCGAGGGTAGCCGCCAACAAGTTGCGTCGAGAGGGGCCAACATACTGGGACTACATCACCGATAGGTTCGGGTTGACTGCAAGGGCGTGTAGTCGCTGAAGAGTTGCTTCGTGAGCGAACAACAGATCGGGACTACGTGGCTGCCGTAAGACTACGTCGAGGGACAGTCTCGGAGCTACATCGCCAGTGTTACAGAGAGCGACGAGTGGACGTCGCGTCTACTTCAGCACAGGAGCGTATACATCAACACCAGCGTGGTGCAGCGTCGCATACGACGAAGACAGCGGGGCCTGCGTCAGCGAAGGCGACTAGTGACAAGCATCAGCGCTACTGCAGAAAGCGTGCTGTTCTAGAACAGTCTAGAAGGGTGCAGCACAGAAAAGAACTTTCCAGAAAAGAACTTTCCAGAAAAGAACTTTCCAGAATAGAACCTTCCAGAAAAGCATCAAAATGGCTGACTTATGGCAGAAAGGGGTTGAACTAAATCTAAAAGGCAAACAGCTGATGGAGTACGTCAAATCCCAGGAGAGAATACAAGAACGAGAATTAGAAGAGCAGCGTCGCCGTGAAGAAAGAGAATTAGAAGAGCAGCGTCGCCGAGAAGAAAGAGAAGAGCGGCGTCAAGAAAGAGAAGAGCGGCGTCAAGAAAGAGAAGCAGAAGAGCAGCGACGCCGAGAAGAAAGAGAGATGGAAGAGAGACGACTTCAGCACCAGCTAGAGTTGGCGCGTATCCAACAACAGCAGCATGCGCCACAAGTTATCAGTGACAACAAGGCTCCAAAATTGCCAGCCTTCGTCGACGGGAAGGACCAGATCGACAGTTATTTGGCGAGATTTGAAAGGTTTGCCAAAAGCTCTAACTGGCAACCGCAAGACTGGGCGATTCGACTAAGTGCACTTCTGACGGGGCAAGCACTCGACGTCTACACCAGATTGTCGGACGATGACGCTAAAGACTACGACGTCTTGAAAGAGGCCCTATTGCAGTGCTACAACTTTACGGAGAAGGGCTACCGTAAACGCTTCCGTGAATGCCGGCCTAAGTCAGACGAGACGCCAAAGCAGTTTGTGGAGCGCCTGTCGTCATACCTACACAAGTGGGTGGAGTTATCAGGCGAAAGGAAGTCTTACGACTGTCTCCATGACCTGATCGTGAAGGAACAATTTCTCAATGCCTGTCACAAGGACCTAGCGACCCACTTAGAAGAACAAAAGCTGCAGACGCTTAAAGATGTGACTGAGGCTGCTGAAAGATATCTCATCGCTCATGGGAAGACCCTGGGGCCACCCAGCGCGACGAAACATTTTCAGAAGACTGGAAACCATGTGAACCAGATCCAGGGGAGCCAGACGAACCAGAAACAGACGGACTCCACGCCTCCTCCCAGGGAAGGGCATTCAAGAGGCTGTTTCACCTGCAACGCTACAGACCACAGAGCGGCTAATTGTCCTCAAAACAAAAGTAGCGGACAGCGGAGCAGTACGGACAATTCAGCGGCGGGCAACCGGCAGAGGCGGTTCTCCAATCAACGGCAAACCAGTAGATCTGACCATCAGGTGTGCGGCGGGAGCGTCATTCTTCCGAGTGAGACCGAGCGCACAGCTACCCCTGCGGACGTGCAAGAGTGCATGACTGATGGCCAACTACTCCTTGCCAACGGGAAATCCATCCCCGTCGTCGCCAGCGCAGCTGTGACCGTACAGAACATGCCTGTTTCCAAGGGACGCGTCGGAAATCATGAAGTGACTGTTTTAAGAGACTCTGGCTGCAGTGGGGTCATCGTCAGAGAAGACCTAATCGCTAAAGAACAATTCACTGGCGATTCTAAATGGACACTCATGGCCGACAGCAAATGTGTGAAAGCGCCAGTTGCAAAAATTCATGTCAACACCCCTTTCTACATAGGCGAAGTCGAAGCGGTTTGCCTGAAGAAGCCGCTGTATGATTTGATGATCGGGAATATCGACGGCGCGAGACGACCCGACGACCCCGATCAAGAATGGAGTCCTGCCTCAACCCAACGCGTCGAAGTTGTGGAGGAGGATCCGTTGCCATTTCCCGATGGAGACCTTTCAGAGCTGCTACGGGACAATGTGGTTACTCCGGCTCAGCCCTGTCGACCAGAGATCGTCGGTGCTGTTACTACCAGGGCCCAGGCCAAGAGAGACAAGACGTCTACGCCACTGAAGGTCGCCGACAACTCTAAAGCTGCCATCGTGGACAGAGATAAGCTGATCCAGCTCCAGGAAGCTGATAGTACTTTAAACAAGTACAGGAACCGCCAAGACCACGTGACCAAAGGCAGTGGTACGGTCTATTTTGAGGTGAAGGCCAAGATCCTGTACCGAATCTTCCAGCACCCGAGGGTCAACGGAGGGAAACCACTACGTCAAGTCTTGGTACCGTTACCCCTAAGGCGCCAGGTGATGGAAGTAGCGCATGACTCAATCATGGGAGGTCACCTGGGTATCAAGAGGACGTCGGATAGAATCCAGGTGGTGTTCTACTGGCCAGGACTTCATGCGGACGTCAGCCGTTTCTGCCGATCATGTGACATTTGCCAGAAGACCATACCTCGAGGAAGGGTCCCGAAAGTGCCTATGCAGAGGATGCCTCTGATCGACCGACCTTTCAAGAGGGTGGCCTTAGACTTAATCGGCGAAATAAGACCTCCGAGTGAAGAAGGTCATCGATGGGTACTGACTTTAGTGGACTATGCGACTCGGTACCCAGAAGCAGTGCCACTGAAGAAGATTGACACTGAAACTGTAGCAGAGGCACTGGTGGACATGTTCAGTAGACTTGGAGTGCCTGAAGAAATTCTGACAGACCTCGGGACACAGTTCGTCTCTGACTGTATGAAGGAGGTCAACAGACTGCTGAGCATCCGGCATTTGACTACGACACCCTACCATCCGATGTGCAACGGGCTCGTCGAAAAGTTCAATGCTACGCTGAAGTCCACCCTGAAGAAACTGTGCAGCGAGCAGCCCAGACAATGGCATCGCTACATCAACGCCTTACTTTTCGCCTACAGAGAAGTACCGCAGGAGTCCACCGGCTTTTCTCCGTTCGAGCTGCTGTACGGAAGAACCATCCGAGGGCCGATGCACATCCTAAAAGAACTGTGGACGAAAGAAGTAGACACCCCAGAGGTGAAGAACAGCTACCAGTACGTGTTTGAGCTACGAGAGAAGCTGGAGCAGACTCTCGAGATAGCCAGAGAAAACCTGAAGAAGTCCCAGGACTGTGGAAAGCACTACTATGACCGTAGGGCTGTGAACAGGAAGTTTAAACCTGGCAACAAAGTGCTGGTGCTGCTACCTACTGATCATAATAAGTTGCTGATGCAGTGAAAAGGCCCGTACGAGACCGTGGTGGGAATCAACGACTACAAGGTGAAGGTCGGCCAACATTCCAAGATATACCACGCCAACCTCCTTAAGCTGTACGTGGAAAGGCCATCAGAGACTGTACACCCAGCAACAGCAGATGAGATCGACGACAGCTTTGACAGCGAGGAACTGTTGGAACTGGGAGACTTCCACAACAAAGAAGGCATCAATGATGTTAAGCTAGGACCAAGCTTGACGGAAGGTCAAAAGTTGAAGCTCAAGGACCTTATGGGCGAGTTTCCCCATAGCTTCAATGATGTCCCAGGCTCTACGACTTTGGTCGAACATGAAGTCCACCTCACTTCGAATATCCCTGTTCGATCCAAACCATTCCCGATCCCTTTCAAGGCCCGTGAATCGTTGAAGAAAGACATCGATGAGATGCTGAAGATGGGCATCATCAGGGAGTCCAGTTCCCCCCACGCGTCCCCTGTCGTGGCCGTGAAGAAGAAGGACGGGAGCAACAGAGTATGCATCGACTACAGGAAGGTTAATAAGATCACCGTCTTCGACCCTGAGCCGATGCCTACCGCAGCAGACCTCTTCCGCCAATTATCGGGGAGTAGAATCTTCTCAAAGATTGACCTCAGCAAGGGTTATTGGCAAGTCCCCGTGCGTCAACAGGACATACCAAAGACTGCTTTCATAACTCCTGATGGGACGTACGAGTGCCGAAGGATGCCCTTTGGCATGGTCAACAGCGGAGCTACCCTGAAGAGAGGAATGAGGAAGATGCTCAATGGGATGGACAACGTCGTGTGTTACTGGGACGACCTGCTAGTCCACACTCGCACCTGGGAAGAGCATCTGCAGACCTTGAGGGAGCTGTTCCACCGTCTTCAAGAAGCCAACCTGACCGTGAGACCCAGTAGGTGTATTCTGGGAACCGACAACGTCGACTTCGTCGGACGTTCGATGGAAGAAGGAGACAACGGAGGATGCACTGACTCCAGGAAAGACCATGAGATCACTGTCTTTGACCCTGGGCCGATGACAACCGTGACGGACGAGGGCGTCGTTTCCTTGCGGATGAAAAAACATTGACTGTGTTGATAAACTGTGGACATTGACAATATCCAGACAGACTTGCAGATGAGAAACTTTGACTCTGTGTGAATGAACTCTGAACACTGACAGTATTCAGAAAGTGTGAAATAAGTTTTAATTCTGTACTTTATTTGTGCATTACGTTTCAACGTTGTTGAAAGAAATTAGGTAAATTTCTTCTTGAGTGGGGGGTTATGTTACGTTGAAACGCGAAGGATAGTATGGCTGAAGCGTGTACGATAGATCTAATCGTTTCGTTTTGCAAAGTATTAAATAATGGAGTTTATTCAGCATTGGGGCTGAATCAGATACTGATAAAGAAAACACCATCATCAAACCGAGTGTAACAGCCCCAAGGGCAAGATGTAAACAAGTACACTCAGTGCTTACTCTTTTACCCATAGTAAAAAAATTGTCATCTTGTCATATCTTGATCTTATCTTATTTTATCTTAACTTTTCTCTCTCTCTCTCTCTCTCTCTCTCTCTCTCTCTCTCTCTCTCTCTCTCTCTCTCTCTCTCTCTCTCTCTCTCTCTCTCTCTCTCTCTCAGGAAGATTAAGGACAACAGCAACAACAACGTGTACTTAGTGGCACCGTTTGAAAGCCGAGGAGACAGCACGCATGAATTGATGCGGAACACGAGTGCAGGACTATGATCTGACAAGAGGACATCATACCCCATACCGCTGCGTCTAATGCATCGCAATCTGCCTGGTCGTCCTAGTTCATTTTCACTAGCAAAAATATGGTATTTTAGAAGCACTAAAAGCAAAGCACTACAAGCGAAGTTTTGTGTAGTTTGAAACTCTAAAGTCAACCGAACTTATATATATATATATTTAATCACTTTTATATAGCGCTTGTCCAGCTCAAGAACTGCTCAAGGCGTTGGGCGATACAAGATCTACCTCAAGGCGCCTGAGGCGCCCACTTGCAAGCTTTGGACGCATAGCCTGACGCGACCGGGAATGTGGAGTAAGGACCTAGTGCGTGCTGGGAATATTTGTGTTGCCGGCATTCACCCGTCTAGGACATGAACCTCAGGATCTTTAAAGTCCGTGCGGTGGAATGCGTGCGTGCACAGACCAGACCTCAACCGAAAGAGCAGGAGCGCAGTGTCTCTGGATTATTTATTTATTTATTTTATTAATTTAATTTAATTTAATTTAATTTAATTGTTTTTCTTTATTTTTTTTTTAAAATCCAGGCTGTTAACGGGTTTTGAAGTAGTGCCTGTACAGGCTGCAATGTTATGGCCTGACTTTTCGAGTACACTGTGTACACCACTGATTGAGCCAGCTGCTAGCCCACACAGATTGTATTTTGTTCTTAATTTTTTAAAGTCTAATATTACTTCATTGTGAAAAGACTTTAAATAAATTGATTGAATTGAACTGAAATTGAAAAGGTCAACCCAAAACAGTGTGTGACAGAGGGTGACATGTGCTGTCTTCAGTCTTCAGATACCAAATTCAGTCGCTAGCTTGCGGAGCGTTTATTTTAAATAATGCATAATGCAATCGGCGCTTATTGTATTGGATGGCGCGGTCGGCCCATGTCCAGACGCCTTGAACCTTTTCAATGTTAGGATAATAACTTACTTGATTGATGGTCTGGTAGCCTGGGATGGTCTGGTAGTCCAGTTCATAGTGAGCTGATTTCCTTTCCCGTGTGGGACGAACTTACGTGACTTAGGTACGACACTTTTCAGGACACCGAGGGTTTTCTGTGGGTACTCTGGTTTCCTCCCTCCTTTCATTAATGGTATTTGGAAGCAGTCAAACGAAAGTTTCAAAAGAAAAATCAGATTTCTATTGACTTCTGGAATAGCGATCTCTTCAGATCGCCGCTCTTTGGGCTCCATTGAAGAAAAGGCGCGTGATAGCATTCTATATTATGGTCACTTTAATAGCACTGTTGGCTCATGCTGTCACATCATGCTCGGGATGCATATTTAGAAAGACCTGGTTAAAGACAGACAAAACACAAGGGCAAATGTACCCTATATACGTTTCGTTATTATTATTATTATTATTATTATTATTATTATTATTATTATTATTATTATTATTATTATTATTATTATTATTATTATTATATTATTATTATTATTATTATTATTATTATTATTATTATTATTATTATTATTACTATTACTACTACTACTACTACTACTACTATTATTATTATTATTATTATTATTACTATTTATTACTACTATTTATTATTATTATTATTATTATTATTATTATTATTATTATTATTATTATTATTATTATTATTCATTCCTTTTAAACATTAATGGGTCGATGTATCACTGGCCTCGGTTCTCCAGGTTGTTTGCACTGTCTTGCTCCCTCCAAGTCTGGCGTCGTTGTTTCTGGGTCCACTATTTGTTTTCTACTTGATCTGATCCAAGTCGGAACAAGAGAAGTGTAGATTGACCCGCGTGCGGAAATTGTCGGATGAGAATAAATGTCAAGAAGGCAAATTCTGAGCTGCGCCGCCATTGGTGATGAAACATTAGCGACAGGGGCTGTTTTCTGTTGTTCTAGCGTTCAGCCAGCGTTCCTCTGACCATTAGACGCGCTTTTCTGACAGTAAATGTTCTCTAAGTCCCACGGAATCTCATGACTGATCAGGGCTACAAAATACTTACTAACAGCGCTAGTGATTCTACTGCTACTGCTGCTAAATTTTGACTCACCGCCGTAACTCGGTGGTAGAGCGTTCGTTTGGCATACCAGTGACCCAAGTTCGAATCCTAGATAAAAGTGGTCATCTTCTCTGCCAATCTTAGCAGTATGATTGCCCTGGTGATTCAGTATTGGTTTAGGTCCTTATCCCATCTTTCAAGGGACGGTTATCTCCGTCTGCCATATCGCCAATGGTGGGTTTATAGACGGTAAACTTCAATGTTCGTTCATTTATTCTACTACTACTACTACTACTACTACTACTACTACTACTACTACTACTACTACTACTACTACTACTACTACTACTTTAAAAACAATAATGATTCTGCTTCCTTTCTTTGCTTGTGTAGTTATCTCTGTGATTAGAATTGATTTGTATGATATATACATTTAAAAATACAATATGAATGTTCTTTTTCTTTAATGCAATTCACTTTTTAACCTATCTGTACATTAATATAAGCGAGAAGGAAAATTATATATAGATGTCCAGTAAGAATGTGAAGTGCCAACTGTGTAGGGCACAGGTGTTATGTTTTCTTTTTATTGATTGAAAGACTTCATTGAACTGCCAGAGTGAGATAATAAAGTTTTCTTGTATCTTTGTATCTTGTATCTGTTAGTAGTTCGGCTTCTATAACAATGATGATGCGTTCACAGACTCGACTTCATTCAATACTTTCATCCGACATAGTACGGGCATTTCTCTGCCTGAGCATCATAGTCAGATCATCAGTACGCTATGCGGTCACCCGTTCAAGTACTAACCGCTGTCGGCGTTCCTTAACAGTCATTTTTACCACTAATTTTCACCACTCGGCTACAACGGGCCCCGAAGTAGTAGGGTCAGAAACGTACGAAGGGGCAAGACGAGCAGCAGTCTATGACGCTGCGTGTTCTGTCTTCCCTATCCCTCTATCTACAGGCGCTGTCAGGTAATTTGCCACTAGCGGCTGGGAGCCTCTGCGGGAAGCGAGAGAGGGGATTAATTGCTATTCAATTTGCAGCAATTTGTCTTGTCCTTTCGCCCACACCACGCTACTCCGGCATGGGCACCAGGTTCCTGTAGTGCCAGACTCCATGCGCTCTCTCTCTCTCTCTCTCTCTCTCTCTCTCTCTCTCTCTCTCTCTCTCTCTCTCTTTCATGCACATGATTTTTCCGTTCCTCTTTTTTTTTCTGTAGAGATAATGCAGATCAAAAACAAAGGAACATTGTTTTCATCTTCCATATTTTTTTTCCATTTTCAACCACGAGGATTGGGATGATGACGATGATGAAGACGACATTACATTACGACGGCGAAGGGTGATGATGGTGAAGATGATGAAGACGACAACTACGGCGACGACGGCTATGATGATGATGATGATGATGATGATGATGATGATGATGATGATGATGATGATGATGATGATGATGATGATGATGATGATGATGAAGAAGATGAAGAAGAAGAAGAAGAAGAAGAAGAAGAAGAAGAAGAAGAAGAAGAAGATGATGATGATGATGATGATGATGATGATGATGATGATGATGATGATGATGATGATGATGATGATGATGATGATGATGATGAAGAAGAAGAAGAAGAAAATGGAGTGTAAAAAAGATGGGTGAATGAGAAGAACAAGAATGGGATGTTAGGGGATTCATTACCATGTCACTTTTTAAGAACAACACCATGACACGACCCCTGCAAGCCACAAGGCACTTATCCAAACCAAACCCCACACCTCTCAGATTGTATACCCACATACCTCTCTCTTACCCCATTCCCCATCTCCAACGCAACCCTCCAACTACTTAATCCCACAATTTCAGATTTTTTTAGGAGTTGTTCCTTCCTGTTCTTTTTACCCATATCCATAAGTTCTTTTTCTGACTCGTTTTCCTCCTTGTTTTCTTTTCTCACTTCTAAATGTCATCTCTTCCTTCTCTCGTATCCTTTTCTCTTCTTCTTTTTATCTGTATCTCTTAGTTCACCTTCCTTTTTATCTTCTTCTTCTTCTTCTTCTTCTTCTTCTTCTTCTTCTTCTTCTTCTTCTTCTTCTTCTTCTTCTTCTTCTTCTTCTTCTTTCTTCTTCTATTCTTCTAAGATCACTATGTGTACGGACCTTAAATAAACGAAATCTTTTTTCTTCTTCTTCTTCTTCTTCTTCTTCTTCTTCTTCTTCTTCTTCTTCTTCTTCTTCTTCTTCTTCTTCTTCTTCTATTCTTCTAAGATCACTATGTGTACGGACCTTAAATAAACGAAATCTTCTTTTTCTTTTCTTCTTCTTCTTCTTCTTCTTCTTCTTCTTCTTCTTCTTCTTCTTCTTCTTCTTCTTCTTCTTGCTAAATATGTAAGTGACTGATCGTAAGATTAGTAAAATAATGCTAAATTAATTTCTTTCTGCTAATAAAATATTGAGTTTTCTTCTTGTTCTTCTTCTTGTTCTTCTTCTTGCTCTTCTTGTTGTTGTTGTTGTTGTTGTTGTTGTTGTTGTTGTTGTTGTTGTTGTTGTTGTTCTTCTTCTTCTTCTTCTTCTTCTTCTTCTTCTTCTTCTTCTTCTTCTTCTTCTTCTTCTTCTTCTTCTTCTAAGATCACTATGTGTACGGACCTTACATTAAATAAACGAAATCTTCTTCTTCTTCTTCTTCTTCTTCTTCTTCTTCTTCTTCTTCTTCTTCTTCTTCTTCTTCTTCTTCTTCTTCTTCTTCTTCTATTCTTCTAAGATCACTATGTGTACGGACCTTAAATAAACGAAATCTTCTTCTTCTTCTTCTTCTTCTTCTTCTTCTTCTTCTTCTTCTTCTTCTTCTTCTTCTTCTTCTTCTTCTTCTTCTTCTTCCTCTTGCTAAATGTGTTAGTGACTGATCGTAAGATTAGCAAATTATTTCTAAATTCATTTCTTTCTGCTAATAAAATATTGAATCTTCGTCTTCTTCTTGCTAAATATGTAAGTGACTGATCGTAAGATTAGCAAGTTAATGCTAAATTCATTTCTTTCTGATAATAAAATATTAAATATTCTTCTTCTTATTCTTCTTCTTCTTCTTCTTGCTGCTGTTGCAGTTGTCGGTAACACAGAAACACTTGTTTCTTAAAGGTCAACCACAGTGCTCGGTCAAAAAGTTTCTGCTGAAAGAACTTTGCTAAATAATACCAGATGCAAAAAATTCGGTAAGCAAAGCTCTACCGTTTAATAGATATCGATCACTGAAAGTGGGATTTCCTACCTGTAATTAAGAGTAAGGGAAGTAATAATCTAAAACGCAGCTATCGCTGATCTCCCCTCGCAGTGACGTCAGCAGCCGTATACAATGGCCGATTGCGAAGAAGTTACAAGCGAGACAAGCAGTGTTTCTTCACTCGATCTGTCGTGTTACAGCAGTGCTCTCTTCTGTTAGAAACGAATTCGACCCCCGAGTACTAATTGTAATAATAAACAAATAATTATACGAGCTAGACCAGTGAATACATACCCTCTTGCGTTCCCTTTTCTGAAAAGCTGCGGGTGGGCGTCTCGGGCGGCTTGAGTTAGATCCTGTATCGGCCAGCGCCTTGAGCAGCTCTTGAGCTGGAAAAGCGCTATATAAGAACGATTAAATAAATAAATAAATAAATAAATAAAAGCTCCTCTGACTTTCCTGACACGCGGCAAACTGATAGCAGACGATGGATGTGTAGTAGCCACTGTGACTGTAGTTGAAGTTGAAGCAGTACTAGTAGGCCTACTACATGTACTAGTAACTTGAATCACTGTTGCTGTTGTTGAGGCGCTTGTTGCAATGGCACACGGACTTTGGATCGTTGGAACAGAACCAGGCTTTAATGTCTGTATTGTTTTCATCCCAAAGCTCCGCATTAATTAAAGTGGCACTTGGGGGGAAGCAGTCTTCAGCAAAGTGTTTTGCGCAAATTGCTGACGACGCAGTTGGTGTCCCGTACTTCGGACCGAAGTTTACACGCTTTTCCTGCACGAATCTCACCCACTTATTTCGCACTTCGTTTTTGGGAAACCTATGCAATGTTAACCAATCCGCTTGTTTGTTTGTACAACCCGCAACGGCACAATATAGGCCACTGCTCTTCGTTTTCCTGCGTTTTGATAGAGAAGTGGCACTATCGGACTCCATATTGTCTACAGCAAATGACGTCACGAGCCATGTGGTCACGTGAGCGGGTTTTTCGAAGGTGCAAAAGTTTATTCGAAGTAGATTTTATTAAATATTTAAAAAAGGCAGTATTTTTCGGAAAAAAGTTGTTTGGCATGTGACTTCTTTTATTATGTAGATATTTTGTGCTCAGTTTTATGTTTCAATGATGTTGACCTTTAAGATTGTCGAACTTTTCCTGGGATTCTGTATTCACACCAACCATATTCCACTTCCCCACCCATCTCAATATCTATTTCCTGAGCTTTTCCTGCCAGAGGCAGTTGATTCAGCCTTCTATTTTGATAGATGTGATAGACCAGAGAGTCTGACAGATTTTCAGATCGGGTTGCAAGTCATGCCGGCTTTTTCTTTTGTAGGGTGGAGGATGGGAGTTGAAGGATAATGCCGGTTTATCGGCAACAAGTTCACGACGCGTGTCACACTTATCGTTAAGGTAGGCTGCCACTTCCATAACACGTAAGATTGGTTAACACTGCAGTCAATAATTCAGAGAACGAAAGATGTAAGGAAAGGATTATTTACTATTATGGAAGTGGTAGGTAAAAGGTACAGGTAAAGGTATTCCCATAGCCTTGTGAACGTAGGGGAGCGTGATGTTGGAGATCACACTTGTCTTGGGCCAGCGTAATGAGGGTGATGCCCATCTTTCTCCATCGCTGCTTTACCTTCCCTACCCTTAAGAGAGTAGGTACTCAGTCACAGTTGAGTCAACTGGGGGCGTTGTTATTTGTCGCTTCACGGTTTGCGGTCACCCATCCAAGTGCTAACCGCACTGGACGGTGCTTAACTTGCGACACAGTAGCGAGTGCTCCAACCACTGCGCTATCCGACACCCCAAATGGAAGTGGTGTTTCGTAATAAAGGCAAGGTTGCAGTCACTTCGGAAACTGCCTTAAACCAAAGATTGGGTAACATTGCATGCACTAAATCAGTGTTTGTAAGTGACGACACGACAACAACTTCAATGATGATGATAATGATGATGATGATGATGATGATGATGATGATGATGATGATGATGATGATGATCATGCATGTAAGTAATTAAATAGATGATGGTGATGATGGTGATGATGATGATGATGCTGCTGATGATGATGATGATGATGGTGATGATGATGATGACGACGATGATGATGATGACGATGATGATGACGACGATGATGATGACGATGACGACGACGACGATGATGATGATGATGATGATGATGATGATGATGATGATGATGATGATGATGATGATGATGATGATGATGATGATGCCTTAAGCAGAGTTTGGTTACCATTGCAGCCAAAAATTCAGAGTATGTAATTAAAATGACGACGAGGAGGAGAAGGAGGAGGAGGCGGAAGGAGTGGAGGAAGAGGAGAAGGATGATGATGGTAAAGGATGACCACGACGGTGAAGAAGACTTATATGGCACTGAATCTGCGAAGAATAGTGAAGAATCATCCTCTGCAGATATTTCTTCACCGTCTGAGACTGTGTATGAAGGAATGGGTTGAGAACTGAATGAACCAAAGAGTTGATTTAACCTTGCTCTTGGTGCTCAGCTGCTGTACCTAAGCGCCGTAGCAAGTGCACAACAGTTCGAACCCAATAACCCGCTTGATAACCAAGATAACGAGAGTTGGAGGTGATGGCAATGGCTGAATTACATGTACGTTTCAGGCGTTATCCACGTTGAACAATCTCTTCAACATTTACGCCTGTAAGATGTCCCACATATAAATGGGTCTTCTATGTATTTTTAGAACTTTTTTCCACAGCGTTGAAGTTACCGTTCGTCGTTGGGCATTCTATTTTATAACCATTGAAACGCTTTCAAAGCCCGATCAAGGTGCGGATTTGTTAGGTGGTAAATTAACTCTATGGAACTTTAGTCATTTTGATGGCTGTGATGGGCCCAAGGACTAGACTTCTACTTCTTCTTCTTCTTCTTCTTCTTCTTCTTCTTCTTCTTCTTCTTCTTCTTCATTCATTCTTTCTTTCTTTCTTTTCTTTCTTTTTTCTCGTTTCCTTTCTCCTTTCTTTATTCCTTGTTTTCGTTTTCATTTTTATTTTATGTTTTAAAATTTATTTTCCTTTTTCTGCTATCCTCCTTGTCTTAACTCCTCCTCCTCCTCTTTCTCATTATACTCCCCTTTTCTTTCTCCTTCTCCTACTTAGAATATATTAATCGGCTTGTGATGGGCGTGGTTTGAGCCTCGGTAGATTACTTCCCTTGCCGCAGCTTTGAAGTCTCGATAGCACAGTGAACAGTGATTGATGAGCCCGCTGCAGACACGAGGCAAATGGCCGCTCAGTGGGGGAGGGCTTCAGACCACAGTTCTAGAATTCGGGGATTCAGCTTGTGATTACAGAATTCCAAGACATGAAAATATTAATTTTCTTCCGTTGTATGGTATAGAACAACAGCTCGGTCAGTTTGTATGGTACACGCTAGATAGACATACTTAATGATTTGATATCGGAAGCCTTGAAAAATAAGCAATTTTTAAATGCAAAAATTAATATTTTAGCTCTCGGTAGAAGGATAGGTAAATTTATATTCTGACCAACCAATGCCCCATTTTGATTTTCAGAGATAGGTAGGCCTATTTTGAGGGTAAAGATATTGGCGCCTGAATAGGATGCCTCTGTATCACCCGTTAAAAAACGCAGCCAAAAATTCCTGAAAGCAGTTGCTCACGAGCGAGCAAACTAAGTGTGTGCAGAAGTAAGAGGAAATGTAGATCGAGAGCCATTTCCTACCAGAAGTGCTGTCGTCACGACAAACATCAAAGAAGGATGAATGGGAAAGGATCAGAAATTAATGTGAGATACTAGGCTCTGGAAGGGTTGTAGCTTGAAGTCTGAGAAGACCTAGATATAGTCTTAGCTCAGGCTCTATCCAAGCCGCTTACCAATTATTGTTGTGGTGAATGTTACATCTGTAAATGTGCACCATTATATTGTATCATTTTTGTTATTTTCTCTTAGAATTGTTTACAAAAGAAGTTTGAATCTTTGAATTGTATATTTTTTTTGTAGCCGTAACAACTTGAATCAGAAAATCTAATGTAATATTTTCACAAACGACAGAGGAAATGAGTTTGCCTTGTTGGGATAAAGGAAGACTTACAATATGTTTGAATCGAAAAAATAAAAATAAGAATAAAAACTTGCCCATTATTAACTTTACAATATTGAAACAAAAATATTAAAACAAGTGAACATTCCACAGTTGAACTGCTGCAGTATCCAACAATTATTACCATAGCATAAATTATTAGCCAGTCTCCAGTGAGCAAATTTTTGTGATTATTATGCCTGATCCTTGGATGTGCTTTTGGTATTTTGCGTGTGATTGTGTGTATGCTTGCGTGTATGGTCTAATATCACAAACTGTGAATAGACGTTAAATAAAAAATTATTGATTGAATCGAAAGGGTTTTGCATTTGCATCTGCATTGTAATTCTTCATAGCCCTTTGCCATGGAAGGTTTTGTCTAAGTATCATTTAATTAAAAGACTGTCAGTTCAGTATAACAGTATAATAAAACACGCGCATGCATCAGTTCCATTCAGATAAGGATGAACAATAAGAATTAAACCATGAAAAATGAACCACGATTCACGATACATATTTTGTTCTCGTTCTGGCCACTTGGGGAAAAAAATCATGTCCTTTTTTCCAATCTGCCTTCTATTCCTTATTCTATTCAGTATCGGTATTCTTGCTGTAAAAATATAATTAACGTCCAGCACGAAAAGGCAAATAAACAGCTGCGTCCGGTGTGCTTATGAAAGGAAGAAATTCTATTGGGGACTACTTTTACAAAAATCAAGCTTTTCAAACTTGACTCAAACCGCGAACAATGAGACAATTATTTGAACGGATTTATCTCGCGCATTCTCGCTCAACCCCTTGTTTTTGTAAGCGGTATTGTAAGCTTTGCACAGGAGAGATAACCAGAAAAGAGAGAAGACTCGTCGGCATTGGTTGTCGTCGCTTTGCTGATCGCCGCCATCTTTGATAGGTAATGTTACGAAAGATGAGAAAATGATACATTTGGCGAGAAAATTATCACCCCTACCATCATGGTGGGGTGGCGGAAGTGTGAAAGAGGGCGATACGTCAGCGATGGGAGCGATACAGCCAATCAGAAAGAACAACGGATTTACCCCGGCTCTTGACATTTCCCACTACAATCGTAGTCTGTGGACACTTAACAAAGAATATGTAAAAGACGAAGAAGAAGTAGAAGACTTGCAAGAACAAGAACATTTACAAGAACAACAACAATAACTACTACTACAATAACAACAACAGAGCAAACATGAACAGGAATGATGTGTGAAGAGAAAAAGGGCAAAATTCAAGAGGCCGGTAGCATAATTATTTTTCTCACAGTCTGTGTCACGAAGACGACTATTAATGCTGCAGTGAACACTTCTGTGTTTTTTTTAGAGGTTCCTAAAACTGTTATCCAATGTAGAAGGTCCTCTAAACCCATTTGCTCTATAGACACAATGAAAGCTGATCTTTCTATCTGAGACAACACGTAGTCTTTTGATGGAAATGCATACAATGACATTTTGTATTCTACCCTTTAAAAATACTTTTTTGTACATGATTCTCACTCTCAACCCTAGAGTTCTCGCACTGGGTTTGTTCCTATCTCTCAGTTCAAACCGCTCGCGAGACCCGGAAATACACTCGCAACCATTGTCCTTCTGCGTATTTTGATTTCCTGTCGCTGTGAACCCAGAGTGCACTGCGCGACAGCGTCATTTCCGGGTCAGAACAGTGCAACCGAGGTCGTGGCGATTGCGCTGTAACGGTCTGAACTTGCAAGCCTTTCCTCACATTTTGCCCACCCACCCAGAAAGTTTTGATTGTTATGTTTCATTTCTTTTTCTTAACTGACGGAACGGTGTAAATGAAGGTTATCGTCTCATTTGATTGTAATCCCGGTTTTCCAGCATTTAAACCATCCTACCTGCTTTTTACCTAGACCCCATTCGCAGATCCCATATTGTTTTTGTGCCATTTTACTGTCCATAACTTCGTACTCTCACAACCTTCGCAATCATTAATCTCTCTCTCCATCTCTCTTTTTCCTCCTTCTCTTATTTTGATATACATGTTGTGCAAAACAAGCAAAACACAGCGATGTTGATAAGCGAGACTCCCTAACTTATGCACGTTCACTAAAACGAAGCTTATCTCGTGGTCTTTTACAAATTGCTCGCTAGAGTAGCGTATCTACAATCGCTGTTCTCTGAGACTCTCTCAGCAAGAAATATATCTTCGTGGTTCTCTTTACAAATTGCCCAGTAAAGTGAAAGTATCTAGAATCGCAAGACGACCTCTGCTGCGGCGACTGGAGGTGTAATCTTTACTGTTAACTCTAACGCGCCTGGATCGCGTGTTATGCGCCTGTAACTGTCACTAACGCCTCTTTGGGAAGCCATGAGATCGGCAGGACACACCCTTAAGAAAAACCGCCTCTGCCACTTTTAAGGCACTTTCTGGCATGGCACTCTGGTAGATATGGATTTAAAAGTTAAGCTTTAAAGGGGTCTTAATGAAAGATTTCATGGATAGTAAAATTACAGCCTTAAAAAAATATTTTTTGGGAGTAAAGGTAGATGGAAGTAAAGACAAACACACAGGATGTAAAGTTAAGCCTTCGGGATTTCTTTCTATACAGCACCCTAAGAGAATACACCCTAAGAGAATGCATGAAAGTGTAAAGTTACAGCCCTAAAATAAGAATTTATTTTGTCTGCTCAGTAAAAGTGGAAGGAGGAGAAGACAAATACACACTGTGTGTTTGTGTGGCCTTTTTAATATTACTTTCCAACATTTAAGATTATGGAAAGAAGAATAACAGATTTTATGAGCAATGACACATTTTGTTGGCTGATTTGGCCAGAAATATTCTTCAGTGCTTGAGTCATTGGAGTTGTAGGCCGAACATATTTTTTTCACACCCACATCCTCCCACCCTCTCCCCCACTCCCTCCCAAAAAGCGATATATATGGAGTGAGGCGAATATCTCCTTTGGATTAAAACATTACGAGGCATTGCAGACTGTATAGACTGGTTCAATAGCTACGTATTCCTTCGTGAGAAGTTCCCAACAAATGAGGTTTTCATGGATTGCCCTTTGGTCCAATATCATAGTCGCCCATCTCCATCTTCTAAAGAAAACTTTCAACTTTGGCAGTGGCGTTTTAAATTTGTGACGACCACAAATATAGATTATTTGTCTTAGGAATTATCAGCAGATCAAGCAGACACCTCGCCTCCTTCCTTCCTGCCCCGATATTACAAGCAACATTGTTGACTGGGAGAGGTCGCAGTCCTTCAGTATTACGTTGGTATCTCAACTAAACGGAAATAGTACTGTTTGGTGATGGTACCAACATGGAATATTATTACTTAGGAGATGTGTTTTGTACAAAACGGGTCAAGCTAAGGCAAGTCCAAAAAAGCTTTATTCCAGATAAAACAGGAAAAGTGTTGCTGCCAACGGATTTTGTACGAAGAAATAAATTGATACGAGAAAGAAGAACAAAGTGTTTGAGAATAGTCGGAATGAGTGTTGTCGGGCGTAGTTTTATTTCATTCAAAGCAAAACTTCTATGCTTCTGGTACCACACATAGCGACAGCGAGTCTGGCCAAGGCATCACACTGTTTGTTCTTTCCGCTTCAGTGAATGTACCGGAGAGGCTGACCACTAGCAATGAAAAGACCCACCAGGCTGATGACCATTACTTGCAGACAGAATTTGTGTTTATGCTTTACAATTCATTCAGATCATCAATCACATCGTCAAAAACATCAGTTTTTGTTTTTTCGCTCAGTCGCTCTAATAATAATAATAATAATAATAATAATAATAATAATAATAATAATAATAATAATAATAATAATAATAATAATAATAATAATAATAATAATAAAAAAATAATAATAATAATAATGATGATGAGGATGATGATGATGATGATGATGATGATGATGATGATGATGATGATGATGATGATGATGATGATGATGATGATGATGATCCATAAAAATCTCCAATGTACTAGACAGTTCTTTCGGACCTTCTTAGCAGCATTAATAGTTTAGAAGGTAATTAGAAAGGTGTGCACTATTATACTATCATACTTAATATATATGAATGAGTTTATACTATTAAATGCCTGAAAATATTCACGTGCATACTTATATTCTAATCTACACAAAAAGTGCATAGTTATATTCTAATCTACAGAAAAAGTATCTTAATTATTTTTGGGAAAGGATTTTGCTACGCTTTCGCCCGTCCAGCCCCGAAAATCGTTTATCTCACTTGCTCTTCCTATCACCAGTTCTCCCGGAACGTAGAGCTAGATTTGGGAGATAATAGAAGCTGTAGGAACATACGACCTACGAGTACATAGGGATTGTAGAAGTCAGTCTTTCAGACAGTGGTTTATCAGTCACACCACAAGAATGGTAGACCCAAAAATCAAGTCTTAGTTGGAAGGTTCGTGGAGGCTCACGACCCACTTTTTTTGTTGTTGAGGTCCTCAGATCCCGAACGGAGGTTCCTGAATCTTTTTTTGTCCAAAAGTTTCAGGAATCTAGGTTTGGGATCTGAGAACCTCGGAATAAAAGGTTCGCGAACCTTCACGAACGCTGCTACAAGGACGGCATCGTTCTCCGTAACCATTATCTGCAGGCCTCCGGAAGGCTGGATGGTGTTTTGGAGCGTTGTGAACTGCTAGTATTTTGGGAGCTAATCGGAAGACGCTGTCCTGTTGTCTTTGGGTACCCGACACCTCTACTTTGTAGCGCCTCCCTGCCATGTTTCATTGCATCAGAGCAGTCATGGCTGGACCACACAGCGACTGAAACCGAGATGCTGGAGAGAGGAAGATTTCATTGCAAATTGCGGTACCACGAAGATTAGTTATTTCATGGCTTTTGCCCAAACATCCCGTTCGTATTAGAAGATGTAGGCTATAATATAGTTGGCCTTAATGTTTTAGGATACTGTATTTAGGATAACGTATTTAGGAATAAAATGCGTACCTTAAAGGAACCCGCTTTGACCCTTCGACAGATCCTTTTAGCATTCACAGTGAGCATTGCCTCATTGAAAAAAATAAGCTTACCCCCCCAAAAAAAACCCACTCTTTTGAAAGTACAGTTAGTTTTTAAATGAATAAATTCCGCAGTTTTTGTGCATATTATTAGCAACAGCCGTTGGCTAGCCAGACAACATTCTGGAGCTAAAAATAGCAACAACCAAAGCCGGTAGGGGAAAGAACCCGTGAAAATTATTGCTCGCAAGGTTTTTAGTGTTCGGCCTTTTAAAAGGACCCAATTCCGAGGCTTTGTTTACTTTTGACGAAAACGGGTTCACCCTCCAAATGGCTTTAGTATTACTGTAAACAGTGATAAAGTAGGCGTTCGTTGTTCAAACCAACCACTAAAGTTTGAATTTTTAATTTCGTTTTGTTTACAGTTATTTCCCCTGTTTTAACGGTACCACCGCTGGACCATTGACCGTGTTTCTAAGTGAACCACGCGACTTGTCTGGGGTAGGTTAGGGCCTATTTTATCAACCTAAAACGAAAACCCTTACGAGCAATTGTTTTTACGGGCCCTGTCCCTTACCGGCTTTGGTAGATTCTATTTGTAGCTCCAAAATTTGGCTAGCCCTTGCATGGCACAAAACCACGAAATGTATTCATTTTTAAAACAAAATTACAAAACTTTCAAATTAGTTATTATTTTGTTGTAAGCTTGTTTGTTAGTGGAGCAACACTCACTGTGAATGTTAAAAAGATCTGTCGATGGGGAGTGGTCAAAGTGGGTCCCTTTAACAGAGATTGTGATGTGGTAAACCGGCTTGGAAAGAAAAGGGAGATTAAGCCTGGCCTTCGGAGAAAACTCCTTGAGTGGGATAAGGTGTTCATAGGTAAAATGTTTGCAGGGCGAAATAAGGTATTAACCTCGAAGTAATGTTTGTTTTTACAACTAGCCGTTTTTCTATACATTTTTATTTTATGACTTTAAAAATGTGTCGTAGAAAAGAAGTTTTATTGGTATTAAATGCGATGTCATTGTAATTGTAGAACAGCAAAGTGGGAATGTATAGTTTGTATTGCCTTTAGTGGTTAAAAAGCCAAGAGTCAGGAGTTTGTTCGTGCATTTTAGGCGGTAATACAAAGGGCTCGAGAATAAGGTAATATTTGTTTAAGGAGATGAGGGCAACGGTAAGTGACGATCGAACACATCGTCTTATATTTGTCCCGAGTTCCACGGTCAGAGGAGCGAAGATTAATAATTAATTTTAAGTTAATGGGTTCTTTCTTTGAGACTGTAGTAGTAGTAGTAGTAGTAGTAGTAGTAGTAGTAGTAGTAGTAGTAGTAGTAGTAGTAGTAGTAGTAGTAGTAGTAGTAGTAGTAGTAATAATAATAATAATAATATTAATAATAATAATAATAATAATAATAATAATAATAATAATAATAATAATAATAATAATAATAATAATAATAATGGCTTTTAGCAGTGGTTAAGATTATATATGTAGGTAATCTGACATTATGTATTTATTTATTCATATATGCATATCTTGCCATCTCCATCTACCTATAGATTGCGAAACGTGGATCCTCACAGCAGATCTACAACGAAAAATACCAAGCATGGAGATGAGGTGCTACAGAAGACTTCTGGGCGTTTCCTATACCCAGCACATCACCAACAACGAAATTCGACAGACCATCACACAAGCCATTGGACAATACGATGACAAAGGTGAAGAAACGGAGACTCCGACAGTAATGGTAACGTAACCAGATCATCAGGCCTTGCAAAGACCATCCTGTCAGGCACGGTGTAAGGAGGCAGAAGAAGAGGGAGACAGAAAAAGAGGTAGGAGGACAACATTCGAGAATGGATTGGGTTGATACTGCGCTTAGCCATGAGGGTTGCAGAGAACAGAGAAAAATGGAGAACGCTGGTTAACCGATCATCTGTGGTGTCCCAACGACCTACGAGTTACGGGATAGAATAGGATAAGATAGGATGGGACAGAATATGTATTTATTATTTAATCAATTTTTTAAAAACATTTTTATTGTATAATAAAATATATATTTTGTTTAGGTCTTTATTTATTTATTTATTTATTTATTTATTTATTTATTATTATTATTATTATTATTATTATTATTATTATTATTATTATTATTATTATTATTATTATTATTATTATTATTATTAAACTTTTTAAGTAATCTTATTTATATAGGACATTGGGTGAATGGTCGTGGTGCTACTGCTAATAATGATAAGTGTTATTATTATTATTATTATTATTATTATTATTATTATTATTATTATTATTATTATTATTATTATTATTATTATGATCAATATTATCGCTGATGATATTATCATGTTATTTTAAATACTGTCATTGTTACCGTTTCGCTTCATTTCCTAATTTTACTTAGTTATTTTCACAACTTGATTCCCCCTGGACGACAGCCCCTTCCCCTCCCCTCTCCCCTTTCCTTCCCTCCATCCATGTACTAGGGGTCTTTGGCCACAAAGTACATTAAACATTTGAGTCCTGAGTCTCTCTCTCTCTCCCTCTCTCTCTCTCTCTCTCTCTCTCTCTCTCTTCTTTTCCCCTCTCAATCGCCCCCCCCCCCCCCGTTTCCCTCCCTCCCCCCTCCGCAATCCCTTTGTGTACATAAATAGTTTTAATCTTAAAATTTTAAAATGTTATGTAATTAATTATCTTGCATGTTTGTGTATATCGTTTTAACCATTCCCATGTGCTTTTAATGGTTTTTTTTTCTTGAATAAACTTGCCTTGCCTCTCTCTCTCTCTCTCTCTCTCTCTCTCTCTCTCTCTCTCTCTCTCTCTCTCTCTCTCTCTCTCTCTCTCTCTGCACGCACGCACACTTTGTTTTCTTAAAATCCACCAGATGACGTAAGGTACTTGAAATGTCAGGCTGCGATTCTCAAGCCTTGGTGATATGTACCTGTGCAGCTTCAGTGGCCAGCCACCCACAACGATAATTTATCAAAAGGTACAGTCGGAAAAAAATATTATTAATTATTTTAAATTTGCTGTATTTTTATTTTATGTTATTTTATTTTTATTTTAAAGAAATATTATTGTATTATTTTTTTTATTTTTTTTTGTTTTTTTTTTGATATTTTATTTATTTTATTTTTATTTTTATTTTACTTTATTTCATTGTACTGCTTTTGAACACAACAGCTTTAGAGTCCAACAAAGAGGAAGAATGTCGAAAAGAAGAAGAAGAAGAAGAAGAAGAAGAAGAAGAAGAAGAAGAAGAAGAAGAAGAAGAAGAACAAGAACAAGAACAAGAACAAGAACAAGAACAAGAACAAGAACAAGAACAAGAAGAACAAGAAGAAGAAGAACAAGAAGAAGAAGAACAAGAAGAACAAGAACAAGAAGAAGAACAAGAAGAAAGAGGAGGAGGAGAAGAGGGAAGAAGAACAGAAGTGTAGGTGGAAAATGGAGATAAGGAGAGCAATACAAAGAAGAAGAGCCATGGAATGATGCAGTGATACATAATTAAAATAATCAATTATTTAAATTCCTGTCCCCAACCTTACCATCCTTTTCTGCCTTGTGATTTGTTCCTGCCTGTGGTTTGTGTTCTTGTTTTCTTCAGCTTTATTTTTTTCCTGTTGCCGTTGTCTCCCATGATTGTCGACTATGAAACAAAAGCTACCCTCATGGATTTTTTTCCAAAGCATGTCGGTACCGGTCGGTTTATAGCGCTGAAACAACTGCAACATCAACCAGTCACGATAGCATACAAGAAGAAAAAGAAGAAAAAAAAGAAGAAGAAGAAGAAGAAGAAGAAGAAGAAGAAGAATAAGAAGAAGAAGAAGAAGAAGAAGGAGAAGAAGAAGAAGAAGAAGAAGAAGAAGAAGAAGAAGAAGAAGAAGAAGAAGAAGAAGAAGAAGAAGAAGAAGAAGAAGAAGAAGAAGAAGAAGAGGAGGAGGAGGAGGAGGAGGAGGAGGAGGAGGAGGAAGAAGAAGAAGAAGAAGAAGAAGAAGAAGAAGAAGAAGAAGAAGAAGAAGAAGAAGAAGAAGAAGAAGAAGAAGAAGAAGAAGAAGAAGAGGAGGAGGAAGAAGAAGAAAAAGAAGAAGAAGAAGAAGAAGAAGAAGAAGAAGAAGAAGAAGAAGAAGAAGAAGAAGAAGAAGAAGAAGAAGAAGAAGAAGAAGAAAAAGAAGAAGAAGAAGAAGAAGAAGAAGAAGAAGAAGAAGAAGAAGAAGAAGAAGAAGAAGAAGAAGAAGAAGAGGAGGAGGAGGAGGAGGAGGAAGAAGAAGAAGAAGAAGAGGAGGAGGAGGAAGAAGAAGAAGAAGAAGAAGAAGAAGAAGAAGAAGAAGAAGAAGAAGAAGAAGAAGAAGAAGAAGAAGAAGAAGAAGAAAGAAATGAATTAATGAACATTAAAGAACAGCAACAACAAAACAAATTATGTTTTTTTATTTAATCGTTCTTATATAGCGCTTTTCCAGCTCAAGAGCTGCTCAAGGCGCTGGCCGATATCCGAACTACTTGCCCACTTGCAACCTTTGGGCGCACAATCTGACGTCCAGACGACTGAGCACCATCCTGGGCGACTGGGAATGGGTAGAAGGAACCTAGTGCGTGTTGGGGGATTTTGTGTAGCCGGCGCTCACCCGGCTAGGACATGAGCGTCAGGATCTTTAAGTCCATGCGATGAAATGTGCGCACAGACTAGACCACCGTTTATACTCTCATCCAAAATAACAACAACAAAACAACCACATCAACAACATACACAATGGAAATAACCACAACATGCAAAAACAATGGCAGTCTGAACTTCAGGTTGAAAAGAACCACATTCGTTCTATACCGAGACCTTTCTTTCACATGAGATACAGGAAGGGGCTACGTACGTACCGATGTAACGAACAACAACACGTACTAGCTGACCGCAACCAGCGCATTATCCTAATATAATATTTAAAGTGCTGCCACTCTTCACCTCGTCAACTCCTGCCCGAAAAGCGGCTGAAGATAATCTTCCATCTCGTCCTGAACAGTCCTGGTTGGTTGGGAAAACTGGTGATGGTTCATCCCCCGTGCCATAGATTATCTAGGGCCCGAAGGAAGACGCAAAGACAAACAAACAGACTGGCCTCGGGACATGATCGCTGCTACCGATGGCAGAACAGCCCTTAAATCCAGATCAACGCGGATCGTCAGAGAGGATACATGACTGTGTCTACCCCTACTCATCATGGCTGAACTGTGTTGTCCTGACATCTGACTATTGCTCTATAATTCTCATTTGCCGAGTCGCACGAGCGCACTTTAGTGGGCAGATAAAAGGCGCCAAAAGATCGTTAGTGTCGGGGAGTGCTCTGGCAATGAGAACGTCTGGAAAGTAAAGGCTGGAACTGCCAGAAGACCTAGGCTTACTTACACACCAGCTGAAAATCATTTCTGTTTCTGTGCAGGCCATCGGATAGAAGCCGTATAGTCAGACATCAACTGTCATTTTTTTGTCCGATCCCGTGAAGTAATTTCAAAGGAATAATCATAGCTAACAATAATTACCTGATTAAATTTACTTCAGATCGAAATGGTTGCAAAAATGGTTCAGCTACTATGAAAGTAAACGTAGTCATTCATCAAACTATTCTACATAACAGTCTCGGTAATATGAATTAATTTGGAGAAAATCATCATCACGTGATTGACCTATGATTATTGCAGTTATCACAACTGCCGAAATATTCAACTTCATTTATCTAACCTCGATGCTCGTTTCAAGTTATATTTATTATAGACATGGACTCTTCTAGATGAAACAACAACAACAACAACAACAACAACAACAACAACAACAACAACAACAGAACAACCAACCAAACTCCACAGCAGTTGTTATTTAATGTGGCACATTATTAAAGTTAGTTATGAAATCTCTGAAGTTTACTTACATTTTTGTTCATCTATATCCCCCGTGGGAGTGCCGGGGATCTCTGTATAAAATAGTATCCCTACTTTCTGGAAATGTAGTGCTTTCATTTTCCACTGTCGCGGTCTCTCTCATTTGTTCTTTCTCATTCCTACTCTGTTCTATCAATCTACTATACTATCTTCTTCTTCGCTAGACCAGTCACCTACCGTTTTTCTTGAAAACTCTTTCAGAACAAAACTCCTCATTTGTGTGTGAGGTTTGTTGTATCAGCTTGGGAATATTGGACACTTTCTGCCAAATGGTCACTAGGGCTTCCTATGATAATACTATTTAGCAATGTAGACATTTCATATGTATGTGTTTTGTTGTTATTGTATAAGGACGCTTGTTCTATTTTGTTTTTGTAAACGGGGTTTCGATAAATTAGAGTATAGCCTCAGCGTCCCCTGCGTGGGACGCCTTTATTGTAAAGTGACCGGCTGGTGGAGTGCCTTCAGTGTTACCAATGGGGTTGTTTCGGCAGATCTTTAACCCGGATCAGGGGCGAGTCCTCTTTCAGCCAAGCTGTGGTCTTGATTTTGGGGTCCCGATTCGGTTCTTTGCAGTCCACTGGACCCTGTAAGCAATGAATAACTAACTAACTTGTTTATCATCAATTTAACATGCATTTCATTTCAAACTAGTAGGCAATCTAAAAAAAAAAACAAGTAAAAGGAGTCAACGTGACTTTTCGGTACTTGGGGAAGGAAGCGTTTGGGTCTTCCCTTTTTCTCTAGGCCAACTTAATGAGGGCGGTGCCTAGTTCCTCTCCCTCGCTGCTTTACCTTACCCGGCTCTAAACAGATCCAGCTACCCATTCACACAGCACTGTGGCCTGAAGTGTGTCGTGTGCTTGTTTCAATCTTTCTTGCATCGTTTGGTGGTTGCCTTCCAAGTACAGTCACCCATCCAAGTAGTAACTCCTTCCGACATTGCTAGACATGAAATATTACTAGCGTGTGCCCAAACCACTAAACTACTGTAGCACCCTGTTATCTACTTTAGCTAAAACACAACAATTACCGCGCAACTTGCGTGGCAACAAACAAAGATATCAACGGTTACAACAAACTTAGACGTATAGCAAGGCATTACCTTAACTACAATGTCATTACATTTATCATTCTGAAGGCTGCATGCATTTTGAATCAATGGGCGGGGTTATAACCTACAATATTATAATGCTTAATTATTGCTGGAGAATGTTCACGGATATACTATTGCTTATGCAAGGTAAAAAAATGTATTAAAAAAAGAAGAAGAAAAGACCAAAAAAAATCAACTTTTTGCCGTTATCTCAGAATACATTTGTTTTTTTCTCATGCGTGGTATATTACTTACGCAACTTTTAACAAATGTATACAAATCTTCTGCGGAACGTTAAAAAATCTGAAAGAAACCCTCTCGACGTTGTTTTTGAATATATTTGTTTTTATCTCAAGCGTGACTTAATGCTTGCTTGCTCAATCTAAAACAAAGAGGCTAAAAAAGGTCTTCTCGACGTTCTCTCAGAATATATTTGTTTTTATCTCAAGCATGACTTATTTGCTTGTTATTTAAGAAAAAGGTCTACAACAATCTTATTGCGCCACGTTAAAAAAATTACAAAATCATCTTGCTCAACGTTAAAGAAAAGCCTCCCCCCAAAATCCCCTCTGCGTGTCTCGTGATATATTTGTTTTGTCCCGCTGAGGTAAGAAAGTCTTGGTTTAAAGGCGTCGTATAAAGCGCTGATGAAAGGCTGCATGCACACACACACATGCCAATGGCGTACATGATGATTCTCACGTGCACGTTGTAAAGACAGAGATTATATTGAGAGTAGAGGAGTTAAGATTCGGGTAGAACAACGTGCGGCGTAATGGTTAGGGAGACAAATGAAGCAACAACAAACCTTGTTACAGCTTGAATGGGACGGGTTATCATATGGAAGGATGGATGGTTGGATGGATGGATGGATAGATAATGATGATGATGGTGATGATGACGATGATGATGATGATGATGATGATGATGATGATGATGATGATGATGATGATGATGATGATGATGTCTGTTAACAAAGCGCAGCATCGTCCATGCTAGCAGCATGCTCATTAGTACTTAGAAAGGGCTGGACATACAATGGATAGATTAGTACCTGGAGGGACATGTTAGTACATGGGTTCGTCAGCTTTTGGATGGGATCTGGTCCGCTTTTGAATGGCACTGTCAAAACAGGTTAGAAAACCAAATAGCGCGCCCGTGTCCTCCAAACTGTGCATTGATATCTGCATTCTGTAGATTCTTGATTTGGGAAAGGAAAATCTGCGAAGAGGAGGCGATGGGCATTGTTCTCTTAACGCTAGCCTAGAGAAACGTCCGTCTTTTCTTCCAGTACAAAAAAAATGTATACGCTACTACTACTACTACTACTACTACTACTACTACTACTACTACTACTACTACTACTACTACTACTACTACTACTACTACTACTACTACTACTACTACTACTACTACTACTACTACTACTACTACTACTACTACAGTACTACCACGATATTTGTTTGAGTGATGGATGTTGTTTGTGTGTGTGAGGGTGGATGAGACAAGTGAGCGTGTATGCTGGTACAGATCGCCGCGTTTTGAGCCTGATTGATTTTGGGAAAGGCGCGTATATAGCATCCAGTATGCTACTACTACTACTACTACTACTACTACTACTACTACTACTACTACTACTACTACTACTACTACTACTAATAATAATAATAATAATAATACTATTAGTTAAAGGCGCTTTTCCTAGTAAGGAACAGTTCAATGTCAAAACCTTGGAGCTTTACATTGTGTTCCTTTATATGATTAACCATTACATCGGTGACCATCACAATGAATCACACTCCTCCTGAAGAAAGAAAGAAAAAGAGGGAGAGAGACAGACAGACAAACGGACAGGCAGAGACTGAGAGAAATAAACAGAGAGAGAGAGAGACAGAGAGAGAGAGAGAGAGAGAGAGAGAGAGAGAGAGAGAGAGAAAGAGAGAGAGAGAGAGGAAGAAAGAGAAAGGTGGAGAGAGAGAGAGTTAGTTATTCATTGCTTACAGTTTCAAGCGCACTGCAAAGATCCGAATCAGGATCACAAAATCAGGACCACAACTTGTTTGAAAGGGGACTCACACCTGATCCGTATAAAAGATCTGCTGAAACAACCCTAGGGGTAACACTGAAGGCACCCCACCAGCCGGTCACTCTACAATAAATCCATCCCACACAGGGGACGCTGAGGCTACACTCTAATTTATTGAATCCCGTTTACAAAAACAAAATATAATATAAACATTAATATAAAATATCAACAAAACACATACATTTAAAATGCCTGCATTGCTAAATAATACTGTCATAGGAAGCCCTAGAGACCATTGGCAGAAATATTCCTAGCTAAGCTGACCCAACATAACTCATAAAAAAATGAAGAGTTTTGGAAGCGTTTTCCAGAAAAAAGGTAGGTGACTGGTCTAACGCAGAAGATAGTATAGTAGGTTGATAGATCAGATTAGGAATGAGAAAGAACAAATGAGAAAGACAGCGACAGTGGGAATTTAAAGCACTACATTTCCAGAAAGTGGGTATACTATTTATACAGAGACCTCCGGCACCCTCACGGGGGGAGGGAGAGAGAAAGAGAGAGAGAGAGGAATAGAAACAGCCAAACAGACAGAAACATGAACAGAGAGAGACAGAGACAGACACACAGGCAGAAATAGAGACAGACACACAAACAGACAGTCAGAGCGCATAACCTAATTCAGCGAGAGACTTCTCCAGTTCAAGCGACTGATTTACAAGGCGCCTGGAACCCGAGTCTCCCAGGAAGAAGGAAATTGTCCGCGCCCCGTCTTGTAGATTTGTGATGCCTATCTACTTCAGCGGACAATTTATTCTCTTCGGCTTATCAAGACTTCTACTTAAGTCTCCCGATGTGGCACACCGGAATTTCTGACGTTTTGTCATATCGCGATACGAATCAAGCCACAAGAATGGAAGTAATAGGGCATCGGCGCGGATGGAATTAATACCCACTGGGATATATTTTATAGCCTCCTATCTCTCTTCTCTCTCTCTTTATCTCTTAATACTTACTACTTAGCCTAGGACAAGGGTGTTGGTGGGAGCATGGAATAAATACCCTAGAGAATGTAGAGCCCATGTGCTCCTCTGTGTACCCTCCCTATTACTTTCTGCGTAGATTCTGCTGTTTAATGCTGGGTAGTTTCAGCACCCTTGTGTTATTACTTTCCTTGAAATATACTCTCTACTTTGTTTTACACCAGTGGTAGTAGTAGTAGTAGTAGTAGTAGTAGTAGTAGTAGTAGTAGTAGTAGTAGTAGTAGTAGTAGTAGTAGTAGTAGTAGTAGTAGTAGTAGTAGTAGTAGTAGCAGTAAAATGGTGTTTTGCGTCGTAAGACACGACGTGGTGTATACAGTATTATTAAAATTAAGTTTAAGTATCAAAAAGAACTCTAAACCTAATCTTCCAAGGAGAAAAATTAAACGATGTTAAAATTCCATGAATGGAGATCGTACCCTATAAAAGTATTAAAACAACAATGTGTGCTGAGGAGAGGGTGGGGGTGAGGTGGGGGTGATAATGGTAAGAGAAAGAAAGGAGCGGGGTATGTGGGGACGAAAGTAATACATACCGTAGGAAACAGTGCGTTGGAACGTGTATAATAATGTTCAGACGAAGATGATAGTAGAAAACCGTAAAGGACGAAGTAAACGGAGGAAGAACAGTAGCGGTCATTCCGATGATGATGATGATGATGATGATGATGACGATGATGATGATGATGATGATGATGATGATGATGATGATGATGATGATGATGATGATGATGATGATGATGATGATGATGATGATGTCACATTTAAGGCAATGGCTAGTGATCAGACTCACTGTTGTTATGGTTTCTATGTTAAGGGTGTTGTTATTGTTGATGCTACTACTACTACTACTACTACTACTACTACTACTACTACTTACTACTACTACTACTACTACTATTACTACTACTACTTTTGTTGCTGAGGACGATATTGATGAGTACGGTGGTACTGGCGCTGGTGCTGCTGCAGCTGGTATGATGGTGACGGGTTCCTACTGCCCTTGTTTTAATTCTTCCACGATTCTCGCCTGACCCGAGCCCACTTTCTTGGTCTTTCCGAGAACGAAGAAATGAAAGAAAAGCTGGAAGACATCGGGAGGGTGAAGTTAGTCCCTAGTGACATTTAAAGGACCCGGGACCCTTTTAGCTTTTCCTCCCAGTACCTCCCCAAGTCATCTTGATCTCTCAGCGCCACTTGAGCTCTCATTACCTGCCTACATCCGACCTTAGCCTTTGAGAAAGAAAAGAAAAGAAAAGAAAAGAAAGAAAAACTCTTGTGAAGAAAACGAGGAGGAGGATAAGAGATGAAGTGATGAAGAGATGGATAAGGAAAGGGGCGGTGTGTGAATAGGAAGATAGGTGGGAGATAAAGAGAGCGGGAAGGGAGAGAAAGATGGAGATTTAGAATGTGAAATAGGGGTGGGTGAAGAGGTAGAGGTGGCGAGCGGAGCCGAGTAAAGGGTTTGGAGGGAATGGGTGTATGTGTGTGTGTGGGAGTGGGGGGGGGGATAAGGTATAGAGAAAGAGAGAGAGATAGAGAGGGAGAGAGAGCTGGATTTAAGAGGTGTTTGGAAGGAGAAATTCAAAGGAGTGTACATACGTGTAAAGAAGGAGAGAATGATATAGAAGGAGATGGGAATGGGGGGGGGTGGATTTTAACATAGGGACATGTTTCCAAGATAGAAGGAAGGACAGGGAGCGAAAGATAGAAATCAAAATTACTGTAAAGGTTCGAGGAAGAAACAAAGTACATAAGAGGGTGGGGATTTGGAGAAATTAGATGTAGTGATAGAAATGGTAGAGGACAGGTCAAAGATGTGGGGGGGGGGGGGGAGAGAAGTAAACGTATTGTGGTAGGTGCGAGGGGAAGAGAAACGGTCGAAGAGGAGAAACGAAGGAACAAATGTAAGAGGAGAGAGACAGTAAGAAAAATGTCACAGCACGTAGATGTGAGGAAACGAGATGGTAAAGGAAAAGATTAAACTACTGCTGCTGCTGCTGCTGCTGCTGCTGCTGCTGCTGCTGATGATGATGATGATGATGATGATGATGATGATGATGATGATAATAATAATAAACCGTGAACACGTTCTGCTTCCAATGATTTGAAGAAGGAATGTATTAAAGGAATATGTTAGTATTAACCCTTCTATCTCTGTGTACGGCCACGTCACCAGATCATCAGGCCTTGCAAAGACCATCCTACTAGGCACAGTGCAAGGAGGTAGAATAAGAGGGAGACCGAAAAAGATGTGGGAGGACAACATTCGAGAATGGACTGGCTTGACACTGAGCGAAGCCATCAGGATTGCTGAGGACAGAGAAAGTTGGAGTATGCTGGTTAAACGATCATCTGTGGTGCCCCTACGACCTCAGAGTTACGGGATAGAATAGGATCTCTTTTTGAAGTTATGTATTATATTTCTGTATGTTTCTTGGAGTTAAACTGTACTGATTGTGTGTTTCTTGGAGTTAAACTATGCTGATTGTGTGTTTCTTGGAGTTAAATTGTGCTGATTGTTTGTGTGTTTGTGTGTGTAAGCGTGTTGTGGTTGTGTGTGTGTGTGTTTGTGCGTGTGTGCGTTGGTGTGTCCGTGTGTGTATATATTGCAGTTCAGCTGAACCTATTATTTTTTGTGTAATGCTGTTTTGTATATTTTATTCCTTCTTAAGCATGTTCATTGCCTCTTTCGGTTGAAAGGCCCTGTGATGAGAGTCTAATTATTAAACAACTAAACAGAGGCACAAAGAAAGACAATGTGGGAAGCCTGGTCAGTAAAGCGAAGACTTGAGATCACCCTATTCATCATCAGACGCCTTGATGTGAAGGCTGATCATCGTCACCCTCTGCAGTGGTGGCGGTAGTTACCGTTCTCACTGAAAGGCACCAGAACAGTGGAGCTGAGGGATAGCACGCCCAGGCATGAGATTAAGTGAAGAACGAACGACCAAGATGGCCTGGATGGCCATGAAAGAAGGCGAGGTGGGGGTGGTCCTGACGAAGACGGATGGAGGTCAGGTCGTCCCCGGGGACTCACCATTCGTTCCCCAGCTCGTGCTCTGAGGACCGATAACCGCACGAAAGCGCTGTTTACCTAGTCTACGATAACGGTGTCAGAGTCACCTCCCCTGCCAGTTCCTGCCGCCACCCCCACGTCGCGTCGCCATTAGCCGCCATTTTCTTTCCCATCACCCCCTGCTCGCGCGCGGTCAGCGTCAATTCCTTTTTTCCCCTCCGCCCCCCTGCGTCTGTGTACACATGCGCAGTGGCCCACCCATTTTGACATGTTGGAGGATTGGTTTACCGTGCTGACACTAGCTGGGATGATCAGAAGGTTGATCCCCAAGTGTCTCGCACGCTAAGAAAACAGCAGGTAGAAGGCAGACACGGCTACCTTTCCCCTATTCCTTGAAACACCGTTTAACAATAGTTAACAATGAAGCTTTTTTCTTTTTATTATTGTTGTGTTTTCGCAGGCCTCTAAGTAACGAAATAAAATAGTAATTATCTTCGCGAACGAAGAAAGGAGCATAGGAAAGAGTTTAATCAATAATTTTGTGTTGGATAGATTTGGAACAGTAGTCATGATGATATTTGCGTGTGGTGTGGATGTGTGTGGAACTGTTTACCAATGTCACGGCAATTTCCATTTCTGCTGTCATTTTTGCTGGATATTCTGTATTCTGCATATTGTATTAAGTCTTACATTACATGATTATTGCTTTAGGTCCCGCGGACTCTTCCGAGCCAAATCAGGACCGGACAACCCCTGATCCGCATAAAAGATCTGCTGAAACAACCCTAGTGGTAAAACTGAAAGCTCTCCATCAGCCAGTCACTTTACAATAAAGACATCCCACGCAGGGGACGCTGAAGCTGTACTCTAATTTATCGAGCCCCCGTTTACAAAATCAAAATAGAATACAAACATCATTATAAATTATCAACAAAACGCATACATATAAAATGCCTACATTGCTAAATAGTAACATCATAGGAAGCCCTAGTGACCACCTGGCAGAAAGCGTCCAATATTCCCAAGCTGATCCAACAGACCTCATACACAAATAAGGAGTCTTGTCCCGGAAGAGTTTTCAAGAAAAAAGGTAGATGACTGGTCTAGCGAAGAAGAAGATAGTATAGCAGATTGATAGAACAGAGCAGGAATGAGAAAGAGCAAATGAGAAAGACAGCGACGGTGGGAAGTTAAAGCACTAAATTTCCAGAAAGTGTGGATACTATTTATACTGAAACCCCCGGCACCCCAACGGGGGTGTATTAAGTCTTAGATATGATGTAAGGAATACATTGACTTGACTTGACATTGTGTAACTGTACAAGTTTCCAGTACTGATTGTAACGCAGCATTTGTTAAATGCAATGGAAGTATTTTACACCTGCAGAAAACGATAGGCAGAACAGCCAGGAACAACTGTTAACCCCGTACCGTTCTCATTCCGTTATCTTCTGCCTCTAAGTCTAAGAGAGAAAAAAAAACCGCGTATTTTTCCCGTTTTAGCAGAAACACAAAGATGGTGGGTAAAATTTATTCAGAAAAAAAAACCGGAATGTAAAATTAAATAAATATATAAATAAAAATAACAAGGAAAAAATAATTTAAGTAGGAAAGAACAGAAGAAGCTTGTTTAACCAATCATCTCCCGACATTTTAATCCTCGCTGGAATCATGTATGTTTGGTCGGTTTATTCTCCACTAACACACAATGCTCACTAACACAGACAATCAAATTAAATTAATAAAGTTTAAAGTAAGAATATCCGATATTGACACAATTGTATCATGTGATAGGTATTTGTTTACCCCATGTAACTTCTTATGATTACAGTTTTAAATGGTTAATTCAGTAATGTCTTCTTGATATACTTTTATCCTGTTTTACTGTTTACTGTTTATTGTTGTTATACTGTCCTTTATCGTCTTGTAACATTTATATGTGGCACCACGTGTGAATTTCTCTTTGATTAAGATAATAAATTGATCGTATTCGTATTCGTATGAAGAGACAAATTTGAATGTGATCAACAGAAAATAGTGTATGATGATGATCTGATCTATGATAATTTTTAATAGCAAAAATACTATATAACTCTGAAGTAGGAAAGTTATTATAAATTATTTCGTAGCTTAAAATATTTGTTTTTAATTCAGTTAAAAAGTATTTATATTTGTTATCTTTTGACTTAAATTATTATAAAACGAATGCGATGTAGAAACGTTTAAAATAAAAGATTTATTCAATCAATAAAGTAAATTACATTAAATATTAAACTGAACTGTTTCGAATGAAATACTTAAATTTAATCAAATAAATTAATGTTAAATTAATCGAACTAGGCTATTTTTAATGGATTATTAAATACATAACATAACTAAAATAACTAAAATAAATAAATAAATATATAATGAACGTTAAGGCAGAAACGCAAGGAAACGACATACACTCAAACACATAATTTCAGGAAGGATAGAGATGGACCAAATGAAATAGAAGCAGGAAAATTGAGAGAGCTAGGGAGAGAAAGAACTAGAGAGAGAGAAGAGAGAGAGAGAGAGAGAGAGAGAGAGAGAGAGAGAGAGAGAGAGAGAGAGAGAGAGGATATTATATTGTGGATTCGGATTTCTGAAATGAAGTATAAACTCTATAAACCGGTTTCTTACGAATTTCGTGTGTGTGTGTGTGTGTGGGTGTATGTGTCTGTGTATGCGTGTGTGTGTGTTTGTGTGTTTGTGTGAGTTGGCGTGCGTGTATGTGTGTGTATTTGTGTTTGTTTGTGTGTGTGTGTGTGTGTGCTGATAAAAATAATCATGTAACATTAATAAATCATGAAAACGTGAAAAAGCGATCTAAACATGAGATTTTTTAATGGTTTATACTAAATAAATGTTTGAATCATTATACTAAAATACAATATTTTTAAAGCCTAAATTAATGTGTCAATTACTGCAATAATTATGTGCCAATGCCGAATGATAGATAGACATATACATCCACTCAAATTATGAATACATCACACCGCACCAATTTGAGAAAATGTATTGTATTGTGCAAACAAGTGTACGTACATGTAGCCCTACATATAAAGTCAATATGGGCATAATAGTTAATATATAAGGCACAATACATTAAAACGCTTTGAAACACAACATTTTAATTTAAATCCATAACATTTTTTAAAGCAATACATATAATAATACAATAAAGGCACGAAACGCCAAAACTTTAAATGCATCCTTCAGTTCAACAAATACTAAAATTCATGACATTTTGGGCGTAGTACTGTACACAATATTCAATGTTAATACTTTAATGACGATTTAACAATCATAAATATTGAATATTGGGGTACCTTAATTTACTATTTAAAAATAAAAAGCATAACAATAACAACAACCGTATAAAACGATTCAAACAAAATATTACAATGTATTCTACAACAAACGTTACCAACAAAATCATCTGTAAACAATCACAAAAATATAGCATCGACTTAACATGCGGAAAAGAAAACTCTTTTTTTTCTATAAAGAGCGACATTCGATACAAAACAAAAGACAATCAAACAAACAAACAAACAAACAAACAAACAAACAAACAGCAACGCAGACAGTCAAACAAACAGAGAAGCGAAATGTTGCGCCAACTATCACACCTAAATATTCAATTGATCAAAGTAAGTTCTATTAATGGAAATATATTTTCTACACATCAGATTCCTTAAAATGTAACTGAAAAAGATATTAACCAACTTACTAGGTATAAATGCGTCAAAATATGTAAGTATAAGTCATAGATAAATTAGAAAGTGAATGAATAATGGAAAAACAGTTAAGGGTTGAAATGTAAAAACAAATTTCACAAGTAAATAATAGATTAAAATTAACATTAATGTAAAATACGTCAAACTATATTAATTTAATACGTCTTTAAATAAGAAAATATATTAATAATATAATATAAATACATTTTGAAACAAAATAAATACGTACATTAATAAATGAATTTTAGGTGAGGTTTGAAATGTAATTTTAAATAAACAAAAAATACATGTATAATAACTGAACAAAATTGACGTTAATTTTTATAATTGCTTTTAGGTGGAGCGGGGGAGACGGGGTATTACACAAAGCAAGCGACATTCTATTGGAATCCATGCAAACATATGCACAGAACAAAACTATATAAAAAAACGATCTCGTCTTTAAAAAGTTGTTCGAGCTGTCAGACTAGGCGCACATAGGTTGCAAGTGGGCGCCTCGTTGCGGTTTGATTTAGGCCAGCGCCTTGAGCAGCTCTTGGGCTGGAAGCGCGCTATATAAGAACGATTAAATAATAAAATAATACATCAATATTGAATATTCCTTCAATCCAAAACCAAATTACTGTTCGAGAGTTTTTCACTTCGTTGGGAAAGTTATATTTTCTGTTCCTCACAACAAGGAGAAACACCCTCCAGAACTATATTGTAAACGAAAACTAAGTAGCAATTTATTGAAATAGGACGGATTATACGTTTTAATAATTGCTAGAAATCACACAACAAAACACAAGATTTAACAGAAGCACAATACTAAAAAAAATACATCGTACGAAGGCATTGTGTGATTGTTGGCCTTGAAAATAATAATGTTGACCTTATTGTTGAATCAAATTTTCAAACTATGCATACAATGACAGCCGAACACTTGGACATCAAATAGACAATAGTATAAAAACGAAAGAATATCCTTGTAGAAATAATAGACTATTCATCTGCAGCGGCATCACTCACATAACTCACTCTTTCCCTTCCTTCCATCACCCCTACCCCCTCACTCCCCCGCCTGCTTCTCTCTCTCGCGTTCCCCCTATACTTCCCCCACCATGTATTTGGCTCTCTTTCTCTCCCCTCCCCCTCTCTCACTCTCTCTCTCTCTCTCTCTCTCTCTCTCTCTCTCTCTCTCTCACACATATACGTTCCATATAAACATTTTTTTGCATGCGAATAAACGCATGCTGTAAAAATTACAGTGTTACACAACAACACAAATAGCACATTTCATTATGACGTCTACCAAAAACTCCTCAAAACGAAACATGTCAATACATTGTTCATTGAAAATGAGTGGATTTAATGCATAATTATTGTGTGCATATTTTGAAAATAAGAAGTTTAAGGTCACCGTTTCAGTCAGTTGCCAATCGACACATAAACACAGGACTTCATGGCTAGTTTTTTTTTACCCAGTCATAGACAGATTGTTCAAAACAAAATACTGCTTTAGCTTTGTTTCATTGCCTTTGTATTTAATGTTCACACTCAAGCACTGTGGAAGAAGCATCTTCCAGCATATAAGTCCAAGTCTTAAATGCACGATGCAATACACAATATACTGTATTAGTCATAATGAAATTCCTTATAAGAATTTGTCTATATCTTGTGCACTCTTGGACATTTTCTTGCACCCCTAACGTGGAATTGTCCACTTCGACATCGTAACCGTCATCAGTAGCAGCAGCAGAAGCAGTAATGCCTTTCTCATAAAGAGGAACAGCAGCAATCTGCGACAGGATTTCCAATTAGTTACCCGGTTGGAATCTGCTAACAGCAGCTTGCATCAATTATACCTACACTGGTGAGTCAATATTCACCTCAGAAAACGGTGTATTAGGTCACTCCGACCGAGTAATCTCGCACAAGTCTTGCTGGTCTAAAGAAAGTTTCATTTGCAGAATTTTGTTCCTTTCCCGAGGACGTCACAACATGCGCAATGTTTGAAGGTTCTGCAGTAACACTGTCCATACATTTTAAAAGCAAATTATGACGACGAAGAGAACAATCAGGCAATGTTTTGAGTGCTGCCATGCAGTTTTGTGTCTTACAGTTATAGTTATAGAAAAGATATCTCCAGATAACAGATTCTGAAAAGAAATAATAAGGCACAGGCCGTGGTAGTCTCGGCACTTTAAATGAAAAAGCAAAATCTGATCGGAGTCTGCATAGTTTGTTAAGAAACAAAATGATAAAAAGTAGTTGCTTTAATTAAAGCAGAGGCGCTCTATGAGTGAAGCTCACAGCGTGAAACGTATTAAATACGAGCGTTTGGACAATGGGAATTCGATCCTGACTTCAGCAAACTACAATGTGCATGTTGGATCTCCGTAGCAAGTTTCTTTTGCAGCTCTGTAAGTAGAGGTGAACGCGCTATTTCAAAGAGCAGTCTTTTAAGACAGAATAAGGAACGGGGAAGATAAGGCTGGGTACCCGGGTGGAGAGGCGTAGAAGAAGAAAAACAAACACACCTTGTGAATTCTAGAAGAATGTTTTCGAACAAAAGAAAAAGCGAGTTCTGTGATTCACAAATTCTGTGGGCAGTCAGGGCAATGTTATTATAATAAAATGATAACGCCGAATTACATGTATAACCCTTACTGGGGTAATGAGCCGTCAGTTTTTAACATCAAAACATTAACTGATAACTTTGAAGTTGTTTGCACTGCTGATTCAGTGTCACAATTGTCGTTATATCAGAGATATCAGTTAAGACAATATCATTGATACGGATAATTTGACGCTAGGGTAAACTGAAGTTTAAGGCGAGAGCATCTTGACGCAGACCACCGCCGTCATCAGTGTGATGATTTCTATATTACTGTCATCCTGTTTATAGATTACGTCATTGATGATGTCATTTGGTGTTGTTTTTTTTTCATTGCCCGTTTCTCACAGAAAGGACGAGTGCTTTCACGTCAGTGATGATCTCATTTATTGTCGTATTTTACGTAGAGCTCTTGTCGTAGTAAGGCTCCATGAGCTTTGATGACGCCATTAATGACGACAGTTGTTTTTCCACTTTGCTCCTTCCATAGAAAGAGGACCGAGTGCATTCAAGTCAGTGATGATCTAATTTTATTGTCCACTTGATTGTGCAAGGTTCGCCGTAAGAGGTCGTGTGACTTGATGACGACATGGCCTGGACTATGTGATTTATTTTCACATGCTGCACTTGTCGTAGTAAGACGGGGTGTGCATTGATGACGTCATGCTGTATCCAAAGTATGGCTTCCGGTCACATGACCCACTCTGCTGATACGACTGCGTTGGGAGTCTCATGCCTGAAACATACAAAGAAACGGAATATATGTACTATTCAATATGAACGATCGTCATCAATATTATCATCACTAGCAGCAGCAGCAGCAGCAGCAGCAGAAGAAGAAGAAGAAGCAAAGGAAGAAGAAGAAAGAGGAGGAGGAGGACAACAGAAGAAGGACGAGGAAGAGGAGGAGGACAACAACAACAACAGCAACAGCAACAACGATAAGAATCACAATATTATCCTTCGCGATGCAGCTACATTATTTCTTTATTTCTAGTTCTTCTGCGCGGGGGCTTATGCCTTTTGTACTCATGCAGACATCGACTTTAGAAAGAAGGGCCTAATTGTATCCATTCAACATTGTCCTAGCGAAACGTGGCTGGGGTGCAGAGCCCAGTTTTTGATTTGCTGCAGAAGGAATGGCAGGTCTGTCACCCAACGGCAAGAAAATATCAAAGGGTTAGACAAATGGAGCGTGATGGAGGACACGTGCATAGTTCTGAGGCTCCGGCATATGAATGGAAGAGAGAAAAGAAAGGGATAGTAAACAACTAGGCTAAAACCTTCAGCACACGTATCTCGAGAACGAGCGCACGATGAGATGGCGTCTTGAACGATGTGGAAGACTGTTGAACTGAAACTGAACGCTCATCTACATGCAAGCGCTCAGGGTTCGACGCTGTGTTTAATTAGTCACAAGAGGCGACTTTCTATAAAGTCTGCGTATACAGTGTTCTGCATCCATAATTTATTGTTCTCTTGTAGGAAATAAGTTTGGGACGTCAAATTTTCCTAGTCGGTAGTGTGCTTTCTTGGCGTCGGTTCAAGCGCTCAGGGTTCGAAGCTCGTCGGCGACTGAATACATCATAGACATATAAGTCGACTTTTTGTCATGTATCAAGATCCAAGATTGAGTTGTAGTCTCCATAAATTTACAAAGACATTTAGCGTTAGTGTAGTTAGTGTATTTTCACATCGGGCTATTCGAGTCAGATCGGCATTTATCGATATCCGAGCCAGAAGATGGGGGTATCCATGGACGAAGAAAGGCTATCAGTAACAGACTACCTATTGGTAGTGCATGAGCCATCTTTCCGTATCTTCCTCTCAGGGACTTCCTGTCTTCTGATCATGGACTACCGGCAAACGTTTGGCGAACATCCGTGCGCCATATCGTGCCGTCTGATTGGAACCAGAACTGCCAGTCCGCGTAGACCAGGAGTAGACAAGGGTATTCAGGGTGGATGCAGTTATATTATTAGTCTTGCGTTTTCTCCTTGCTTTTGCTACATTCAGTCATATCATTTTTTTTTGTGAAACGTACACCTGCAGTAACAGATCAACCTGTAGAAGGTTTATTCATTATTAGCTGCCGGCATAAACCCGGGGTTAGGCAAGGGCATTATTCTACGTGGATGCAGTTACGGTATTTGCGTTGCGTGTTCTCGTTGTTTATACTATACATTCTCGCATATATTTTTTGTTGTGAAAAGAGTACATCAAACAACACTGTAGACGTGACTTTAAAAGCCGCCAATAGAGACAACATTGACAAGGTGAATAGGAAGAGGCAAATCGGCGTGAAGAATATAGGTATGCAGCTAGTATTGCTGAGGGATCGTGTTTAGATACTAAAAATCAATGTTTGGACACTCGCTCTTATGTTGATTTGAGCGATTTGGATCTATTAGTTATTACGTTTATAGGATGGCCACTAGATCGCGGCACATGTAGAGCGATACCGTGAGAGAAGGTGACCGCAGGGAAGCAATTTGTATTATACGCAGAGTAAATAAATAAATAAAATCTGCGTCAGAACGTTAGGCAAGTGAGCGAACAAAAATATTTCGGCTCTCATCAAAACCTCGACGTCCCTTTCGTCCCTCTTTAACACAAGATAATTGAAAGTTATGTATACGCAATACGAAAACATCTAGTGATTTTTACCGCCGTCAAAGGTTCCAAGTATATAGTAAGATCTTTATAGAGCAACGCAAATTGTGTTGTCTTTTGGAGAATATAATAGGTACTCCGTCTAGACAAAGATAAATGAACTCAAATTGTAATTAGATGTTAGTTATCGGCATTCAATTTTATATAGTAGCTTCACGAAGTCTTTTGTTTCTTAGGGCGCCTCATTGAAACAGGCCTTTCTGACGTCCGGAAGGGAGATCTTATTTTCTTGCGCGGCAGTTGTCAAAACGCGCCGTATCTGCGATTGCACGCCCACAAAACCAATAAGAGCAAGTCGTCGACATACGATCAGTTTCTCCTTTCGTTTTCTTTCCTCCTTCCCCATGCTGTGTCTGGCACCCGTCGACTGCCAAACGCACTTTGTTTTCACGCGAATGAATACAGACGGCTTTACTCATGTCTTCATTAATATTTCTTCAATTGTATTAAACACAAGGCAAAACTACGCATGTTTCTAAATGGTAGCTTTGTGTAATGTAGTATGTTTGTTAGTATTGAATTGCCAATACTGTCAATATTGCTAATATTTCTAAAGTATTATTTTCTAATGTAACTAGTGTAAGGGAAGACCCAAAAATAGGACACTGACTGACTCTCATGCTGTGTACCTTTAGCCAATTATTTAAATCACTTCAAATAGCTAAAACCACATCAAGAAAACTCATTGTCATGTGTATCTTTCAACCATCCCCAATACAAGACAATAAACCTGAACACAGAATTAACAAAACGGTGGAAAAAAGATCGGAGATAATTGTCCGCTTCCACAGGTATTAGAGTTCAACATGTCCTAATCCAATTAAATTTAGATGGATTGCTAAAGACCTCTTAAACTTTAACACAAGAAAGTGCGTCTTAAGGACTACTGTAACTATTACAAGAAAATTAAAGACCATCTATTGTCCTGTCTTGTGTCCTGCATGCCCTACGTTTTGTCGTACTAGCACATTAAAAAACACGATTGTACTATTACATCTAGCGTGGAACAGTCGGAAAGTCCTAAACCCGGACTATCGCAGAATGGCAGCCATCTCGGCCCGCCCCAAGGGAGGTAAGTGGCAAACGCTAAAGACCGTGAGAGTGGTCGCTCTTGGTGGTCCCGGTGCCCGTCAATCGCACGTGTTTTCTGAATCCACAGTCACCAGTATGAGGCGAGAAATTCAAGTCCTGCCGCTCGTCTTCACCATCGCCAAAAGATCCACGTCTGCTTTTCAACGGCAGTGTTTTTTTCTTCTCCCCTTGAGCTTCTGTCTTCAGTCTGTCGTCTCTTTACTTCAGCGTGTCTTCCCCTTGTTTCAGTCTTTCGGAACGCGCTCTTTCCCCCTTCTTGGCATTCTTGAAGAAACATTGCAGAGGTTCGTGTTATTCTAAGCATTGAATGCATGACTGAATGGCGCAATGCTGGCTCTTCTTTCTTCCCTTCAGGTTAGGAATGCAAAGCTAGGATGGCGTAAGAAGCGGTATGATTGCGTGGTCATAGCCAATAACGAAGGAACACAATATTCCTCTCCTCGGTTCTAAATTAGTCTAAAGTCGCTTCTGTGAAGAGAGGTTGAATGAAATAAACAAGATAACATTCGGGGATGGACTGGCTTGACACTGAGTGAAGCCATGAGGACTTCTGAGGACAGGGAGAGATGGAGTACGCTGGTTAAACGATCACCTATGGTGCCCCAAAAACATTTGAGTTATGGGATAGGATAGGATAGGTAACAAACAATCGGTTCTAAAAACAACAGTTAATCTTCCTATTCACATTTCGGTGTGTTGGGGCCATTAATGTTGGATGTTTTTAATTTGGTTTTTGTTTTTAAATATTTTTTTTATTTCTCAGAACATTTTATATTAAAGAAGACGAACTTGTTCCCTAACCATTACGGTCATAATACAATACAAAAGACTGTTTATTGACAATAATGGACAGCACAATAAGGAAGATACAATGCAGTTTCGTTGGCTTCTTCTTCTTCCTCTTTCTAACCCGCGTTGAAAATAACTAGAACGAAAGGATAAAGACATAGAGGAGTGCGTCTCATGTCATCAGCTCGTCTCCAGTGTTTAGAGGAGGTATCACTTTCTTTATTTACTATACGGAGAAAGAGTTGTTGTGGTAGTGACAGCGAGAATAGGCGAATGGTCTCTCAGTGAAGTGAAACGCACCTGGGCGCTACACAAGTGGGTATACCAGATTGGATGAGAAAGTGATAAAAGATTCTTTTAATATAGAGAATTGAGCAGTAAACAGTTAAAGCCGTAATTGAAATAAATAAATAACAGAAGAAGAAGAAGAAGAAGAAGAAGAAGAAGAAGAAGAAGAAGAAGAAGAAGAAGAAGAAGAAGAAGAAGAAGGGGAATTTAGAAGGAGAATATATAAGTGCATAGAAGACCAAAATGATGACCAACAACGCCAATGGCATCAACACGGACATCAAAGTCCAAGGCCAATCCCTCAACACAGTGCAGAGCTTCAAATATTTAGGAGCCATTGTATCAGACAATGGGTCCCGACAGGAAGTCCTCTCGAGGATCGCACAAACAACTGCTGCCCTGACACGGTTGAAGCCCATTTGGAAAGACAGGGCCATCAGACTACATTCCAAAGTAAGACTGCTGCGCTCCCTTGTCATCTCCATCTTCCTATATGCTTGCGAAGCATGGACCCTCACAGCAGATCTACAACGAAGAATACAAAGCATGGAGATGAGGTGCTACAGAAGACTTCTGGGCATTTCCTACACCCAACACATCACCAACGACGAAGTCCGACAGACCATCACACAAGCCATTGGACAACATGATGACCTGCTCACAGTGGTGAAAAAACGGAAACTCCGATGGTATGGCCACGTCACCAGATCATCAGGCCTTGCAAAGACCATTCTGCAAGGCACAGTGCAAGGAGGTAGAAGAAGAGGGAGACCGAAAAAGAGGTGGGAGGACAACATTCGAGAATGGACTGGTTTGACACTGATCGAAGCCATCAGGGCTGCTGAGGACAGAGAAAGATGGAGTATGCTGGTTAAACGATCATCTGTGGTGCCCCTACGACCTCCGGGTTACGGGACAGGATAGGATAGGAAGGATATATAGACGATGAAAGAGGAAGATGAACAGGAGGAGGAGAAGAACGATGAAGAAGAAGGAAACACGTGGTGAAGGAAACAGAAGAAAAAGTGTGCTAGCAAAAGAAGAAAGAACGTGATAATAATTTTTTTAATTTATTTTTGTGGGGGTCGGGATGGGGAGTGGAGGTCTCAATAATAATAATAATAATAATAATAATAATTATTATTATTATTATTATTATTATTATTATTATTATTATTATTATTATTATTATTATTATTATTATTATTATACCACTTTTACATAGCGCTTTTCTTGCTCAAGGTGCTGGTCCATACAGGATCTAACTCAAGCCGCCCGAGGCACCCACCTGAATCTTTGGGCGCATAGTCTGATGCCCAGACGAATAAGCACAATCCTGTGCGACCGGAGAAGGGACCTAGTGCGTGCTGTCTGTATTTGGGTAGCCGGCACTCACCCATCTAAGCCAAGAGCGTCAGGAACTTTGAAGTCTACAGAACATACAATACAATACATCTTTCTTGTCCAACTTTCACATTATACATAAAAGGGGAAAATTGCCTTTGGAATTGAGCGCACACTTTGCATAAAATAGTAAATGAACAAAATTAAACATTTCCATTCGTACAATAGTATATGGCTAATCTGGAAATCTCTCTCTCTCTCTCTCTCTCTCTCTCTCTCTCTCTCTCTCTCTCTCTCTCTCTCTCTCTCTCTCGCTCTCTCTCTCTCTGTTACACGTATTTATCATTAGTCGATTCATCCCCAATGCTTGAATCTATAATAATGTGTAACTCGAATTCTTTTATCCACGCAGCCTGTTCGCTCAGCAACATGACAGGAGTCGTCGTATAAAGTGTTCCAACTTTATTCAGCAAACACCAACAACTGCATGCAAGATCGCTTTCCAAAAATCACTACAAAAATCACTTTTTTCAAGCAAACAGTGCATTACTTTAATAGCCTCTCAACAATCGAGAGAAACTTCGAACATTCCAGAACGATGCAATAACACTCAATCAAAATAAACTCGTCACCGGAACTACGCAATGTTGTACGTCATAGAATACTCCTCAGTGCAGAATAATCGCTTAGCTATTACCCGTATGATCTGGAAAATTCGATCGATAATAAACAAAGAATTCCAGAAAGTTCTCAACTATACTTCAACAATATCGATCGACGAAAACTATCAACATTATACAAAGCTTTTTCTAGCAACAGCGCAGAATGAAATCAAAGGTAAACGCAAGCTATAATCGCATGCTTTGCAAAATATCATGATCGGAACTATCCTGCCCGTCTCAATCGTAACTCTCTCACTCACTCTCCCTCTTCCTCTCTCTCTCTCTCTCTCTCTCTCTCTCTCTCTCGCCTTTATCCACGCTGACACATCCACAAATACCCACATGTGTACATACACACTGAATTATCCTATCCGTCAATACAATGTATAAATAAATTCATAATAAATACGCACAATTACACACAATAATGATAATCATGTTTAAACTAACTTGCACATACGCACTTATATACATAATGAATATCTAATGAATACATGGAATATACGTGTATCCATATATACATTAATGCAGAATAATCAACGTTCATCCCCCACTGATCATACCCATGTACATGTACACACATACGGCATAGCCTTAACCCATCACATGCCACTTGCACAGATTAGACTTCGGTTTATACTCTCATACTTAGCATTAAAGACACCATTATGTCAGTGTTCACGCTTTAAAACTACACTGATTAAAGAAACTATTTATTGCTATCAAAATGGGCATTAAGGACAGCAATGAACCAATGATAGTACGCTCTTTATCGTGAAAAACGAAAGGAAGTGGTGATAGGCAAGAACAGTACACGCATCTATAAACCTCCAGACTTGCTATCGCTTATAGGTAAATGAAGAAGGAAACACGAAACAAGAAGAGGAGGTCTAGAACACAAAAGCCAGGATAATGGGTTTAGATCTCTACCTCCGTGATGAAAAAGCGAATTAACGCAGAGCTATGTGGGGGAAGGGTCAGAAACGGTCCATTTGGGCCAAAATCAACAGAGCTCGGACCCACGTGCTTGAATACCTGTTCCTCAACACCTGACGAGTACTGTGCCAAGAGGGGTGTAGGCGGTGGGTGTGCGGAGAGAGGTGAGGAGGAAAGGACGGGGGGAGGGGGAGATATGATTTAAACACATAATTAGTGCTGTCATTGAAGAGTTGAAGGGATGAGGGCGAATTGGAACACTAAGGCAGGCAGCTTAGTCCGTTGAAATAGGGATGACAGAGGTGGAGGGGGTCATTCAAACAGTGAAGTGATCTATGAGAAAAAAGAACGATGCCGGCTTTAAATCATTGCGGAGGGAGAAGTAAACACACCGAACAAACTGCGAACATGTTTATACGGCGAATTTTGGTGATTTATGTTAGGTTTTATAGCTAGCATCATTACTCTGAACTTGAACAAAGTTGCCCTTACTTGTAAAATAATTATGAATAACATCACTAGCAGCTAATGTCTTTCTAGCGTAACTGCGGATTTTTTTGCGTTGAAATTAATTATTGATTAAAAAGTGAAATGTAACACCAATATCAAAGTAATATTTGAGGATATATCGAGCTTTCTGTAAACGATTACGCGTAAAAAAAATCCCGTCTTAACTATGAGACTAGGTGTTTTGAAACAAACTACTAAAATATAATTTTTAATTCCGTGGTGGGCGAGATAAAGGGGGCCATGTTTCACTGTCCATCTTAGCAGTATGGCTACTCTTATGGCTCAGTGTTGATTTAGGTCCCTACCCCCTCCTTACAGGGGTTGGTTATCCTTCTCTGTTTGCCATATCGCAAGGTGGGTGTAGACGTTTAACTTCAATATTCATTCACACACACACACACACAAACACACACAAACACACCCACACACACACACCCATGCACACACACACACACACACACACACACGCACACACACACACACACAGACGTTTCCTCACTCACTCAAACCACACACTTCGCTTTCGTCATAATTAAATGTTATCGTCCTGTGTGGTCACATGCAAGGCAGCTGGTGTGCACACGTCATCAGGTTGTGTGTACTACGAGTTCGTAATTTTTCACCTGCTCTGCACGTGCTGCGCACGCGCAACAGGTCTGACTGCCGAAGAACGAGACTTCAAGGAAGCGAGCGACAGAATAAAAAAGGAAAAAAAGAAGAGGGGAAAAACGGCTTGAAGAAACCAGGGTGTTAGTTAATGACAGCTAACTAATTGGAATCGGGAGGGTGTGTTCCATGTTATCTGCTGCAAAGATTCTACAACTTACAAATGTACTAACACACCTCCTCCCCCCTCTACGTGTCCTTTTAAAGCCTTTTCCTCATTTTTCGGTGTCCCCTTTTTCGTTAATTGCTTTTCTTGTTCCTTTTTCCCCCTTGTTCTGAGAATGAAGTTAAATTGTATAAAGAAGAAGAAGAAGAAGAAGAAGAAGAAGAAGAAGAAGAAGAAGAAGAAGAAGAAGAAGAAGAGTGGTTCTCTCTTTCGCTCAGATTCTTTCGGCTTTTTCTATATTTTTCATTCTTTTCATTTTTTGTTCTTTCTGCCTCGTATTTTTCCATTATTCTTAGTATTTACTATTTCCTTTTCGCTTTATTCTGACAAAGCAATGGCAAGACTGGGTTTATTGTTTCCCACACCCACACACCCGCTTTGCTTTTTAGTTCTTCGCATCTTTTTCTTCCTCATCCTTTTCTTCTTTCTCCTCTTCCTCCTCCTCCTCTCATCATCATCATCATCATCATCATCATTATCATCATCATCATCATCATCATCATCATCATCATCATCATCATCATCATCGTCATCATCTTCTTCTTCTTCTTCTTCTTCTTCTTCCTTTCTTTCTTTTGCAAGTTTCCGCATGTGAGGGACTGCTGTCAGTATAGAATGGAGCGAGATGTGCGAACCTTGCGATGAATGCTGCCTACTGTCTTGTGCCCTTTGCCTGTGTTTTGGGTTTGCGCAGCAGCTTGGACACATTGTGTTTGAACACCTTTCGCCCAGCTGTCTCCAGACTCTGTCCTCGTGCTTTTCCACCCTTCATCCTCTCCTCCCTCTCTCCTCCCTTCCTTTCTCCACCCTCCGCTTTTCCCTTTCCCACCATTCCGCTTTGCATCTATGCATCATTCTTCCCCACCTTTCCCCTCAAATTCCAATACGTGCACTTAATAAACTATCTTTTTTTTCCTTTTCTTCCACAAATCCGACTCCTCCTCCATATCCACCTCCATCTCGCCAACCTAACCATAGTCATACTGCTATAATGTGCGCACAGAGAAATAAAACGCAGTAATCTAGTTATGGAACTCAAAACTACGCACGCTAACCCTGACGGGAGGATACCAAATCGAATAGCCAGGCACTCAGAACAGTAAAGGACAACAAGAAAGTTAGCAGCGTATCCATTTTACCATGAATTCAAATGATTTGTCCGAAAGAAAAAGATTTGAGCTAGTCAAAATGTTTTTTTTCTTTTTTTTTTAAAATGTAACCAGGTTTTAAGGCCGTATTATTATTACATAAATCATGCATCCCGAAGTGGTAAAAGCTGAAAGTATAAAATGTATTATAATCATATATTGCAAGTCTCTGTAATGAGCATAAAATAATTTAATGCCATTACAAATTAATAGGAATTCTTGATCTTTTCGAATGACCGTTTGTCCTACAGATTTATAATAATCCAAAATAATATTAACACTTTAATGAACGTTGATGATGATGATGATGATGATGATGATGATGATGATGATGATGATGATGATGATGATGATGATGATGATGATGATGATGATGATGATGATGCATCATCATCATCATCATCATCATCATCTTGTTCTTGTTCTTCTTTATCTTATAAAACTTCCTTCTGCTGCTAACATGCTAAAGTGTTGGAAAGGTGTATCCATGAAAACTAAGGATGTATCATATAGAGAGAAGCTACACATCTGTTTGTGTGTGCATCCGCCCCCAATCTCACAGTCTTCCGGGTCCTTGGGGGCTTTGTCTGCTTCTTATTACGTGACGTTGATGTCTACCATACAGGAGCAAGCAATCAGAGACTGAAGCGAGAGCCAGTGCATGTAGGAAATCTATGGCGTTCACACACCTGAGTGTAATATTGCCACCCTTTTTTTATTGTGAATACTTAAAACGTCTCATTTTTCTTAACATATAATAAAATTGATTGGAGTTTCCTTTTGTTTCATTATTTATTTTTAATTTAATGCTTTATTGTCCCTTTTCATCGGGAAATTTCTGCTGCCTATGTGTAAATATGAAGTTTACATTCACACAAAGTTATTTTATTATTATTATTATTATTATTATTATTATTATTATTATTATTATTATTATTATTATTATTATTATTATTATTATTATGAGTAAATATGAAGTTTACATTCACACAAAGTTATTTTATTATTATTATTATTATTATTATTATTATTATTATTATTATTATTATTATTGTTATTATTATTATTATCTGAACTCGGGAGATATTGTTTTTGGCTTTGTCCGTCCGGGGACCTGGTCCGGGGTGATATTTGCGAACTTTTCTTAAACACTAATTGGCGAATTTCTTTGAAACTTGGTATTTAGTTAGGAAATAGTGAACCATACCAGATGATGAATAAATATGCATATCTGGTGACGTCATCATGGTGACGTCAATAATTTGTTGTGTTTTTTTTTTCTAATCCTATTTTCTCTTATGCTACTGAAGGGACTTGGTTCAAGTTTGGTATGTACTTAGACTTTACTTGTGCCTGCAAGGTAAAACTAACCTTAACCAAATCGAGTGACGTAATCGTCATGCAGTCATTTTAAAAAGAAAATTTTAATGTAAATAAATCTTCTTATGTAATTAGAGTATACATACGCCTTGAGCCTTAAACGAGACTATGGTATACATCGTGTGAGTCATAATGGTGACATCATAATTTGTTGTTTTTTATTTTCCTAAACCTATTTTCTCCCAAACTATTAGAGGGTTTTGTTCAAATTTGGTATATTACCAAACATATGCAATCGAATGACGTAATAATGAAGGCGTCACCTGTTAATATTTTTTTAACATCTACTTTAAACTTTGCATAAAATGAGAGTGTACAGATGTGCATTGGCGCAGTGTGTGTGTGTGTGTGTGTGTGTGTGTGTGTGGGTGTGTGGGGGTGTGTAGGTGTGTGTGAATGTGTGCGTATGTGTGTGTTAGTGTGAGAGATAGCACGCGAGGGAACTCTGCACACGTAAGGGTCCAGCACTTATTAATTATTATTATTATTTTTATTATTATTATTATTATTATTATTATTATTATTTTTTTTTTTTTTTTTTTTTTTTGCCTGTTATCTGCACTTTAAATTAAACTTAGTTTAAGAATAATTACATGAATTTATATTCACACGCATCTTTAAAGCTAAAATTTTTTAAAACAATTAGTACAACAATGTTTATGATTAGATAAGTAATTTTGCTGTTATTCGCAAACTAACCACAAAAGACGTCTATCATAATACGCTTTTTGTCCAAGATAATTCCTAAATTAATTAATGTAAAATCATCGTTGATATTTAAGGCTGTGTACATTTACAGTCGTATTTATAACATTTACAGCAATTCTTATTACCTCAACCATCTATCAGCAATAAGTAATTTAGAATGACAGGGTTTATATTTATATTAAAATTTCCGTAACTTTCTGGCTAAATTGTCTGTCGGCGGCATCTGCTGAGCTATTAACGGGTCTGGGCAGGGTCTTATTTTCCGTCAATTTTCTGGGAAATGGAGCCTAATGTGATATCTACCGTTCCCTAGCCGTGGATCTACACCGTGAAGTAATCAGGGACTTATCAGTGCAATCTGAAATCTCACTCAACACCACAGGCCACATCTGAGCATCTTCCTCCTTTCTCCCATAAATTACCCTCCTTCATATCTCTCAAAAGTCTCCCCTCGCTTCTTCTGCTGCCATATATTTTCGTTTCACCTTCCACATTCTACGTCTTCATAATTTAAGGAGGAGGAGAAGAAGAAGAAGAAGAAGAAGAAGAAGAAGAAGAAGAAGAAGAAGTTGATGATGATGATGATGATAATGACGATAATGATTTTGATGATGATGATGATGATGATGATGATGATGATGATGATGATGATGATGATGATGATAATGATGATGATAATGATGATGATGAGGGTGATGATGATGACGATGACGATAACTATATAATAACAGAAGAAGAAAAACACAAGATGACAAGCCATTCAGATGTATTTCTAGAGACCCAGGGGTGATCTGGTAGTTAATCGTGAGGTGGTTTCCTACGCCGAAGGTAGCTGGTTCGAACTCCGCGTGGTACGGACTTACTTGACTTAAGTATGAGACTTTTCTGGACACCGAGGGTTTTCTCCGGGTACTCCGGTTTGCTTTCCCAGCAAAAATTTCAAAAACAAACAAAAAGAAAAAAGAAATAAAAAGAAACAGAATTAATATTAGGTAGGTTCGGTTTGGGCTCGCCAGAGTCTGCGCCTATGCTTTCCAAGGGGAGGCGGTCCACAATTTCCCCATAAAAATGGATAATAAAGTGTCCCAAAAAATCATGCCGATTTTTACTCGCATTTGGCGACCGGACGAGTGTGCTCTCAACACCTCCGTCATGCTCTGCCCCTGTTTACCGGCATCTAATAAATTACCTGGATACCTAGTTGCACAAGAGAACGGTGATCACAAGGGAATACTGCATTATGTTTAATAAAGGCCTGGACTGGTCGCGCGCATCGACTTGATGACCACATTGTCCACTGTTAACACTATGACCTCACTACGCACCCCATCGCCAGCTGTCTCTTACATATAGTGTCTGGTCTGTTTGTGGTATGAGTATATTTGAGTGAATGTATTTTTTGCGTAATTGTTACATGTGTCATTGTCTAAAGCGTGCACATGCGTGCGTGAGTTGTGAGTGCGCGCTTAGAGTTATAATTATTATAAGATAAGCGCATTATAAATACAGTAATTATTATTATTATTTATTATTAAGTCAGTATTGACGACGACCAAATGATTTTTGTTTAAAAGGCAAAATAATAATTTTTTTTCCTGGTGTGCACTAGACAGCTAAAGCCTGAAAGAAAAAATTATTGACTTAAATAATTAGGATACTTCATAAGAAATTGTACAACGCGAAATTTGTTTTAAAAATATAAATAAGAACTATTTATTTTATTTTATTTTATTGATAACTAAGAAAATAATAAACGGAATGGAAAAGCGACTGAACATACTTAAATTGTCATTCCAGACCAGATTTATTTCACTATTTTTATTTATAGCAACATCGGCAGAAGACGAAAGAAGGAGAAGAAGAAGAAGAAGAAGAAGAAGAAGAAGAAGAAGAAGAAGAAGAAGAAGAAGAAGAAGAAGAAGAAGAAGAAGAAGAAGAAGAAGAAGAAGAAGAAGAAGAAGAAGAAAAAGCAGGAGTGTCTAAAATCATACATTTCTTATTTCCCATTTCAAAATTATAGCAAGTAATAGGATTGTACACAATTATTACACAGAATACCCTCATCTATGCCATGAATGCAGCCACAGTGCAGCACTATACGCTCATTCTCCTAACAAGGGATTGGATCAATTCTCTAAAGACGTCTTACGCAACACAGCTCCCCTTGGCCAGTGCGGCGGCAGAGCGGACAAATATTTAGGCTATCAAGCTGCCTCACGACGCCCTGCCAGACTCTGTTTTTCCAGCCAGTTCCCCATCGCCCGGGGTCTTGGACGATCCTACTCGCATCCAAAACCACTGAATTGTATGTAGACCGTAGAGTAGTATTGCCTACATCTCAAAGCCTTTAGCTCGATTGACTGCTTTCATGTCCAAAGCATTTAAATGGGGAATGTAGGAGAAATAATGAGTTACAATTAAATTAGTTTGCTTTATTTCACTTTGTGAAGCATACCCTTTCAAGCTAGTGGCCGTTTTCAACAAATATAAAACTATTTCGATTGAGTGTAACAACTGAGGTCTAGTCCGTGTGCGCGTGCATTCCGTCGTACGGATTTTAAAAGATTAAAAGATCCTAACTGATCCTAAGATTGAGACAGACGGGTCCCAGATTAAGGTACCCGGGCTGTGCTGACAATAAATAGTACTATTCCACTTCGTCCTGGATGGCGGTGCTTCGCTGCTCTGCGGCTGCAGCGCTTACCCTGAAAAAGCAACCAGAATTTCGCCTGCGTGAAAGAGATCGCTCTAAAATAGCGCACTTACAAGCTCAGAGAGCTTCTCAAAGCGCTAATATCCAGCATGCACACAATAGTTTGCTGAAGTCAGGATTCGAACCTACGTCTCCCAAGACGCACTTGAACAAGTCGTCCGCTCTGACCTCTGAGCAATCCATGAGTAACGAAAAGTATTCAAACAAAGTAATCGACGATACCCACGCTTTTAAACAAGTATGAACAGATCCATAATGTCGTTCAAACACATGAGGGATGACGACTTAAATCAAGGTTGAGATGGGGTGACCGGACAGCACAGCTGATAGGGTGCTAGTTTCTTATGCCGAAGGTCGCGGGTTCAAACTTACGTGATTTAGATACGAGACTTTTCAGGACACCGAGGGTTTTCTCCGGGTATTCTGGTTTCCCCCTCCCTTCATTAATGGTTTTGGATGCAGTCAATCGAAATTTAAAAAAAAAAAACCATCTAAACTAATTTCTTTCAGCCTTCTTTCTGTAATAGCGATCTTTTTTGATCGCCGCTCTTTGAGTTCCATTGAAGAAAAATGGCGTGTTAGCATTCTCGTATATTATTATTATTATTATTATTATTATTATTATTATTATTATTATTATTATTATTATTATTATTATTATTATTATCATTAATATTATTATTATTATTATTATTATTATTATTATTATTATTATTATTATTATTATTATTATCATCATTATTATCATTATTATTATTATCATGATCATGATTATTATTATTATTATTATTATTATTATTATTATTATTATTATTATTATTATTATTATTATTATTATTATTATTATTATTATTATTAGAACAATACATCTGGCCAGAAGTTAATGAGAAACATGATAAAACCCGGGGGCAGAAAGTATTTTTGTGTATGTTTATTTATTCGTTCTTACATAGCGCTTGTCCAGTTCAAAAGCTGCTCAAGGCGCTGACTGATAAAAGATCTAACTCAAGCCGCCTGATGCGTACTCTTTTAAAGTATTGTTACAGAAATAAAATCGAGTAGTCTACATATAATCTGTGCGCAGTTTAATATCTTGATTTCGAAGCTAATTACTCATATTTAGTTCGTAGATTTGCAAAACAAAAACACTATTGCCGTAATCTGAGGGGCGTTCCGGAAACAAGTAAAAATGCATCAACACAATAAAAAAATAATTTGGCTTAATGACGCGACGATAAAATTAAGCCTGACGATGAAATGTGCATAAGCTTACTATATGTTAGGAAATACTTCTTTCCTAAACCAAAAAAAATCCATCTTGTAACATGTGGGAGAATGAGCACGGGAAATAAAATACCCACGAGGTGCATGCTGTCAGATAAAACTCTGACCTGACCACTTTTGCCGTGTCACGTTGGACCTGACAGCATCTGACAGACAGAGATGTCAGACGCATTTCCCCCTCTGCTTCTTCGCTGATAACATTCCTGACGAACTTGCCCAGCCTAGCCTACATCTGCACTTATCTGATGACCAAGCGAAAACTGTGCTCTAGGTTTTTTTTCACTCGCCTTCGCAGGATACAGAAGGGTTGGGTGAATAGGAAGGAGGGAGGGAGGGAGGGAAGCTCTCACATATATTTTTATGTACAAAGTCGTTTACACGTATATATTATAATTATATTTCAATGGTCGGAATTTTCTTGTAGTCTAGAGAACCATTTCTTTGAAACAGAAAATTGCTTTTCTGCTAGCCCCCAAACAAAATAAAACATATTATGGCAGTGGTTCAAACCCCGTTTTAACGGTCTGAAATAAAGAAAACAGCAAACGGAGACGTTGCGCGCCTACTACTTCGGATGAGAGTATAAACCGAGGTCTAGTCTGTGCACGCACGCATTTCGTCGCATGGGCTTTAAAGATCCTGACGCTCATGTCTTAGACGGGTGAGCGCCGACGACAGAAATACAATCAGCACGCACTAGGTCCCTTCTCCCCATCTCCGGTCTCCCAAGATTGTGCTCAGTCTTCTGGGTGTTAAACTGCGCCCGAAGTCTGCAAGTGGGCATCTCGGGCCGCTTGAATTAGACCCTGTACTGTCCAGCGCCTTGAGCAGCCATAATATAAAAGTGATTAAATTAAAAAATAAAAATAAAGAAGAAGAAGAAGAAGAAGAAGAAGAAGAAGAAGAAGAAGAAGAAGAAGAAGAAGAAGAAGAAGAAGAAGAAGAAGAAGAAGAAGACAGAAGTATGTGAAAATGTTCATTAATTTTTAAAGCGATTGCAACCGCCATCCCCACATCTGCGGGAGCGCTATCTGATGTCCAACCACAGAACAGAGAGTTCCTTGTGCACATTTCCGCTCCCAGATAGCCTTGCGGCCACGTCACTTCATACTTCATCCGGGCAACCGCAAGACCGTCATGCTCTCGAAACTGCAGACTAAACGCTTAGAAGCACAAGCTGCGTATGCTATGTCGGTACTTCCAGTCTCGATGTGTTCAGTTCGCGCGAACCACCCGCACACGTAGGATTTCTTCGTGATAAAGTGGAAACGTATTTAAAATGGGGTGAAATGGTATTTTTCTTCTTACTCCTCATCTCCGTTTACTTTTTCTAATGTTCTTCCCTCTCTCTCTCTCTCTCTCTCTCTCTCTCTCTCTCTCTCTCTCTCTCTCTCTCTCTCTCTCTCTCTCTCTCTCTCTCAAAACCAATCACTATACATATGAAACTTATATGTATCTGCATGCTTTTGAGTCTACCTCAATATGTGGACTCATATCACGTGCCCGTTTATGTGTTAGTTCAAAAACAAAATTAAACGCATTGAACTATTTTATAAATTATTAAAGACAGCCATTTTCCTTCTTCGTATCCTCCGCCATGCACGAAACTTTTATTTAAATTATTATTGACAGCCATTTTTCTTCTTCCTCTTCTTATCCTCCTCCTCGACCTCCCTCTCTACCTCTCCCCCTTCCCCTTCCTCAACTCTCCCTTTTGGTCTCACCCCGTTACCTTTTTGAGAAAAAACAAATGTTGACCGTGTTCAAAGTGCAAGCTTCATGTGTTATCTGGCGAATTAATCCTGTACTATCAGGTCATGACGAACGAAGGCAATCTTATCCACTGATAATTAGCTGCCTGTTGCTTATTAATTGCGATTTAAGGCCGGGATAGCACGATGCCTTTCTGCCTGCCATGCTCTGTCCCACTGCGAGAGAACACGAGAGGATAGAGGAATAGATTTTGGGGGTTTGGGAGTAGGTGAAGATGGGGGGAGGAAGGGGGATGGGAAGAAGGGGGAGGCGACGAAAATATCCATTGACGTAATAATTCCGTGAGATTTTAAATGAGTTTGAAATCTAGATCAAAATTGCGAAAAACTTTGATAAAAATGTCTAACTCGCGCTAAGAGATGACAATTTGCTGAATGACGAAATAAGGGGTCCCTCTGCTAGCGAAACCTCTTGACCTAATTAGGAAACCCACTTACAGTTTAAGTTTAAGCTGCTTACACATCCAACGGAGAGCTTTCACATTAACAATGCAGGTCTATGATTATACTGTCTTGTGTAAGATTTGAAAAAAAGTACCTCATACTTTAACTAGAAAATCGGAAAAACCTCAAAGCTGAGTTAGTCTACTGTCTCAATGGCATTAGATCTAGTATCTCAAACCCTGTGAATATTATCACAAATCTGGAAAAAAAAATACTAACTATATAAATAAATAAATAAAAAGCAAGAAAAAAATTGAAGAATATTTTTTTTAAAATGAGAAATTAAATGATACAAAGGATCACAAAAATTCCACCGAGCACGCCCGGTGCGATAAATATAATCAATAGAGCATAGGGAGTTATTACAAATAAATTCAAGCAAATAAATATATGGAATATGCTTCAATATCTTTGATTTAAATAAAAACACAACTAAAATGCACCATTAAGGTCAACCAAAGCATTTTAAATTAACAACAGCAAAACACAAACAAACCGAACAAAACGACTAAAAATGGAGCAAAACAAAACAGAGCAAAAGAACAATTTTATTTCAAGCTCAGATGACGATGACTTGGGAAAAAAAAAACCTCTACACGTGACAATATATCCCGAAATTCCACACTGTAGGCCGCCTTGAACACGATGCTTCCAAACAAATTATTTCTGGAAACAAACCACTCGTACACAGCTAGCAAGGAGCTGGGAGGTTTATTTCCAATTTAGTAGAAACAATCAACCGTACACGCGCCTGTGTTTAAATCACACGATCACTCTCGCGTGATCCGAGATGGGAAGTTGCCTTTGCGCATGCGCTCAGATCAGTGGGATGTGGAAGCGGGACAAATAAACCTCGTGAGGGTGTTTAGTAAACTGTCCCTGCTCGACAACTATCTCCTGGCTTCGAACGGCGAGTCTCGATCACAAGAGGTCTATAGACTGCGTTTGTGTACATGTATATGCGCCAAGTTTATGAGCGGTATAGGTATCTACTTATTTACGCCTTAACCCGCCTCTCTGTTGACCCACGGAATGGTATAGTTAAACATCGACGCCATCTTTTCAAGGGGCTATAACTCGCAGGAAAATAAACTTATCCGCCAAAGTTTGTAAACTGTGCCTGAGGTGTGGAGGAAGAATTCATATCGGTTAAGACAGGGCGGGCATCTTTGGCCCTTCCGCGCTGTTGAGGCATATTAAATAATTCTTCGTCCTCTTCCCACCTCCGCATATTCTGGATTTAAACTTGGTTGTGAAACAGGGTGGGCTACGATATAGCGTGAAGTCTCATGTAGGTGCAATATAAGGCTAAAACCGTGTCGCAACGAATACAAACAAAATGTGTAACGAGGATTACAGCGCGAAGTTTACGCGAAACGACCCGCTTTGTTGATAAACATGTCCCCCCGTCACGCGACGATGGCGAAATGAGATATCAAATAAATGCTGTTAAGCGAACAGGTTCCAGCTAATTATTGACAGATCTACATCGCCAAATAAAGATAGCGACGCCTTAACAAGCTATATAGTTTCTTAAGGAAAGAAAAAAAAAGGTGGAGAAACGACAGCAAAGCAAAAAAGAAATACGTAAATAAATAGAAAGACGAACAGAAGACAAGTAAGAAATAAATAACTATTTTTTTTTAAAAGATAATAAGGAACGAACAAGAAAGCAGAAATAAAAAAACAAAGAAAAATTAATTAGACGAAACACAAAAATCAAAAATCCGTCCAATAAACGCAATTAAAATGCACATTTAATTATTAAGAAGCGGCCGCGGATACAAACACTATTATTATAATATACAAAGGTAGAAAAAGATATTTATTTAGAAAACAAACTAAAAATAAATCAATAAATAAACAAACGCTCAATGGATTATAGTTCTACTGAACGTTTTCAGTCTTTCCCTTTCCCTTTCCCTTTCTCTCTCTCTCTCTCTCTCTCTCTCTCTCTCTCTCTCTCTCTCTCTCTCTTATTCTCTCTCTCTCTCAACGAAACCTATTTAAATACCATATAATATGTGCTACATCATTTATTATTTTAGTTCAATAAATTGAATGTAGACTAGCACACATCCGGATCTGCAAAATGAAGTGCCCGCGTGAAATTAAAAAATAGGAAGTGTAGTAGTAGTAGTAGTAGTAGTAGTAGTAGTAGTAGTAGTAGTAGTAGTAGTAGTAGTAGTAGTAGCAGCAGCAGTAGTAGTAGTTGTTGTTGTTGTTGTTGTATGTGTAGTTGTTGCAGTTGTAGTAGTCGTTGTAGTTATTGCTGTAGTAGTTGTTGTTGTAGTTGTTATAATTGTTGTAGTAGTAGTAGTTGTTGTAGTAGTAGTTGTTGTAGTTGTTGTTATAACTGTTGTTGTTGTAGTAGTTGTTGTTGTTGATGTCGTTGTAGTTGTTTTTGTTAAAAAAAATCGACAATTTGCCACTAAATCACTTTTTTTTAAAGAAGCTGTTTTGATGACTAAATTGTATCTCGCAATCTAAGCACCTTCGACATACCGAAGGCAACACTCGTCGAGATCCTCTATCAGAGTGTAAAAATGTTAAGTTTGTAACAAAATTGGACGTGTAATTTTGTCATCAACCGGCGCTTTGGGCTCTCTACAAAGTAGCAAAATGACTATGTCAAGCAACATTAAATCCAGACAAAACCAAGTACCACGTTCGTAAGCTTAATATACGCTCACGGCAACTGAAATGTTAAATTCCTCTTCATTTCGCAACGCTAGAACCTTAACCCTATAGAAACAGCAGCAGGGTCTCTTTATAAGAGGACGTTAATTGTCATTCCTTAGTCCTGACTCAGAAAGAGAGTGAAACTGAAAAGACTGAGGAGGGGAATTATCACTATGGAGAAAAGCGCCCTTACAGACACTTTCTGTCATTGCGCTATCACAGGCAAAAACGGCTAAAAGGCGAATCCGATTAAGCTGGAAAGCCGCTTAAAGACAAAAGCAAAATAAAAGAAAGAAAAACAGACAGACAAAATGAAAGCAAAAAGGCAAAAAGAAGAAAAAAAAACAACGAAATGAAAAACTCAGAAAAAATAAATAAAGTGTCTTAATTTTAACTTTGAAGTTGTAATGCATAGCCTTAAAGACAATATTCTGAAGAACACGTATCTTATACAACTTATTTATATATTTATTGTTGTTTCGTAAGTTAATCCCCAGTTGTTTGTTATTTGCTTGTTCTTTTCGAATGACAATTGTTGGTAGGAAATTTCTTGGGCTTACTGCGATTTGAATCTAATTCGTGATTTGGGTAAAAGAGCGCTTAGCACCCATTTTATTAGTATTGTTTTATTGTTTATTGTTTCTTTAATTTAACGTCTTTTCACCTAAATGATTTTAGACGTAAGGTAAGGTAAAAGTTAAAAATGGTTCCATAGCCTTGTGGCCGTAGGGGAGCGTGATGAGATCACACTTAACTTGGGCCAGCGTAATGAGGGTGATGCCCATCTCTCTCCCTCGCTGCTTTACTTTCCCCACCCTTAAGAGAGTAGGTACTCAGTCACAGTTGAGTCAACTGGGAGCGTTGTTATTTGTCGCTTCACGGTTTGCGGTCACCCATCCAAGTGCTAACCGCACTGGACGGTGCTTAACTTGCGACACAGTAGCGAGTGCTCCAACCACTGCGTATCCGACACCCCTTAGACGTAAACTCCATTATTATTATTATTATTATTATTATTATTATTATTATTATTATTATTATTATTATTATTATTATTATTATTATTATTATTATGATAATAAAATTTATTTACTGGTTTATAAAAGAGTATGTTTACGAAGTATCCGCAAATATGTACATTTCAAATTTGAACCCAATCCATCAAGTAGTTTATGAGAAAATATGATTAGAAAAAAACAACACAACACCTGACATGCATATTTTTTCATCTTCTATGGTTCACTATTTCCTAAATAAATATCAAGTTTCAAAGAAATTCATCCATTAGTTTTAGAGAACAATTCGCAAATATCACATCCTTACGGACGCCGGACTGACGGACAAAGCCAAAAGCAATAGTTCCCAGAGCTTTACAACTCGGGAACTAATAAATCAGAAGATTTGTATCTAGAATCGCTTTTAAAAGAAGTGTGCACATTGACATGACATGCAAAGCACCACATCCCATATACAAATTGGTCAAAAAATGTTTATACATTACATTAAATTAAAATACAATCAATTACATGAGAAGTGTGATTTCTTTACAGACAAAGAGGGAGAGAGAGAGAGCAAGAGATAGACAGACAGACAGAGACAGAGCAAGAGATAGACAGACAGACAGAGACAGAGCAAGAGATAGACAGACAGACAGAGACAGAGCAAGAGATAGACAGACAGACAGAGACAGTCAGACAGGAACAGAGACAGATGCAGAGAGAATGAGAGAGACAGAGAGAGAGAGAGAGAGAGAGAGAGAGAGAGAGAGAGAGAGAGAGAGAGAGAGAGAGAGAGAGAGAAAGAAAGAAAGAGAGAAAATTCACGATGGATAAGCCAGCCCCCATTAAAGCGGTGTCGGAATGAAAGAAGAAATTATCTGAATTAAAACGCACACTTACACGTACTTCCTGTCATTGCCTTATCGCGCGGCGCATGCGCCGTGGACATTAACGATTCCCCTTTTGAACTAGTGGTCGCGAGGTTTTGGGCTAATCAGGCATTGAAAGATACGACATGGAAATAGGGCGAACCGTTTGAAGGCAGGGAGCTGGGGGTGGAATTGTATGCCACTATAAGCTTACTGCTATAATGGCACTGATATACTATACTGCGACTTGGTCAAAGGAGATCGGAGAAACCTTTGAAATCTTTTGAAACCGTCATGTTTGGATTGCACCATGGCATTAGTATGACTGTCAAAATGTACATAATTATGAAATATGAATAGCGCTCGGGTATGATGAAAGTCTTGGTCATCTTTCATGCAGATGTATGCATAAAGTAGACTTCTGTATATTTGCAATAGTTCATCTCGTCAGTTCTGTGTACAAAAAGGTGCTGAATAGCTTCAGGGTTTCATCATACTCGCGTAAAATCATTTACATGAAAACATTGAATTTCAATTGAATTGTCCTTATATAACGCATTACCAGCTAGCTCAAAGAATAACTGAAGGAGCTGGCCGAAGGAAGATAACCCCGCAAGAAGCGCCAACTTGCTGCTTGTCGCAAACCGTGTATCGCAACAAACAACTGAGTGATCCTGAACGACCGAGGGGGAATAGGAACAAGTTGTTACTGAGTAAGTTTTGTGTATCTAACGCTAACCCGTCTAGGAAATGAGCGTCAGGATCGTTATTAAAGTTCGTGCTTCATGGGGGCACATTCTGTCTGTGTACAACAAAACAATTGTTGGTGTGTTTAGTTTATTTACTGTATGTTATTGTTCTTATATAGCGCCTTTCCAGCTCAAGGACTGCTCAAGGCACTGACAGAGAAATAGGATTTATCTCAAGCCGCCCGGGGCGCCCACGTGCTAATTTAGGCGCATTATCTTATTCGCCAGAAAACCGAGCATAATCATGGGCGACCGGGAATCGGGGAAAAGGACCTAGTGCTTGCTGGGTGTACGGGTGTAGCTGACACACACCCGTCTAGGACACGAGCGTCAGGATCTTTAAAGTCCATGCGATGGAATGCGTGCGTAAAATCTAGACCTCGGTTTATACTCTCATATGATGGAGTAGGGGAGAAGGTGAGGAGAGGGGGGAGAGGGCGCTTGCCTGCGTATGAGGGCCACGCTTTTATATTTTTCCGCTCTCTATGTCATCAACTTTAAATTTGGGACCATTGCCTAACTGGCAATTGGTATCGCTTAAAATTTCAATACTTCAATTATGTTGCCGCCGATTTCACCATCGAACCACTGCGCCCCACGGTTTTCACCATATCCACGCAAACATATACATTCTTCATTCGATGCGTACGCCACAAACGTGCTGCATGTCAGAAACTCAAAGCGTTAATCAGCTCAAGAGATACACGCAACTGAAAAGTGGCAAACCGTTTTTTAAAAGAGGACGGGATCTACTGATGCCCAGAATCCCTTTGAAGTTTGATATTGCCCTCTTCAAGCCGAGAAACCAAGCTAAATGGTTAGTTGGCTCACAAGGCACACCTTTCTAAAGGGGTTTTAGATTGTACATTTAATGAATAGATGCAGTTACGCATGTATATAAGCTTACCATGTTAATAATTCATCAGAAACTGGCATCTTGTTGAACTGGAACAGTAATGTGAATTTGGATTCAATTTCAAAAAGTGTTTAAACAAATTTTAAAAAACAACCGTAGAAATAAATCAAACTGTCAAATTTTTTTTTTTTGGGGGGGATGGGAGGAGGGGCACAGTTTTATATATAGTGCGCATACCGCCTGATAGAGCTGGTACAGGCGCTACGTATCAGATAGTTTCCTGAAGACATGATTGAACCCTCTTTGTCCAAGACTAATCTTCATAAAACTTGCGCCACGAACCACTTCTTTTCTTTTGTTTTCAACATCGCATTAAAGACGATGCGAATCAGTTGTTTAGTTCGGGTGACTTGCAAGTTCCATTCTTTTTTATGATCTATCACAGTTTAATTTGCTGCATGCAACCATGAGTATCACCCACTATTTCCAAGACAGATAAACACTTCAATCAAAAATGCCACCGATTAAGTTTTACACAGACATACCGACACACACACAGAGACAGACAGACAGAAAGATAGACAGACAGACCTACTCACACAACCACACCCACACCCACACGCAGTCTCCCTCTCTCTCTCAATCCCATTTTCACCCACCAAACCACCTTAAAACTCTCACGCTTAACAACAAAAATTGTCCACAGCAGAGTGGGTGTTGGATGGAGGTATTTTGGCGTGAGGACGATAGAGAATTTGGTGATGAGGACGATGGAGAGGGCAAGTATTTGAGAGAGAAAGAAGTAATAATTCCAGGCAAGTATTTGAGAGAGAAAGACGTAATAATTCCAGGCAAGTATTTGAGAGAGAAAGACGTAATAATTCCAGGCAAGTATTTGAGAGAGAAAGACGTACATGTAATAATTCCAGGCAAGTATTTGAGAGAGAAAGACGTAATAATTCCAGGCAAGTATTTGAGAGGGAAAGACGTAATAATTCCAGGCAAGTATTTGAGAGAGAAAGACGTAATAATTCCAGGCAAGTATTTGAGAGAGAAAGACGTAATAATTCCAACATAGGTACATCGACGCACACTGCAGCACCTATAATTGGGCCAAAAAGGACCTTGTGAAACATTAGAAAGCGCAGAATGAAGGTTCCAGACTTTTAAAAAATATACAGCAGAGATATATATATATTTAGTTTTAGATGCTTCAAAAAACGCCTTAACTACGTTAAAATTGTCACGTAAGCAGAAGGGGCGCTAGTTAAGGGCGACAAAAGCCTCGTTCATAGGGCCTTACGTCGACATATTGTAAGAAAACGCTTTGCCACCCACAGTCTGCGCAAAGAGGTCCACTCGTCTCCCGTCTCACAGCCAAGTGGATTATGAGTGGATGCTCTTTGGCGGCTCACATCCTACTAGACACATGATTAGTGCTTCTTCTTCTTCTTCCTTCCTTCCTTCCTTCCTTCCTTCCTTCCTTCCTTCCTTTCGTCCCACTAAACACATAATTAGCGTTTTCTTCTTCTTGTTCTTCTTCTTCTTGTTCTTCTTCTTCTTCTTGTTCTTCTTCTTCTTGTTCTTCTTCTTCTTCTTCTTCTTCTTCTTCTTCTTCTTCTTCTTCTTCTTCTTCTTCTTCTTCTTCTTCTTTCTTTCTTTCTTTCTTTCTTTTTTCCTTCCTTCCTTCCGTCCCACATAATTAGCGCTTTGTTCTTCTTCTTCTTCTTCTTCTTCTTCTTCTTCTTCTTCTTCTTCTTCTTCTTCTTCTTCTTCTTCTTCTTCTTCTTCTTCTTCTTCTTCTTCTTCTTTCTTTCTTTCTTTCTTCCTTTCTTTTTTCCTTCCTTCCTCCTCATTCTTATTCTTCTTGATCTTTTTCTTTCTTTCTTCTTTCCTTCCTTTCTTTCTTTCTTTCCTTTTCTTTTTCACTCTTTTTTAAAACTTCTTCGTAGTCGCCTCGAGCCCATTATATTAACTTTTTCTTCTTGTATCTCTTTTTGTATTAAAAAAAATTCCTGTCTTATTTTATCAGTTCTTCAACTTCTCTTATTCTTCTTCGTCATTTCCTTCTTGGTCGCGGCGCCCCCTCCTCTTTTTCTAATCCCATGTTTGTCTCTTAGTTTAGTATTTCGTTTCTTTGTTTGCTAGTCTCTTTTTTTCTCGCTTTCTTTCTTTCTTTTCTTTTTGTTGTTGTTGTTTCTTTCTTTATTTCTTTGTTCTTTTTGTTTTGTTTTGTTTTTTTCATTCTTCTCCTTCCTCTGTTCTCCTCGTCCTTCGTATTCTGCTTCACTTCTTTTTCCTCCTTCTCCTCCTTCTTTTTTTTTGTTTTAGTACTACTACTACTACTACTACTACTACTACTACTACTACTACTACTACTACTACTACTACTACTACTACTACTACTACTACTACTTCTTCTTCTTCTTCTTCTGCTTCTTTTTTCTTCTTCTACCTTGTTCCCCCACCGTCTTCCTTCCTATATTTCATTCTTCTCCTCTGCCTATTTCTCCTTAATCGTATATTATCCTGCACACTGGTTCGCCGTGTTCTGCGATAACTTGAATGGACCCACTCAAGTGAGACAGTACTGTCATTCATAGAGAAATAAAATTCGTTTTTTCCTATTTAGCTATTAAACGATATGTCATGGAATATTAACATAAAAAGCAGCAGAATTGCACATGACTACAAATTGTTACAGAAATTGCTGCTCAGTCTGAATTCGTAGCGTTTTCTTTTTTAGTGTTTATGTTGTTATTGTTGTTGTTTTGTCCTGTTCATAAACTAAGTTTGGTACCAGAACCTACTTGTATACACTTTGATACAAAGAATGGGAAGGTGGAATGAATGGTAAAGGGAAGAGGAAGAGGATGGAGGATAGGGGATGGGGGAAGGGGGGGGGTTGGGCAGAACACAACAAGCGATGTTTTTGTTTACAACCAATGTTATAAAATACACTTTCTTTGAAGAAAAAGAAAGAGTGCGAGAAGAAGACAAACAAAAACTATCATTTGCTTTGAACACAATTAAGCCTCTATAACCTATGGATGAATGGGAACGATATTTTCTTGCAGGCAACATAATTATTGTCGCAAAACTAATTACGAACGCACACACACACGCACACACCCTATAGATAGATAGATAGATAGATAGATAGATAGATAGATAGATAGATAGATAGATAGATAGATAGATAGATAGATAGATAGATAGATAGATAGATAGATAGATAGATAGATAGATAGATAGATAGATAGATAGATAGATAGATAGATAGATAGATAGATAGATAGATAGATAGATAGATAGATAGATAGATAGATAGATAGATAGATAGATAGATAGATAGATAGATAGATAGATAGATAGATAGATAGATAGATAGATAGATAGATAGATAGATAGAGAGATAGATATTACTAAAATACAGGATACACTTAGCTATTTGCAAAACAAGACATAAGAAAGTGCCAGTGTAGTGCAGTAGTGTAGTGTAGTGGCTGTGGTTCCAGAACATGGGTGAGCATTTAAAAGAACAGAGGCCACCCTAGTAGCAGCGGAGCAGAGAGGCAATTGTGCGAAGCGATGCACGACAACCCTTAGTCGTCTCCCGCAGTCTAAAATTGCCTCCCTTTTCTGCCAATCCCGGCACTGCACAACAGCTCGGAATATATTGGTCCCACGAAGCCCTTGGTCCAATATTTCATCAAAACGAGAAGATCTCGGTCTACAATTAATTTTGAACGAGAAAGAAGGTGCTCAAAAAAACACCCAAAAGCTACCAACAGAGTTTTTAGCAGACGTTTGTGTTGGACGTGAGAGGCAAGTTTGCTGTTGCTCTCATGAGTACGCCATTGCTATAAGACTTTCTAAGACTTGTTGAAGTCATAAACTGCGTCATATTTCATCCACATCCACCTTCGCCTCCTCAACGTCGTTGTCATTGTTGCCGTGATCAGTGGTTGCAATTAACGAACATTGATAATGATAATATTAATACAAGATGCTATCACGCGCGTTTTCTTCACTCCAACTCAAACAGCGGCGACCCAAAGAGATCGCTAGTATTACAGATGGCGCAAGAGAAATCCGTTTTTGTTATTAAATTTAGATTGACTGCATCCAGTACCATTATTGAAGGGAGGGAGGAAACCGGAGTACCCGGAGAAAAACTCATTAATATTGTTGACGTGCATTGTATCCCGTTTTAACAAATTCAATGCGTTTGGTTTGGGAATAGGAGGGAGGAGTCGGGACAGAGGAAGTAGATTATATCAATAACTGTGACGTAACCGTTTGAACAAAAGCATAGTTGTGACCACCAGAGAGTAGCACCATCGACATTCCTTACAAGAGAGGCCACCCATACCTTGAACACTTGGCGGAAAACGCCTCGTACTGCGTTAAGGGCGTGTTAAAGTTTTATTCTCTTCCACACCTGACTACCAGGTCCAGGGTCTTTTTTTTTGTTGTTCTCTGGAAAAAGGTTGGGCGGCCGCTGAGCGTAGAAAATTAGCAATAAGCCTAATGGGAGAACGTCAGCTGACCCTGTTAATAGTCCAGCATCATCGACATTCAGGCAATGAGTCAGGCCTGGGGGCTGCTTCTTCTCCTTCTTCTTCTTCTTCTTCTTCTTCTTCTTCTTCTTCTTCTTCTTCTTCTTCTTCTTCTTCTTCTTCTTCTTCTTCTTCTTTCTCCTCTTCCTCTTTTGCCACTTTTCTTTCGTCTTAAAATTAACCCCTCCTTGGTCAGCTTGTTGTTGTTGTTGTTGTTGTTGTTGTTGTTGTTGTTGTTGTTGTTGTTCTTCTTCTTCTTCTTCTTCTTCTTCTTCTTCTTCTTCTTCTTCTTCTTCATCATCATCATCATCATCATCACGGGGTGGGCTCGTGGCGCAGTGGATAAGTCGCCGGTTTCCTATGCCGAAGGTTGCGGGTTCGATTCCCGCAAGGGGCGAACGTATGTGACTTAGGTACGAGACTATTGAGGTCACCGAGGGTTTTCTCCGGGCACTCCGGTTTCCTCCCTCCCTTCAATAATGGTACAGGATGCAGTCAATATAAAAATTTCAAAAATAAAAATTCGATTTTCTTCCGTCTTCTAATAGCGATCTCCCTGCCTTTACACCACCTGTTTGAGTGATGTATGTGTATTTGGTGTGTGTGAGGGTAAATGAGACAGGTGAGCGTGTATGTTGGTCTAGATCGCCGCGCTTTGAGCCTTGGGGAAAGGCGCGTACATAGCATCCTGTATTATTATTATTATTATTATTATTATTATTATTATTGTTATTGTTATTATTATTATCTAGATTCTGTGGCTTCTTCTTCTTCTTCTTCTTCTACTACTACATTCTGTGGATACTTCGTCAGAGTTGAGAAATAATTCTACAACTTTGGAGGGATGAATGCTGATGATCAGTATTTCCGCTTGCTTATAGAATATGAATATATTCCCAAACTATCAGCAGACGGGTGACCCGTGGTTCAGGATGCAGGGTCTTATATAATACAAATTAGTTCTGGGCGATTTGGGTTTTATTCTAACTTCAGCAAACGTATTTTGTTCATGCGGGATCTCAGTGGCCAGTAGCACTGAACAGGTTTTTGAGCGTGTAATCGCGCAATGTGCACGTGCACTATGTTCTTTACAGAGACCCCAACAAGTCGCGTACATGCATCCTCGTGCATTAAAGGAGCTTCATATGATCATGCTTGCTGCAGGTGCAGTGTAAACGTTGTCAGTCATGATACCTATCTAACCACCCAATCCACACCCCTCAAACTTCAACCCACAATTTTCTCACAATCAATTGGTTTTGCCACTTGTAATTTTAAAAAAAAAAGAACATTGCCGCACCGGAAAAGAAGTTGTTTTGAAATAATGGCTCATCATCATCATCATCATCATCATCATCATCATCATCATCATCATCATCATCATCATCATCATCATCATCATCATCATCATTCTCTCTCTCTCTCTCACACACACACACACACACACATCGCTAACAAGGGTTCTATATGTCACGGCGCTGGGGCTAATTGATCTTTCACTTTGTGCTTTCACGTTTCATGACATCACCCCCAATTCACGGCTGTCGACAAGAAATAACTCCCGCCTGAAAGCGAAACAGGGTTAGACTTAATGCAGAGCTCCCAGTCAAAGAGCTTAGAATGCCATCCTCACAAAATGAAGGACTAATAGGCTACAAGAGTTGTTCTCTTTTTTTTTCTTTTTTTTAAAGTCTCCACCAGGCATCATCTGGATGAACAAGGCTGTTGCTTTTCTCGTCTTGTCTCGTATCTTCTCGGTACATGAACGTGATTCTCGCAGACATAGCGTGGCATGGCATGGCATGCCCAGAAGTGAGATATCGTCAGGGCGAGAAAAGAGGCGAGAACTGGCGAGAAGGTTGACGTGAGCACGCGCAGAATGTGACGGTTGGACAGCACCTCTTGGTGGTGCTGACAGTAGAGGAATCAGCTCCCCCTGGTGGCCATCCACAACCTCTAAGGCACGAGAGTTCTAGGGCTATCTCGGATTTTTGTTTTACCTGATACTCTGGCTTTTGCCTGGATATTGTGAGCCGTGCCTGGTATGTGCATTCTTGGACCGATCAGCGCTGCCAGTATTATTGCAGTTGCCACTGGTGCCGTGGTTAGCTTCGTGCACGTGCGATACTACAACTTGTTTCCACGATCTGCTCGGCACTCATCGGCCAGATGATCTCTGCCGCCATCTCGGGAACAAACCTATAACCATCCCTACAACTCCTCGTTAAGTATCACAGCAAATGGGTACTGAAACGATCTGTGATGGAAATAGTATTTGTAATGCAAATAATACATACAGCATTATCATAATTATTAGTAGTGTCACAAGCGTATCCCCCCGCATTTGTTTAGAAGAATTAGGAGGTTGGAGAAAAAGAAGAAGACGATGGTGGTAATGCATCCCCACAGGCTCGAGCTATTTGGTCGAACCTTCCCACTATTCCCCACAAACATATCCACATTCCCAAAAAATCACAGACACACAAAGGCGCGCACGGCGCCAGCACACACACACACACACACACACACACACACACACATACACCACCACAACCACACACACATACACACACACACCTAAACACACACACACAAAACCCACCGAACCTTCTCCCATCACCACAATTATCTCCACAATCACAACACCCCCAACTCCTCTTAATCACTCCCTACACGGTTACCAACTTTCTCTCCTACTTCCCCCCCTCTTCCACTCCTTCCTTTCTAATTACCCTCCTCCCTTTCGCCAACCTGTTCCCCCCTTTTCTCAACTCCACCCCCACAAACCTTCAGCGTCAAACTTTCTGGTTCAATTTGTTTCTAATTAGGTGATAACTGCAGGCCACCCACCTGCCCCGCATGCTTTGCACGGAGAGTGAAAGTGATGTGTTGACTTTCAATTAGTCTGCTCCCCTTTAACGCTTGCTCTAGGTCTGCAACCATTATCATGTCGGATTGGCATGCAGTGACCCTATGGTTTTCCAGATCTATTGCATTGAGCATTGCTACCGCAGAGTGAATATTAAAGCTATACAATCCGCCCGTTTAATTAATCCAGCCTTCAATCCGTGTCTATCAGTCTAAGGAATTCTCGATCCACACACAAAAATACGCCGCTTTCGTAAAATAGATATTAGAGAGTCCAGAATATGACCTCTCTCCAGATTATGACTTCTCTTCATTGGAAGGTTCGTGGCGTATGAAGCTTCCATTTTGAACTTTCCAGCTTAGCCAAGCCAAGAGAGAGAGGGGGGAGGAGAGAGAAAGAAAGAGAGAGAGAGAGAGAGAGAGAGAGAGAGAGAGAGAGAGAGAGAGAACACGGGTGACAGAAAGAGATAACACAGGAGAGAGAGAGTGTATGTGTGTGTGCGTGTGTGGGTGTGTGTGTGTGTGTGTGAGAACACATGTGACAGAGAGAGAACGCAGGAGAGAGAACACAGGAGAGAGAAAACAGGAGAGAGAACACAGGAGAGAGAACACAAGACAGAGACAGAGAGAGAGAACACAGGAGAGAGTGTGTGAGAGAGAGAAAAACACAGATGAGATAGAGAGAGAGAGAGAGAGAGAGAGAGAGAGAGAGAGAGAGAGAGAGAGAGAGAGAGAGAGAGAGAGGAGAGAGAGAGAGAGAGAGAGAGAGAGAGAGAGAGAGAAAGGAGAGAGAGAGAGAGAGAGAGAGAGAGAGAGAGAGAGAGAGAGAGAGAGAACAGTGTTGCAATTTACAGCAATAGTAGCCTACATAATACAAGTCACATTTTCGCTGTAAGATAATAAATTGGAAAGAGCGGTGGTCATTTTGTTGATGCAGTGTGAAACATGCACGAAAAGTTTTAAATAAAATCAGTGTTTTTAATTTTGAATCCAATTTGTCATTCACGCAGGTGAAATGTGTGTTGGTGCTTTAAAGAAAGAACGGCAGCCGCAGTACAGCACCATCCAGAGCAAATGGGAATGGAATAAGCAACGGTTACTCAGCAATCTTTAGTTTAAATCTACATCTGATGTGTGTCACAACTATCGTCACAACAAATCGAAACATAATATGGTCTACATGCCAAACAAAGGCTAAATTAAAAGCGAGAAAAATCAGTGCATGAATAATAATAATAATAATAATAATAATAAGAAGAAGAAGAAGAAGAAGAAGAAGAAGAATGACAATAATAATAATAATAATAATAATAATAATAATAATAATAATAATAATAATAATAATAATAATAATAATAATAATAATAATAATAATAATAATAATAATAATAGAAGCAAAAGTAGAAGTAATAGCGATCACATTTAGAAAAAGTACAACCCACTCCTTTACATTACTTTTGAATACTCCTCCTTCTCCTTCTCCTCCTTCTTCTCCTCCTCATCATCATTATCATTGTCATCACCATCATCATCATCATCATCATCATCATCATCATCATCATCATCATCATCATCATCATCATCATCACCATCATCCTTTTCCTACTCTTTTTGCTACTTTTCTTCGTCATTTTTCTTCTTTTTCTGCAAATAAAACTTGGAGCTTACCAGCCAGAGCCAAGTCTACGGGTTCACCACCACCGCCGCTGCTTGTACCTTGGGTGGGGGTCAGCAGTCCAGGACCAGAAGCGTAGGGACTGGCGTCAGTGCTGGAGGGTGGGGACATGCTGTGCATTGAACCAGTACTGCCTGCTGGCGACAGCGGTTGTTGTTTGCAGTAACCCCTTGGTAGCCCAACCCCCACCCCCAATCCGACACCTTGAGACAACGACGAGGTGGACGACGTCCCCCCCACGGTATTGGTGGAGGCTCCCCACTGCCCCATCATGGAGGACAAGGGCGAGCCCAGCACGGCGGCGGAGGACGAGGTGGACGAGGATGGCGTAACGGAGCTGGTGTTGACGCTGTTGACGGTGGAATCTCTGTCAGTGCCGTACAGGCTGTGCACGTTGCTGGACGACGGTGACATGAGCGAGGCGGAAAAGTCATTGTTCAGACTGCCGTTGTTGTTCATGCCCGCCGCGGCCGCCATGGCGCAGGACTGGGCGTAGCGACTGTTGAAGGCGGTGGAGATAGAGGAGGAGGCGATGGTCAAAGGCGGGCTGTAGTTGCTTCCCCCGTAGTTGGCCGCTGCCGCTGCTGCCTGCATGTGCTGCTGCATGGCAGCAGCGTGGTGGTGGTGGCTGTAAGGATTCAAGTGTCCATTGCCTCCACCGCCCGACATCATCATCTGCGAGGTCGGGTCAGCGTAGGCCGCTTGGTGGTGGTATAAGTGACTGCCACCGCCTCCGCCCATACCGCCCATGCCGCCCGTGGGAGAACCGGTGGAGAAGGCCATGGCGGCAGTCTGCTGAGACATGGCGGCCGCTGTGTTCTGCATAAAGTCATAATAGCCGCCTCCGCCCATTCCGTTGAGCATAGCGTACGGCTTCAGGGCTTGGCACTTCCTTCTGAATCCGCGAGGACGCCTCCGGAAGGACCCCTCCTCGAACATGAACTCGGCGGCCGGGTCGATGGTCCAGTAGTGACCCTTACCAGGACGTCCGATGCCTTTGGGCAGCTTGATGAAGCACTCGTTGAGCGACAGGTTGTGGCGCACCGAGTTCTTCCAACCTTGGTACGCTCCCCTTGAACCATGAAAGCCATAATTATTAAAGAACAATTTAAAGTAAGCCTAAATAAACAAATAATAATAAAAAGAAAAATAATTTAATTTAAAAAAATCAATTAAACTAAACTAAATAATAAAATAAAATAAAGTAAAGTAAAGTAAAAGAAAATATAAAATAAAATAAAATAAAACAAAACAAAGACACAACTCGTTTCATAATTCTACATGCCTTAGAACTATTTATAAAACTGAAGTGACTTACATAAATATTAAAAACATGGCACAGTTTCAATAAATTAAAATAAAAATATGGTATAGATCCAACAACCATGGATCTTCGAGTTGCTAAGCTGTTACTAGTATAACATGTATTTTATTATTAGCATTGCTAACCGCTTTTTTGACTGGAACAAACACACCAAAGAGTTTATGTTAAAATCAATAAACCAGTCATTAATAAGAACTACAGATATTGACAACGTGAACAGTATTGAGAGGTAAAGAAGAGAATGCAATATCGGGAAATCTGGAAAAGCACAAATTAATTACAAACTTCTAGCTCCTAAAAAAAATAATAATCACAAAATATAAAAAAAATAATATAAAGTGTTATTAATCAAATACGTTTAGGTCATAATTAGAATTCAGCACAACCTAAAAACGTTTTGTTAATTCCACCACTCTCCCAGTCATTTCGTCCCTTCACCCTAACCCTTGCTTAACTCTTCCAGCCACCAAAAAAGGCAAACTTGGGATTAAAAAAACAACAACATCAAATTGTTAGTTTTATAGGGTTTTATTCACTTTTTTCGTTTTATTTATTTATTTGCTACTAGTAGTTTTTGTACCCTGGCAAGCCAGGGTACACATGATGCTGTTTAAAATGTAGACAGAGAGAACTTTTGTCTGCGAGTTTCATTTGGACGATGATACCTACCCATATCCCCCTTGATACCTCACCATACCCCCCCCCCCCCTGATATCTCCCCGTCCACCCCCCTGATGCCTCATCATACCCCCTTGATACCTCCCCGAACCCACTTGATACCTCCCCATACCCCCTTGACACCTTCCATATCCCCTTGGTTCCTACCTGTACCCTCCTTGATACTTCCCCGTTGATCGTTTCGCAGGTATGGATGAAAGGAATCGACCATCACCATACCCCCTTATATATATACCCGTATCCCCGTTATGCCTACCCATGCCCCTTTAAACCTACCCGTAGCCCCCTTTTACCTACACGTACCACCCCATCCCGATCCTTGGTAGTAGTAGTAGTAGTAATAATAATAATAATAATAATAATAATATTAATAATAATAATAATAATAATAATAATAATAATAATAATAATAATAATAATAATAATAATAATAATAATAATAATAATGAATATAGAATACTGTAATACAAATAGAAATCAGAAAAAACACCAAGGTTTTAAAATAAAATTTGATATAAGATATTATAATATTATTGTTATTATAATAATAATAATTATTATTATTAGTTTATAAATAATAATAATAATAATAATAATAATAATAATAATAATAATAATAATAATAATAATAATAATAATAATAATAATAATAATAATAATAATATTGAATATAGAATAATACAAATAGAAATCATAAAAAACACCAAGGTTTTAAAAGAAAATTTGATATAAGATATAATAATAATAATAATAATAATAATAATAATAATAATAATAATAATAATAATAATAATAATAATAATAATAATAATAATAATAATTTATTAGTAGTAGTAGTTTATAAATAATAATAATAATAATAATAATAATAATAATAATAATAATAATAATAATAATAATAGAAAAATATCAATATTGTAGTGTAAAAAAAAAAAAAGACCCGCGTGAGATTCGAACTTGGGTCGCCTTGCACGGTAGGAGGATGTTTTACAAAGTAAGCTACCAAGGCTTCCTAGAAAGTCCATCAATTTTTTGGTCTATATGGGAAAACATGCTGAAACCTCAATTTGATTTTTAATGGAAGCGCGCGGAATGAGGCTATTGCAGTTTGTGGACATTTTGTTTATTTATTTATCTCAGAAACGGTTAAACGTTCGGTAAGGAAATGTCGGCTATAACGATTTCGCTGGTTTTGAGCACACAGCAGGCCGATCCGCAGCGGCCAGCACCTGCCCAGATCAGCTTCCATACCGGACAAACTTTATAGTAGAGCCGAAGAAGGACTTCCGGCTAAGCAATTTATATATATAGATGAGAAAATCCATATAATATACCATAAATAAGCAGATACAAAAATATTGAAAGGAAATAAAAACAGAAAGAAAGTGGAAAAAAAAAGAGAGAAAGAAAAAAACGTGTTCTTTTACAAACATTCCATTACAGATGTGTTCCGACAAACAAACAAAGAATATAGGCATATTTTCAATTTACAGTCAAACAGTATTGAATGTATGGATTCGACCATCTGATCTATATTGGTCACTAAAAACGAATTAATAAATTAATAGATAGGACGAACATGAGTAAAATATATAATTTAATAAATACATTTCTTACTTAATAAAACATTCTATGGAGTCCACCTATAACGAACCTTGGAATAACGAACACCCGCGATTAGCGTACTACTATCCATTTCCCGACACACTCCCTTCTTTGTCTTACTATTTAATCCCTTCCTATAACGAACAAATCCAGCTAGGCAAATAACGAATCTCCGCTTGTAACGAACCCTTTGTGTATTCCCTTGGCCTACTTTGCCTCAATTGGCTCATCGCCAATAACGAACAGCAGCAGAAGCATGCCAGTTCGTACATAGGTCAACCAGGCCTTGAAGTCATAACTGTCATTGGCTGCTATAAATAGCCTTGAATGAAGTCATTGTTGATAAACTTCGTAGGCCTGGATCGATCTACGTACTGTATGTTGTGATGTGTACTCATCACCGGTGTGTACTTCCGTTTACAGTACAAATCTCTACAGCGAATCCCGCTTGTAACGAACCCGAAATTCCCCCCCCCCTTGAGATTCGTTATACCCGGACTCCACTGTATATCTTATTGTTATTGAGTTATCATTTATCCCTACAATATATTTAATCAAATTATTATGTAGATTATATATATGTTAGCATGCATAAGTGTAATTCTATTCATATGAGACTGTGCATTTTTATCCTCATTGTCATTATGATTGTTGTTATTATTATTGTGATGTTTATTCGTTGTTGATTGTAATTGTACACCACAATGTAATTTCTTGTAAAAGATAATAAAGTTGTCTTATCTTATCTTATCTTATATATAATTCCCACACTCACTTCCAATCAATTGTTAAATTTATTTGATTCTATTTAATTTTCATTTAATTTAGTAAATTTAATGCGATTGTATTGTATTTAATGTAATAATAATAATAATAATAATAATAATAATAATAATAATAATAATAATAATAATAATAATAATAATAATAATAATAATAATAATAATACAGGATGCTATTAAATTAATTGTATTTAATTTAATTATTTTTCATTTTATTTTATATTATTTTTTTTAATTGCGTGTGGCATGACGTTTTTTCTATTCTGAGCATTTTAGTGAGAAGGGGCGGAACGACAAATATCGTTGCCGTAAAAGTATTGTTGTCATATTTATGTGTTGTTTTTTTTAATTTTTGTTTTCAATCTTTAAGACAATGTTGCTTTTTCCCCAAACATTGAGCGGTAATGAATAAGGGCAGAGTGAGAAAAGGCGAGAAAGAGGACAGGAGGAATGAGGAGAGGGCGGAGTGCGTGAGCGATGGAGGGATTCGAGAAAAAATAATTTAACCAAAACAAATAACACATACCTGAAGAACGGAAATCGCTGTTGCAGAAACTGATAGATCTCACTGAGTGTGCATCTCTTGGTGGGGGAGGCCTGGATAGCCATAACGATGAGGGCGATATAAGAATAGGGTGGTTTTTCCGACCGCCTCGCCCCAACTCCGTTCTTCTTCTGACCGTTGTTGTTGCCGTTGCTCTTGTCGTCGTCACCCGTAGCTCCTCCTGCAAGCACATTAATTAATTAATTAATTAATTAATTAAAGTTCATTTTCATCAATTTTTAGTTTAGTTTAGCGTTTTGTTTCTTTTAGGTATAGTTAGGTTGGTCGGAGTTGTATTGTTACTAAATTATAAAATAAAATACAAAACATCTGCATTACTTCAAACAAAGGAATTTACATAATCGTAGATAATTATAATATAAATCCAAAAGCCGGTTTTAAAGAAATATGTGTTAAATAAACAAAATTTACAATCACCTCCTAATAATCCCATGATTGAATATTTTATTTATTGATTTATTTAATTACTTTAAAAAAAATTATGCGCGTAAAGAGAAACTGACAGTAGGCTACATAGATGCTTTCTCTAAAAGTGTAATAATTACGTTTTTATTGAGTTGACGTATTTCAGTGGATATTAGCGGTATCTGTAAGACTCAAATAATGATACTTTTATTTTAAAAACAAACATTTATTACTTTTAAGTTGTTTAATAGATAGATTAGTTTAATATAAAACTAACTTTTTTAACTTAAAGGTCCTCAAGATCTCACATTTCAGCATAGCGGATTCTTTCACAAATTCACCAATCGGCGGGAAGAAAAAAAATTAATCTTAAACACGACCTCATTCAGAATGTACGGTTTTATTATAAATCGGCACATTCGTTTATTAATGTGTCAGTTATGTGCCTATATTAATATTTTATATGTTTGTTCTTGTTTTAGCTTTATTGTATTGTGAGTGTAACAGGGCCAGTGTAAATGTACATGTGTGCGTTGACGCATGTGCATCGTTGAGACGAGAGAGAGAGAGAGAGAGAGAGAGAGAGAGAGAGAGAGAGAGAGAGAGAGAGAGAGAGAGAGAGAGAGAGAGAGAGAGAGAGAGAGAGAGAGAGAGAGAGAGAGAGAGAGAGAGGAAGAGAAAGAATATTTTCTACTGGTCCTGTAAGCTTGTAACATTGTATTTTTGTTCATTTATTTATTTTATGTAAAGTTTGCAGTCAATGCCAAAGGAAATTTTCCGCTTTAATGTATAATGTGAAAGTTGGACAATAAGGATGTATTGTATTGTACTGTATTGTACTGTACTGTATTGTAAATATATATTATTAGTACAGCAGCGAAAGTGTGTACAGCTGTTTGTTTACGCAACAAGGTAGAGATACCTAAAATTCAAAACTTAGTTAGAAGTCGGGCTGTGCAACGATTGCCCAATATACATGTATAATATTTTAATGTGACAACAAAGCAATTCCCCATGTAAGTCTAAACCATTGTAACAACAACAAAATAAACAAACATCTTTTAATATCTTGGCCCTTTACTACAGCAAAAACTGTATCAAGATACAAATAAACATCTATTTAGCAACATACATATAACTATTAAGTATTAGTAGTTAACAATAAATACAACTCAATAATTTATTTTAATGTCTTTTTGACATGTGATTTTAGACCATACCGTTGTTCTTAAGCATGGACACACAAACATATAATAACAACTAACAATTTAAAGTTGAACTATAATCCTATATAATCAGTCCTATAGAAGTTTACCAACTGCAGACATGGAAATTTTACGGGCAATATCTTTCATTGCTGGGCTAATCAACAAAATGTCAATTGATTCTTGACTATTTACATCGACATTATTTTCTTTATATAACAGAACCAAAATAAGACATTTATTTAAAATATGTTTAACAGATATTGGTTGCAAGTATGAAAATTACAGCACCATCAGCCTCATCAGCCATCTCAGCAAGGTCCTCATGAAAAGAATACCCAACAGAATGAAACCCCAAGCTGAACAAATCATAGCTGAAGAACAAGCAGGATTCAGGCCAGGGCGAAGTACCACTGAGCAAATTTTCAACCTCAGAATAATCTGCAAGAAATGCCTACCGCACCAACAACATCTATATCATGTGCTTGTGGACTTCAAGAAAGCGTTTGACCGAGTCTGGCATGCAGCTCTGTGGGCAAACATGAGAATGTACAACATCAGCCCTAACATTATTGAAGTCATCAAAAGCCTGTATGACAAGACTACCAATGCAGTCCTCCATAACAGCGCCATCGGGAACTGATTCAGAACAACAAATCGGCCTGCGTCAAGGATGTCTACTCTATTCAACACTCTTCAACATCTTCCGGGAGCGCATCATGTCAGATGCCCTTGCAGATCACGAAGGCACAGTCAATATAGGGGGCAGAGCTATCTCCAACCTCCGTTTTGCGGATGACATTGATGGATAGGGTGGAGAGGAACAAGAACTTGAACAGCTTATACAGAGGCTTGACACCACCTCCAGAGCCTTTGGAATAAAAATAAGTGGAGAGAAGACCAAAATGATGACCAACAACACCAATGACATCAACACGAACATCAAAGTCCAAGGCCAATCCCTCAACACAGTGCATAGCTTCAAATATTTAATAGCCATTGTATCAGACAATGGGTCCCGACAGGAAGTCCTCTCCAGGATCGCAAAATAAACTGCTGCCCTCACAAGGTTGAAACCCATTTGGAAAGATAGGACCATCAGTCTACACTTCAAAGTAAGGCTGCTGCGCTCCCTTGTCATCTCCATCTTCCTATACGCTTGCGAAACATGGACTCCCACAGCAGACCTACAACGAAGAATACAAAGCATGGAGATGAGGTGCTACAGAAGACTTCTGGGCATTTCTTATATCCAGCACATCACCAACGACGAAGTCCGACCGACCATCACAAAAGCCATTGGACAACACGATGACATGCTCACAGTGGTGAAGAAACTGAAACTTCGATAGTATGGCCACGTTACCCGAGCATCAAGCTTGCAGAGATCATACTGCAAGGCACGGTGTAAGGAGGCAGAAGAAGAGGGAGACAGAAGAAGAGGTGGGAGGACAACATTCGAGAATGGACTGGCTTGACACTGAGCGAAGCCTTGAGGGTTGCTGATGACTGAGAAAGATGCAGTACGCGTCTTAAACGATCATCTGTGGTGCCACAACGACTTTCGAGTTACGAGATAGGATAGGATAGGAGGGTTGTAAACAAGCTCAAACTACATGTTTTGAAACTTTGGTGTTCCATGAATGTACTCCTACAAAAAAATTTTCTCACTCTTTTTATTGCTTGGTAAATTAGAATAATATTTTTTTTAAATAAAAATATTAATTCAAATTCTGAAGGCTTTATATCTCATTATGTAATAGTATCACCTATAAAATATGAAAAATAAATAAAGAAATAAAAAAAATACATTTTCAAATATTTAAATATTTTAAAGATCATGTTATTTTTCTGACTATTAATTTTACAGCGCTAGATATACGTTATTAAGCTATCCAGTATAGCTGTAAGCTGTTTATTGAAATTCAACAATATGATCACCAATTAAATACAGCAACATAATCACAAATTAATGATGAGAGAGAGAGCGAGAGCGAGAGAGAGAGAGAGAGAGAGCGAGCGAAGAAACTAATGAAGAAGGGTAAACAGTTGTTGTTGCTATTGTTTGTTGTTGGTTTTGTTGCTTTTTCTCATTTTTTTGCAAACAAGCACGTTGTTTTGTTGTTGTTGTTTTTTTTTCTAAAATTCAGTTTTGCTTGTGAGAGGATGCGAAAAATAAAGTTAGAATGATCTCAGTTTTCACGGAATGCACTGGAAACCTACCCCACGTAATAGTAAATAAATTGATACATTCACTCTGTATTGTTTACCGAGCTTATAGGCATAGTAAATTCAAGAAGACGAAGTTGAGTTTACCGAAAACGCAGAGAATGAAAATTACGATAATTACTTTAACTGTTGATAGTTTTTATATTTCAGTAATTGCTGGATTTAGTTGTGTTTTTTTCCCCGACTGACTGATTGACTGATTCATAGAATACGTAAAGTATTAAGTTTTAAACTTCCGGGAAAGGAGTGTTGGATGGGTTTTGTGGACAGGGGAATGGGGAAGAGTTTTACAAATAGACTTCTTGTTTGTATATTTAAATAAATAATTAAATATGAATAAATAAAGAAAAATAAATAATTTAGTGAAGAAACAATAAATAAATACATTACAATCAAGATTGAACAGTTTTAGACGATTTAATAATAATGATGATGATAATGATGATGATGATGATGAGGAGGAGGAGGAGGATGAGAATGAAGAAAGGAGGAGAAGAAGAAGTGACGGACAGAGCCAAAAACAATTGTTCCCCAGCTTTCGCTCGGGAAATAATAATAATAATAATAATAATAATAATAATAATAATAATAATAATAATAATAATAATAATAATAATAATAATAATAATAATAATAAATAATAACAACAATAACAACAACCACAATAATAATAATAATAATAATAATAATAATAATAATAATAATAATAATAATAATAATAATAATAATAATACCTTTTCTTCTTCTTCTTGTTCTTCTGCTTCTTCTTCTTCTTAGTAGTAGTAGTAGTAGTGGTAGTAGTAGTAGTAGTAGTAGTAGTGGTAGTAGTAGTAGTAATAGTAGTAATAGTAGTAGTAGTAGTGGTAGCAGCAGCAGCAGTATTAGTAGTAGTAGTAGTAACGCGCTTTTTTTGTTCTTCTATCCAACTCGGAACGCAGCGATCTAAGTATTTAATTAATTAATTTATTTATTTATTTATTTTAGTTTATATTCACTTTTTCTAATACCATTGTCACAAGTTTGCCAACCATGATTATCTATTTGCGAATTTTACATGTTTACAAAGGCCTAAAATAAGTAAACGAACCGCCAAACTGGCTTTGTGAAGTATTAAGTATACATCTTATTCTGTCTCTCTTCTTTTCATTTCTATTCTAGGCACGGATTAGTAAAAGTAGTTTGCACATATTTAGCTAATGGTCGCTGTGTGAGCGAGTGTATGTGCGTCGCTATTTTATGAACAAAGATTATATTTTTGTTCTTTATGCATATAGCCGACACATTTAGAACAAGGAACTGAAGACACATGGTCAGTGTTCGGTAACAAAACTGTCCTCTGCATCTTCGTTTGTTTTACATAAATAATAGGCATATGAGAAACCAAAGAGGTACACAGGACTTCTCAGATTATTTCTTCTTATAGACACTTTCTTTATAGTTAAAGTAATCAACAGACGTCTATCATTACACTGGTCCCGTTACCAACTATTACGCAAGCTTTCAAGATATTCCTGGACAATATCTTTATCGTAAAGTTGTGGTTGTTTTTTTTCCAATAAAAGTTTTAGTTTGCGTTATAAACAAAATCTATAAAACGTTTCAACTTGTCTGTTGTTTAAGCGTTTTTATATTATTTGTGCTAATATACCTGGTAATATCGCATTTTATTAGTGCTTGTGTGTGATCGTATATGATTTTTTTTCGAAAGTGTAAAGTAGAGGGTTTATTACAATCAAATGCATTGGTTAAAAAATCTGAAAAGTCCATGTGCTATTTAATTTATCCGATGTTTATATCGATATGTTAACTGTTAAACCTAAACATTAATTTAGTTATTTATTTATTTATATTATTTGTAAATATATTTTCTTAATTTATTTACATTATTAATTTACATTATTTATTTATTTTAATGCATTTATATGTTGTTTATTTATTTACTTCATTCACACCCATTTAGAGGAAAACTGATTACATTTTGAATCTGCACCGACAACCTGTAGCCTACCTTGAATAACCTATTTTATGTGAGTGAGAAATATTATTGTTATGACTTATTTATTTATTTATTTACTCATTTATTTATGTATTTTAACGTCTATTCACATCTGTGATTTAGACAACATATTAAATTATAAACATATTAACATAAAATTAAAATAAATTAATTAAAATGAACAAACATTTATACACAAATAGAATTATCTAAACAAAACCTATATATATATTTAATTATTGCTATGACTGCTTTACTGCTGTATCGTTATGTAATAGTGCAATTTACCTTCAGCAGGGGACTCAGGGTTGTTGGTGGTTGTGCTGGGCGACTCTCCACCACTGTCAGCTTGCTCGGGTTCAAGCTTGGGCTCCACCATGCCACTTATTGGTTTACTGTTCTTGTCACTGCTGACGTTGTTGTTGTCGCTGCTATTGCCGGTGGCGGTTGTGTTAGTGTTGCCCGAAGACGTCGTGTGAGCCAGGCCACTGGCCAAAGCGTCCAAGTTGTCGTGGTTGTCGTGCTGATGATGATGATGATGATGCTGATGCTGACTCGCTTGGTGATGATGGCTGCTGAGAGAAGTTTGTGGTAGCTGCTGTGGTTGTTGCTGTTGTTGTAGTTGTTGTTGCTGATGGTGCTGATGATGCTGTTGCTGGTAGTGCTGTAGCTGCTCCTGATGGAGATGGGGGTGGTGGAGGTGGGGGTAGGTGGCGGAAAGGGAAGAGTGTGTGTGGGAGAGGGGCACGGAGTGGGGGTGGTGATAGAGGTGGTGGTGGGGGGTCTGGGACATGAGGACGTTGGTGCCGTCAAACGGCTTCCGCTCCAGCTCGCAATCCATCATGTTGGCTGTCATGAAGGTCACTGTGACAAGGTCAACCAGGTCAACATACAATCACCCTCACAAGGTCAACATAGGATCACAGTGCATCCATCAACGGTCTATTGTCGTGATGAAAATATAATATTATCAGATCGTTAAACCATCCAGAGGTTGAATTCTTTACACTGTGTGCGCAAAGCGTAGGATAGTGTCAAACAGTTGGCTTCAAAATATAAACCAGATGTACAGTCATTGCATAACTTGTTTTTCCATTTTCCTCTCTATATTCTAGTGTAGACAAACAAAACTACTTTAACTTTTAAGGCACATAATTATTTTCTTAAGGCAGCGTAGAAGGCAGCAGAAAGTATTTATTACACTGTATACCGTCTCATTCTCTCTATGCAATAGTGAAAACTACAATCCATGGATTCAACGAATTAAAATCATAACAGAATACTATCGATTATCTCAGTTTAATATGACGAAAAATACTTACACAGAATTTTATGCGATTTAATTACTGCATATCAATCACAGACTACATACAATAAAACTCGTCAAAATGCTCAAAATTGTTCTGTTTAAGGTGTAGTTATTCTTGTTCTGTACTGACTACTGGTCATTAATATTATAACATAAATAATGTTGCTACCTTCCGAACCCTATTGTTCTTTATTTGATACAACACACCCCGTCTCCCATATCTGTAGAATTAGTAGTGCACACTTTATATAACAGAATCAATCACTTACAGTTGTTGTATTTCAAAGAGGAACTTCTCTTATTGGAGCTTCTCTTTCTTTGTAGAAATTAGGTAACACGTGTTTTTTTCAAAGATCGCACTTTCCAGTTTGTACTGTCCAAAATCGTCTTTTAGTGAGAGGTACGCGTTAAAAAAGATCACACTTTTAACATTTGTTTCTCAAATTTGGAGTTTTCTTGTCAGTCACAGAACCAGCAGATCTTGTTTCCCTTGTGGTCATTCAACACTGTTTTCTTTTCTCACTTTCCTCTATTTGTATGTCGCTTTACAGGCAATCTCTCTTTAGCAGCTACTTTACAGCCAGCCCCGCAACCTCCTTAGCATCCAATCCGTCTTGGCAGAGCGCAACCGAAGAAGATAAGACGAAACGGGTTCCGTAGATAGCCGGCATTCAAACTAATTTACGAGTCAAAGGAGACTGAAGAGTGAGAAAGAGGCATGAAGACGGGGAAAAGAGAAAGAAGCCGAAAAGAGCTTAAAAAAATCCCTATGTTGCCAAGATGCTAGAGAAATCCTTGTTGCCAAGAAGCATAGAGCAGTCTTCTCGGTACACCAGTAAAGGAGGGAGAAAAAAAAGAGAAGATTCTCACTGTGTAGTGTAGGTACAGAGCCAAAGCGTATTTCACAAGCGAGGAAGGCGCCAGCTAACGAGTCTGACAAAGCCTATCTGCTAAGTCTGTTAGCGAAATGGGAGACGGTCATTAGCCTTGTCTTCCTTTATGCGCCATTTCGTGTGGAAAGAGCGCTTCCAACCATTTCCCTGCCTGGTCTTTCTCTCTCTCTCTCTTACTTGACTCCAAGAATCTCTTCGCCATGGTATTATCCTTCCCAAAGCCTACCCGCCTTTCCCTCTCCCCTCCCTTACCCACGTCTCTCTCTCTTTCTCTCTCTCTCTCTTTCTCTCTCTCTCTCGCTCTATCTCGTTCTCTCTTGCTCGCTCTCTTTTAATTCAGCACTCTTGATCTTTCTTGTGCGCTCGCTAGGGCCCCCCACCCCCACTCTCTCTCGCGCATGCTCTCTCATGCTAGCCCATGTTACTACCCACTCCCCAGGGACCCCCTTGGTCTTAATTCCAAAAACTCGCCCTCTCTATCAGTTCTACTTTAATTACTCCCTCTCTCTCTCTCTCTCTCTCTCTCTCTCTCTCTCTCTCTCTCTCTCTCTCTCTCTCTCTCTCTCTCTCTCTCTCTCTCTCTTTCTCTCTCTTTTTATCTTTCTCTCTTTCTCTCTCTCCCCTTGTTCTCTCTCTCTCTCTCTCTCTCTCCCTTGTTTTTTTCTCTGTGATGGTTGGCCACCGTGAACTTCAGCTGAGCACGCTCTAGGTGAGTTCAAGAAGACGTCAAGGGTTTGACGGATGACTGTGTGCCGCTCAAGACTCTAAACACCACCTCATACAAAAAGAGCTAAGGACTGAGCAGACATTTTTACCAGAACTCTGCAAATGCTCACTAGTATAGGACTGAGTTGCGACCCTCCGGCAAAATTTACCCCGCTCGATTTACACCCATCTGCCAGAAACTCTCTCTCTCTCTCTCTCTCTCTCTCTCTCTCTCTCTCTCTCTCTCTCTCTCTCTCTGTATAATATATCTCTCTCTTTCTCGACTCATCCTCCACCAAAA